>CM035424.1:58710831-59203331 GCA_020310875.1 Ceratopteris richardii | reverse complement strand
ATAAGAAAAACATTATCTTAAGTATTCAAAGTTCTATGCATCAATTCTTTCATCCAAAGTTCCAAAGGAAACACTCAAAGGGTTCTCTTGAAGAGAAGGAAGACTAAGTGAAAAAGAGGATAGTCCAATTCTCTTTTTTATATGGATGTGTAAGCGATCAAGTAGTTGAATTTTTCTAACCCTTTGGGCTACTTTTGAAGCCGGTCACCTCCTAGCTTCAAAAGTGAGGAACACCTTGATAGTCCTACTTGGGAATCCATATGAAATCTTGACCACATTAGGTATGTGAACCAATATATGCTTAAGATCTCTTTATTAAACATGATGAATAGTATTAAACCTCGAACCCTCCTTTCCACGAACCCTACAATAATGTGTCTACTAGGGCAACTTCTTCTGCCACTAGGTGTGGGATCAACTCCTCAAGAGTTGGTAGAGAATCTCTATACAAGATGGTAGTAATAAGGTCTTCCTCATCTACTTTGTAGCCAATGGATGCCAAGTGCTCCCTCAACTCCTTCACCCTCAAGGTGTAGTCAACAATAGAATGACCACTACCCTTCTTCAAAGAATGGAGTTCATTCTTAAGTTGCATCTTTCTACTTCTTGTGGAAGTTTCATATATCTTCTCTAAGGCCTCCCAAACATCTCTAGCATGATCAAAATCCGATATATGAACAATCATAGTGTTAGATTACCTATGACATGTAGAAGATAACTCTCCTATTACTTTTCTCCCAATCATTCAAGATCTTTAATTCTTGACTGGTGATATTTGGATCTTTTGGATCCACATTGGGCTTATCTTCATCTCCACACACAATAGGCCATAAACCTTTGCTCATGAGGTAGTTCATGACTCTTAGCCTCCATGGCTGATAGTTGTCTCTGCCAAGCAACTCCACTTTTTGACCTAGATCTGCAATAATGAAAGGGAAATTAGGGTTAAAATGAAATGTACCTCTTAGCCTTGTTGTCCAAGCTTTTGTGTCCTTCTTCTAGATTCTTCAAAGCATGTTTCCTACTCTGATACCAATTGATGGAATTTAATCCCTCATATTTGCACGTTAGAAGTGAAATGAATCCAATACCTAGGTCCCTTCATACACCTTTTCTACTAGCCTGTAGCAAAACTCTCATTCACCTATCTTACACTAATCCAAATCATCTAAGCTTTTCGACACCCTTATTGTGATTCATAAGATTTTCCAACAAGTTATAGAACACCTCAAGGGGATCTATCTAGGTCAATCAAGAACTCTGTACAAAATAGACTATGCAGAGATGTAGAATATGCAAAAATTAGGGTTAAAGAGATACACCAATTTCTTTGCACATAAAAGTGATTTCAAGAAGCCATCTTAAGAAACGTAAGAGAGATATGTAAGCTATAGAATGCACCTTAAATCTCTTGATTTTAATATGTACACAAAAGTTTACAACTATTATAAGTAGACTATCTATATACCTATAAGAGAGTATAGGGGGTGTGGGCTTGATAGCTCCTCCTTGCTCCTCCTTTCTGCATGTAATGTCCTCCTCTACATTTTTGCTAGCTTTGAGTGTTGTGTTTCAGCTCCTTGAGCCTTGCATGACTCTCTGCTTGAGCTTCCTTGAGTATATGTCTCCTAGTCTTCAATGAGCTACAAGACTTCCATACATTTGATGTCTCTTCACCTTCTTTTATAGCTTTTGGATGCCTCTCATGACTTTTCCACCACCTTAGGACTATCTTGGCCAACCTTGAACGTGCCCTAAGAGATCCCATTCATGAATTTTGTCCATATTAAGGTCTTTTGACCCCTTTTTCAACCTAAAGCTTGCATAGTTAAAACTTTCAAAAATAAGAACATTATTCTTTAGTCCTTTAGTAGGTTCTCTTCCCCTTCCATTTCTTGGGAAAAGTAATCCATGAAATTCAATCCCTCTTCACTGACTACAAGAACTTTATGAAAATAATTTAGGCTAAGAGGAGAAAAATTTCTTTGGAAATAGAAAGACTATCGGGGTTTCATTATTGCCAAGATGTTAGGATTCACAAAGTGCATGAGCTTTAAGAAAGTTCAAAATATGAAGACTACCTTGTTTCCAATAGCTTCCTTGTAGCATCAGGAGATTTTTGGGCTCACTAAGTGGACAAACCTAATAAGCACATGCTTGATCTCATGATAAAAAATAAAGTCAAAGTTTTTATTCCCATGCTCAAGAAGAAGGTTGGAGATGCCATTGATATTAAGGAGAAGTTGCAGGAGGATGTAAACTTCCTTATGAATGTATTCTCTACTTCTCCCAAGAGTGGGGAGGACATCAAGAGAGCAAGAGCCACTATTTTTCTTAAAAGGAAGACAAAGATTCCTAAAAGTGTGGCTTCCATTGTGGACCTCCCCCTCACCACGAGTGAGCTTAAGGAATCCTTTAGTAGATTGAAACATAGTAAGTCATGTGGTTTTGATGGGATTCCCAATGAGTTATTCATTGAGCTTCAAGAGTTCATGACTCCCTTTATTCTCTTGGTCTTGAAGGAAGCTAATATCAAAGGTATTCTCCCTATTCAAATCAATATACGAGTTATCAAGGTAATACATAAAAGAGGTCCTAGAGATGGTCTCAACAATTGGAGATCCATTTCTTGTTTGAATACTATTTACAAAAATTATTTTGCCTACCCTTGTGAGCAGACTTATCCTCATATCAAATGTTATATTCTTCCTAAGCGAAAAGTGTTATAAAATGTAGGTATATCATTGATGATACTATTTCCATGGGGGAAGGTATGAAGTTTGCCAAAAATAAGAATCAATATTTCTTTCTTTTCAAGGTAGACTTTGACAAGCTGATGACATGATTGAATGGGATTTGATTCTTAAATATCTTCTCAACTTTGGGCTTGATAAGAATTTCATCAGATAATTTAGTATCCCTTTTGGTAATGTCCTATCGAGAATGACCATGAATGGGCACATTTTTTAACCTTTTAGACTTAAGTGGTCTATAAGAATGGGATGTCCCCTCACCCCCATTCTTTTTGCCATTCTTAGTGATGCCTTTTGCTCTCTCATTAAATGTAGCATTTCCTAAATCACAAGATATCCTCAATGACAAGTTTTTGATCACTCAAGAATAGTGGAAGAGATAGATAAATAGTTAGACAGAACCTGCACAAGAAAAGAGAAAATCTTACATGGAAGAACAAATAATATATGAATCATAGAAAGAGAAGTTCTTGTATTATAGGTTTGAATCAATGGATAAAATAGCTTTGGAAAATAGCTTCTTGATGAAGCGTGAACCTCCCAACCACCCCCAAGTTATCACAATCTCATTCACACTTGCACTCTCAATCAGAAGGTAATTCTATGATTTTTTGGCCTCTTCCTACTTCACCACAAATATTTTTCAAAATAGATTTTTACATCCCCATGGAAGTGTGTGATCCACCAAATATAGAAAAAGGAGACTCTTCCCGTATTGCATGGAAAACTTTTGCAAAAGCATGCATTCTTGGTAGTCAAGTTCTTTTTTTAGTAGTATCTGTCCAAAAATAGAAGCAAACCAACAAAAAGACATATCCACAGACATCTCTAAGTGTGCATGGCAACATGTATGATTCAAAATCACAGATTCAAATAGAAATAGAGAAGCCCACTTTATCTCTCTCTCTCTCTCTCTCTCTCTATATATATATATATATATATATATATATATATATATATATATATATATATATATATATATATATGTGTGTGTGTGTGTGTGTGTGTGTGTAAATTACCCTAAGAAATGACACATTTCCAAGCCATGTGTAGCTCAGTGATGAGTAGCACCTCCTTTAATGTCAATCCGGGAAGACATGAGGATGGTATGAAGACCTCGAGCAAGTGAAGGCACAAATGTGTGAGTGCGAAGCACACTAACATGCACACACATACACACACACACGCACACACAGCAAGAACAAAGAGAGTAAGACAATAGAATCACTTCTATTGCAACCAAATTCTCATACAAGCTCAAAACTACAAGAAGCTACCCCAAAAATGAGCTCTCTAGCTCTATTTATAGTTTTTTGACTAGCTTTGGCCCTGTCCAGACCTAGTGTCCGGCCTAGTTAAAAATTAGGTTCCAGGACTTATTTGAGGGCTCAAACGAGATCTAAAAAATATGAAAATTGGCAGGCAACTACTTCTAAGGCTCCCCAAGCTCGAGGACTCCTCGACTTTACAAAATGGAGCTACAAAAAGGTGAAATGATATTTGCAAGGGTTTTTAGTGATAAGAATCACTTTTAACATGGTGTAAGGTTTGGAAAAAAAATTAATGGGTTGCCTTAGTGCTAGATCTGCGTGTATGCTCGTACTTGCTTCATCTGCCAACACTCTCCCCCCCTAGCGTCTGTCGCCTCTGACAGACCTCTGCTCCACTGTTTGATCAATGTACTTCTGAAGGAGGTCGGTTGCCACTTCTTGTTTCTTGATGCGTAGTCTCCGGACCAAATCTCTCTGGAGGGCATCCCAATTGACTGCTCCCGGCAGATCAGGGTGCAGTGTGGTGTAGAGCTCCGAGTGCATGGTTTGTTCACACGCAAATAGTTGTAGCAGGTGGGTTGGGCGCGGTGCGAACACTTCTGAGTGTGACTCCCAAAACCCGGTGGTGAACATATCATCAAAGGTTTGCTTGTAACAGGCAGGGAGATATCTTATTCGTGCATGCCATGCGTAAGCTACTCGAATGCTCGGGGTCGTGCTCATGTCATACAGCAAATCATAATTACCATTGATGAAGCCCGGAATTGAAGGCTGGATGTTACGTACATTTCGAAAGGTCTTTAGCACCACTTGCATCATGTCCAAAATTTTGAGCATCATTTGAGCCGCGACATCCGGCATGGGGTGGAGGCGTGGCATCCAATTTCTGATGGTGGCTATCATGTATGATACTGTAGGTGTGCCGGTTGGGGGTGCGATTGCGGGGTAATTGAGCCATTCTTTACAATTTGCGTTGTTCTGAACCTTGATGGCGAATGCTTTCCAAGATCTTCTTCTTTGTACTGGCCCAAAGCAAGGGTTATACTTCAAATGCATGGGAGCATGATCCCATGTTCGTAACATCTCCGGATAGGTCTCCAGCAACTTTTGCCTCCATATGGGTTGGAATATGGCCCCCTTTCTGGCTGCTTCTGGAATGTCCTCGGGTTCAAATTGTGTTGCGAACGTAGGGTACTGGTTGGTTATGCGTTTGATCTCAGCATTATAGTCAGCCAGCAGTACAAAATAGGGCTTATATTGTAACTCCGAACTGGTGATCAACCGCCTAGGAGCAAAGTTCGAGAAATATTCTGACTTGAGTATGGACTCCTCAATGGTTTTCATGGCCAGCATCTGAGTTGCTATGCGCTCTTCGTGAGTGTGGCCCATCTCCTCTACCTGCTTCATCCATGCTGACGGTGGCTCCTCATATGTGTCTTGGCCTTCCTCCGTAATTCTGCCTCCTGGAAGGGGTTGAGGCTCATAGTTGTCTTCAAATGTCTCCTCCACTGGAATGACTACTGTTTCTTCTTTGATGGTTTGATCAGGTGGAGAGGGAGGTCGTTCATACTGTAACAACTTGATTTTTAATTCTGCAACCTGGTGTCGTAGCTCAATTACCTCATTGGTTGTTGAAGATTCAGGTTCTGGTGAAGTAGCGGCATCGACCGTCTCGGTAGATTTGAGTGGATGTTGTGTAGGCACTTGGGTTCTTTGTAATTCCTTGACTTGGTCTGCCAACTGGTCATGTGCCTCCAAGAGGGTTGCATACACTTCTAATGCTTGCTGAATGTGTTCTGAGGGAACCGCTTGGAATTGTGCAAGGTCTATAGATGCTCCAGGGGTATTTTCCATGGCTGCCTCTAGATTCTCGTGGTTTTGCTGCTGTAGCCTTCGGTTTTCTTCTTGAGCTGCTGCTAAGTGGCAATGAAGTAGAGTCATGTTTCTTTGTAATCTAGCGTTGCGGCCCAATTGATCTCTGAGTTGTTCCTCCATAGCTTTACCTGTCTCTGTATACTTAGCTTCCAGTTCTGCATTCGATTGTTGGAGGGTAGTCACTTGATGTTGTAGTGCTGTATTACCTAGTTCCAAGGCATCGACGCGTGCCTGGAATTGAGCCGAGAGATTGCACAGCTCTAAGTTATTTTCTTCCAATAACTTATACTCTTGCTTAAGCTGAGTGGCCGCTTCAACCATGGTGTCTAGTGCATTAGTAAATGATGTGGATGCATGGGTAGAGGTGGAACATGCAAAGGGTCGGGAAATGGGAAAGGGAAAAGTGGATGATGTGCCTATGAGTGAAGTGAAATGTGATGATGGTGGAACAGACGTGGTGGTGGGTGCTCCTGTGGATGGTGAAATATCCATGGGATTGGATGTGATAGTGTGTGAAGTGTGAATTGTGAATACAGGAACGGTAGGTGATGTGTTAGTGGTGGCAGTGAATGTGGGGGAGTGGGGTTGGGGAAGGAACTTTTTATTATAATTCTCAACTTGTTGGAGTATATTTACAAGGTTTGTCCAGAATGAAGGTTGGGTGACTTGGGTTGATTCTAAGGGGGTTAACATGGGTACAGTGGATAGGGGTTGGGAGGGAGGAAATGTATTGGTGGATGGAAATGGGTGTGTTGAGGTTTGGCTAGTGGCAAGTGGCTGTCCGAGGGCTGGGAGATATGAAGGGTGACCTATTATAGTTTGATCGGTGGCAGGATGACCTATATGGGATTCAGAAAATCGGGTGGAAGTGGTGGATGTAGGTAAATGGAAGGATAGAGGAGTAGTGGTGTGTATCATGGTGTCATCATGGGTGGTTATTGGTTGTTCAGGAAGACTAGTGGGGAAAGGTACTGAGGGCTGGCTGGGAGGTGATGGTGGAGACGGTATCTGCGTATTTACATCTGGTTCCTCACTAGGAGTTGGGTTGGTCATGTGAACATCTTTTGAGGTTGTGGTGGGCAGTGCGGCAGAGACTTCCATTTGAATCATTTTTCCCCGTCGAGGTCTTGTATCGATCCTTCGTTGGTCATATGGAGGGGTATCACGATAGACCATGGTCCTCATGGCTTCTGCTATTCCACATGTTTCCGCCAAGAGATTCAATGATTCGACAAAATGCGGGTCGACACTCTCCGCTTGCAGCATCTGGTTCACTAGTGCTCTATTTGCTTCTTCCGATAACTTGTGTCTTTTTTGTACCTGCTTGATTGTCTTGTAGAGCCGTTTGAGTTGTGCCGTGTAGGCAAGAGCTTCCTCTTCACTCTCCTCTGGTTCATTTCCCCGTGCTTCTTCCTGATTCTGTGTGCTTTGAGCATGAGAATGTCGTGTCTCATCTTCCCAACGTACCCTTCTTGCCTCACTCTGTAGCTGTTCTCTTAGGGAGGATGATCCGGGACTGGCATTGTCAGAAAAATTCTCACTATCAAATAAGTGGGCAGTAGTCTGCAGGAAGTTTTCAAAGTCAAAATTTGGATCCTCTGCGAATGTGGCCATGGATGCAAAATCAGCATCGGTGGGTAGTGGAGGGGCAGATGGAGTGGGCTGTACCCTATCCCCTGATTGTGTTCCTTGGAGATGGATGGTGAAAGGGTCTACTTGGGCCTCTTCATTAGGGGGAGCTTCTGTTGTGGCCTCATGAGGGATCAGGACATGTGAAAGTGATCCACACATTCTTTTCGTAGGTTGTACTCCTGACTTCCGCCCCTTGAAGAATTCTAGTTGTGAATATTTGAGGGCCCTTGCGATCGGCGCATCATATGCAAGGCATCTATAGATAATTCTGGTAATCACACAACAGCCATTCAAGGTATGCTTCCTCACGCCCCGCTTGCCTGCTTCATATAGCTGATCCAAGATCCATACAGGCATTTTAATTGGCAAGCTTCCAGTCTCTGCGAGGTACAATCCATACCATATTTTCTTATGTGGTTGGTTGAAGCGGTCTTGAGCGGGAAATGCGAAGTGCTGAAGGCACATCCGTAGGGGTATGGCGATGTTGGGGGTGAGGGCACACATTTCCTTTAATTTCTTGATTCTGTTGTTCTTCATCGACTCTGGTATCAAGGGATCTCTATCAGAGGGAACGTGGGTGCCATACATCTAAAGAGCTTCCCTGATTAACGTAACATTCAACTCAAACTTCTTCATTTCCTCCTGGTTTGATAGAGAGGGCACCAGGAATATGCCTGAATGATCCTTATCCCCAGTCGGCTTCAGTGTGGCTATCAAATAGTAGCACCTAAGAAAATCCGGCCTAGGCAAAGCTACACTAAAGTAGTCTTGCAAACCCGCTTTCTGCCAAATATTCTGAAGAGGATCTGCATTCTGTAATGTTTCAAATTCTCTCGAGAAGAATTGAAATGTCCACCAGACTCCTCCGAATTCCAACTTTGACTCCCAGATGTGGTCGGCATCTCCCAAGTCTCCAGGCATCTCATTGAACCAGTGAGAATGCCCCTTCACTCTTTCTGTTAGGCCATTTGGTGGATTTGAGATAGGAATTCTTCTCACGTTCAAAAGCTCTTCAGGCCTTGCTGTCAGTGGGGCTTCCACAGGCATGGTATCCCAATCGCTTTGATTACCACTGCCCGCCTGGGAGCTTGTTCCTGCTACTGCTGCCATGATACTTCTGATGCTTATCTGTTGGAAGAAGAAAGCACATTAGTGTTGCATAGGAAACAGGATATAACGGTGTTCCCTCCACAATACTAACATGACAATCCCGATGGTTAGTGGTTAGAGGTGAAGTGTTTGTGATAGATGTGAGTGGTTATTAGAGGTTAGTGTTATCCTAGATGCATACTTTGGTTATGCAATGGACTCAGAATGCACCTTCATCGGAGTGGATGGATTTACACGATTGGGTCAGGGGGTTTGATACACGGTTTAAGTCTCCAAACCTTGATGGAGGATTCGTAGCTCTTAGAGCTAAAGACAGGCAAAGGTTTATGAACTAGGTTGTGATGGATTTGGGACCTTTTGGGTACCCATTTCCAGACATTCCTCGGTTTGGCTAAGTGTGGGTTAGGGTGGTCTTTAGGTAGAGTTCCTGCATTGTTTTTCGAGAGGACTCGTGAGTGATGAATTATGCCAGTGACTAGAGTTGGAGCTATTTGGGCTCGTAAACAGGCCTTGGGCACCCATATGCGTCTATTATTGGGGCTAGCCTTCATTGACCGCTTAGGGACCCAAATAGACGTGGTGTGCCTAGGAGGTTGCCTAGGGTACTCCTTTACTTGTGTCCGTGATGGTGTGGCTTGTTTGTTGCCTCCTCGAGAGCCTGCTACTAGAGCTGTGGGTTTTCCATCCTTGCGTATCCAGATCTGCTTCGCGCCACGAGGTATTCCGTGTTGCACTAGTTGGCGCTCCTGCTTCCTGATCAATGGTCTCCTTCGTGTTGTATGATGTTTGGTCTGCATGTTTAGAATCTCCTTTGGCCCAGCTGCGAACTCCTCATTGACTCCTGTACCTTTGGTGAGATTGACAATCCTCTGCACCATAGAACTTCGGACAAGAACAACATCATTATCTTTATGTGGATTCCTGGAGGGACCAGGAGTTGGTGCCTGTTCTATTGGTTTGAGTGCTTGATCTTCTAATTCAATCGTAAGATGGCTTTGGCCTACCCAAGCCTGAAGAAGTCCACTTCTTAGGTTGAGGTTGACTGCGTGATCATAGATCCAGTCTTGGCCCAAGACCAGAGGTTCGGTAAGATCCTCGTCTTCACATACTAGCACTTTTGCTGGCATGAGGACCTCTTATATGTAGAGGGGGAGTTCCACCTCTCCCATGCAAGGGGTTTCAACACCTCCTAATCCTATCAGATATGCTTCTAGGGGTTTTACCTCCAATTGGAGTTGCTGGCAATAAGAGAGCCGAACTGCACTAGTGGCTGCTCCTGAATCGATTAATGCTCTTACTGTCCTTACACTCTCTCCTTGTCCTACTTTTAGGGTTACAAAAGGCCGTCGGTCGATTATTCTATGGGACTGTCCACCTGAAGCCTCGCACATGGCCATGGGATAGCCTAGAGGTTCTTGAGTGTCAAGCACAGGCTGGTCTCTGCCTTGTCTCCGCAATTTCATTCGTCGGATGCGTTCTAACGCTTCTGCCTGTGCTTCTTCTCTAATTCTTTTCTCTTCTTCTTTACGTTTCTTGGCAGTGTTGAGTCGAGTTAGCATCTCTTCAGTCAGGGGTTCTTGATATAACTTGACTCTGCATCCACTTATGTAACTTGGTAGAATATCACCCTCTAGAGTGGCTAGTTGAACTCCTTCACTTGTGGAGATTCTATTGATAATCATTGGCCCGTAACCTCTCTTCTCTAATTTCCGTGCATGTTGCTTCAAGGTGTAGACTAGGACTAGGTCTCCTGCTTTCAAGCCTTTATCCTTGACGTGTGCATCAAAATATGCCTTTTGCCTCTTCTTGGCTGCATAAATTCCTGCTGCAGCCCTCAATCGTGTTTCACCTAGTCGTTCAAGATCGAAACTTCTAGAGGACAACTCATGGCCTGTCCAATCATGCTCTTGTGCTACTTTCAAGGTTGGTATCAAAAAATCCAATGGTAGCACTGCATTCTGACCGAACACCATCTGAAAAGGTGTGGCTTGGAGTACCGTTTTATAGGCAACTCGGTATGCCCAAACAACATGGTGTAGCTGTTTTTCCCAATCAGAGTGTTTATTGTTCACTAATTTCGTCAGTACATTGCATAGGATCTTATTGGTGCTCTCAGCCTGGCCATTAGCTTGAGGGTGATAGGGGGCAGACTTCTTATGCACTACCAAGAATTCTTGGAGCAGATTTTCAATAACTTCATTCAAGAAGTGAGTGCCTCTATCACTAACTAGCTCTATAGGTAGCCCATATCAAGTGAACACATTCTCAAATAAAAACTTAGCTGTTGTTTGAGCATCGTTCTTCGTTGTGGCTTTTACTTCTACCCACTTGGTTAGATAGTCCGTGGCAACGATGATATACTCAGCATGGGAACCCTTAGCTGGGGGATTAATAGGACCTACAAAGTCTATTCCCCACTTAGAGAATGCACGTCCATCCATCATAGGTTTCAGTGGCATCTCATCTTTGTGTATAGGATACTGAGTTCTCTGACACACATCACACCGTTTCACATAGGTATGTGCATCCATGTGAAGGGTTGGCCACCAGAAGCCTGCAAATAGTATTGCCTTGATCACCCGATCTGGTCCAAAGTGTCCTCCTGCTACACCTTGGTAAGCAGTTTCCAAGATCTTTAGATATTCACTCTCATGAACACATAGTCTCAGGTAACCATCTTTTCCGCACTTGTATAGATTATCACCAATGAGTGAGTAATCTAGGGCCTCTTGTTCTAGACTTCTTTTTCTCGTCAGGGTCATGTCAAAGATTTGTCTGAGTTCAGGAATATGGGTTTGTCTAATGTTAGAATGAGCACAAAGATCATCAACATAGACTTCTAAGTTCTTCCTCAGGAACTCTTTAAATACATGGCACATCAGCCTCTGGAAGGTAGCTGGTGCATTGGTAAGCCCAAATGGCATTACTCTAAAGGCAAATATGCCCCATTCAGTAGCCAAAGCCGTCTTATGCTGATCTTCTGGAGCAATGGCTACTTGATTGTAGCCCGAAAACCAATCTAGGAAGCTGTACACTTCCTTGCCTGCTACTCTTTCTAACAGATGCTCTGTGATAGGAAGCGGATAGTTATCTCTAATTGTGGCTGCATTGACCTTCTTTAAGTTAATGCATACATGCAGCTTTCCATTCTTCTTGGGCACCACTACAATGGGGGATACCCACTCAGTGTGCTCAATTTCATAGATGAATCCAGCCTCGACTAATCTATCTATCTCCTCCTTGATCTTAGCAGCATAGTTATCGTTGTATGTGTAAGGCTTTTGCTTAGAGGGTTTGGCATCTGCGGTCATGGGAATAGTGTGTGAGCATATGTCAGGGTCTACCCCTTTCAAGTCCTTATAGCTCCATGCGAATACATCCCTGTATTCTCTTAGCAAGGCTATCAGTTCACGCTCTTCTTCTTCTGTCAGGTCATGTCCTATATAAGTACATCTCTCCTCTCCCTCTTCTAGGGCTACCACTATTTTTTTGGTGGTTTCTTTGTTATCATAGGCCTCTCCTGATTCTGCCTCCCGTTTAGGCATTCTGATCATGACTCTCCTGTCATCTATCTCATATTTCTTAAAATTTTCCGGGACCTCAAACAAAGATTCTTCCTACTCTGGTGTGACTGCTCTCTTCTTTCTTTTCTTTCCTTCTTCCTTCAGAGTCACATGTGTGGCTAATCTTACGTCATTTGTAAGCTCTCCGTGCCTCTAGGGTTGAAATTCTACTTCATAGAAGTATTCTTCATCTGATGCAAAGGGTGGGTCCATAATGATTGACTCTAGATCAGAGTCACTTGCATCCTCAAATGCATCAGGGCTAGGTTCACACTCTTCTAACACTGCCTCTCCCATGATTGGCTCTATGGAGAAGACTGAAATGTCATAGCCATCTTCATCACAGTGGGGTGTCCATTGTTCCTCATTGATGGCTACGTCCATTGTTGCTAGGATTTCTGCCCAGCCATGGGGTTCAAATTCCTCATCAGGAAAGACTACAGTTGCATAGGCTGGGTCTTGAATTGATCTATGGTTTTCTTTTGCACCTACCTCTCTGGCTTTCTCTCTCTTCTCTTCTTCTACTGCTACCTTACACATCCATAAGTGGGTGTCTTCATGCATCAATGAGGATCCGGATCCTATGGAATGCACAGACTCAGTCTCCTCTTTGGCTCTATGGATGGGATTCCATTGAATAGGCGGTACGTCTCTATGAGAGTAATCCTTAAGATTGACTTTGGTTGTAACACCTAAGTGTTGCAGGCACAAGGAGTTGGTTCCCCAGTCCTGTACCACTTGCAGCTGTCGCATAAATGGTCTTCCCAAGATCATTTCATAGGCATGATTTTTGCTAAAATCACATATAGCAAATGTATGCTCGAACTTGACACCACATGTAGTGAGAGTTATGCCTTCTAGCAATCCCAAGGGCCTCTCAATGTGGCCATCGGCCATCTGCAATTTCATTCTCGTCGGTCGGAGTGCTGGCTTGCCCCAACGCTTCCAAAGGGAAGTTGTAGCAATTGCAACTCCTGCACCTGAGTCCAAAATTGCCTTGGTTGTGTAACCCTGATGGGTAACTCGGAGATAGGTATTTCCTTCTTCTCCTTCACTCATGTCTCCTATCTTATCCAATGGTATTTCAGACACTGTTCTATGAGATCCTACTTGGGAGCGCGATTTCGCTATGTCTGGCACTTGTTTGGCTACATGTTTCCACACTTCTGGCTTAACTTTGAGTAGCTCTTCTAAAGTGAGATTGCACTCCACTTTAGTGTTCTTTACTACCTCTGTATTCCTAGGTATGATAGAATCTTCATTTCTTATCATGACTGTGGGCGCTCTCAGACAAGTAGACTTGGTTTCCCATGGGCCTGTGAAATGTGGTAATTCTTGTAGAGAATTAGACTCAAAGTCTAATATCTCTTGAGAGTGGGTGCTCTCATGCTCCTCATAAATGGATGGGATGTCCAGTGGAAATTGATCGTGTGCATCATCCACAAGTTCAATGGGAGGAGGGATTTCACTTTCGATAGCCCATTTGTCTTCTTGAATCTCTCGTAGGAATTCTGGTGTGAACCGATTCATAGAAGATGATGTGTCTGGCTCCGTAGAGTTAGGCACGTAGGCTTCCTGGGGAGGTAGGCTCACGTTCTCACTTGCCTTGCCCTTATTTTGAGAGGCGGGTTCCTTTTCTGATTGTGCAATTAGCCTCTCGATTCGTTCTAGCAGTCCATCAAAGTGTAACTGCATCTTAGCTGAATTAGAGATGTTAAAGAGGCGACTGGCTTCAAACATAGTCTGAGCCAATTCCACCATCTTAGCACAAATTTTGGTTCGTTCTAGCTCTAGTTCTGCTCTAGGGTAACACTTTTCATGATCAATTACGTTTGGCCCTTCTTGGATTCTGGCCTGATATGCTCTAAGCATCATGTTTAGGTCCCTAGGAGTGGGATCGGCTAGGACGGATCCTACTCTGGGTGGTGGGTGGGTTAAGGGTGGTGTATTGAAAGGTTGGGGAATGGAAGAAGATGGATTGGCGGGTAAAGGGAGAGGTGGTGGAGGGGTGGTGTGAGAGTGGTTTTGAGATGCGAGTTCACTTATCTTTGCTCTGGTTTCTCTCAAGCTTTCTTCGAGTTCACTCATCTTTTTTGCCCATTGCCTTTTCATTCTTTCACGACTATCCTTCCAGGCTCTAGTCCTCTTTTTGGTTATGCTCTATGTTTCACTCACCTCGGTGCTCTTTTCCTGACCTACACCTTGGTTTTGCTATAGTGCTTGGGCTCTTGTGATCACTTGCACAGGTGCAGTGGAAGTCACACTCCCTGTGGAGTCTACTACTAACCCAACGACATTGATAGGAGTGATCTTAGGCATGTTATTAGGGTTCTTTGGGCAATCTCGTAGGAGATGCTCTTTTCCGCAGTCTTGACAGAAACCCTGAATTGTCACTGGTTGGGGTTGTGTAGGGGCAGGCAGCGGACAATCACGTATAAGGTGGTCTCCCTGACATCTGAAGCATGGTCCTCTAGGAAATGGGGGTCGTACCTGCCTAGGTTGAGGTCTAGAGTTGGGGTTTGTGTACATGACATTGGAATACTTAGGCTCCCCACTATTTTCACTTGGGTCCTCATAATAGTATGACTCGTTATGCTCGGGTGACTGCATGTAGTAAGCCTGTGGGCTATCGATATGTGTGGAGTCAAAACTATGGTCACTTGGATCACTGTCTGATAGCAATGGGTGACTGGGACTATGGTTCTGTTCGGATTTTCTTCAGCAGATGCATATTTCACTGGGATCACATTGGTTGGAGCAGGGGGTTGCTGCACTAGGACTGGTTGAGGTCTCTGCTGCCCTTGATAAGGTGGCTGATAAGTTTGCTGTGGTCTGTTGTATTGTTGTGGTGGGTACTGATTCTGGTATCTACCCTGTTGTGGATATGGCTGAGGGTAATTTTGCCTAACAGTTTGTTTGTTATATGGGCAGTCTTGTGTAGTGTGGTTGGTGTATCTTCGCTCTATGGTGCAGTACTGGCTACTAGGATTCACCTGGGGTTGGGCCATAATGGGACATACATTTGCCATATGGTCACCTCCACAAGTGTAGCACCGCTTAACTGGGGCAAATCTTGGAATTTGTTTGCTAAAGACACCTAGTTTTTGAGCTACCTTCTCGGCAAGTTCCTCAATGGATGTGGATTGACCAGATGTGAGACTACTAGAGCTATCTGAATCCTTATAGATTTTTGATAGCTCTAACTCCTCGCCTAGATTATCCTCAATGTCTATGCACATGCGCACGCATTCTTCTATAGTTCTGGGGTCCTTTAAATACACATATGACCTAAGCTTGGTGCTCAACAAGCCATCTAAAAACAAGGCCACTTGCTTGGCTGGTGTGGGTAACTCAGGCATCGGGCACCTCTCTAGGTATTGCCTAAATCGTCTTCCTGCTAGTCTGACCATCTCTTGAGGTGTTTGCTTGAAGCTATGAATTAGTGAGGAAGTGTTGTGCCTTATACCACTCTTGGAAAACTCAATGATAAATGCTTCTAGGAGCTGGTCTATGTTTCTGAAATGCCTCTCGTTCAGTGGTTGAAACCACGTAAGGGCAGTGTTCCTAAGGGTTAGACCAAAAGCATTATATTGTGTGAATAGGTCCTCTACCTGTTCAGCTTTCAAGACTTGCCGAAATTCTTCCACATGGTCATAAGGGTCTCCAGTGCCATCGAAGTAATTCTTCATGGACTTCACCAGTTGTGTTGGTCTTAGGGTCCTAGTGTGTTCTCTCGGCCTTGGCAAAGGGAAATCGTCAGCATTCCTTTGATTCCATGGGGTTCTATGTCCCTCAGGTTCCACTCTATTTCTTTCCGTTCCCGTTCTTTCTCTTCCCAGGGAGTTGGCAAAACTTACCTCAGGTTTGTCTCTACTTCTATCTCTTTGAGCTCCATGAGATTGGGAGGTCCCAGCTCCTTGGTGACTGTATGACACATTAGACCGAGGTTGGGGAAAAACAAATTCACCCTTCCATGTGTAGGCATGTCTGCCATGCTCGGTGACCACGAAGATCCTCTCTGATGTATTGTCTAGGTAGGTTACTTTGCCTGGACTATCAGGGTCTTTAAACTCATAGATTGTGAGAGCACCTACTTCATGAGGCAGGGTAGGCTTATACCTCCAAAAGGCCTCATCAGTTTCTCGATTTAAAAGCAAATCTATGCTTTTATTATCCTGTGGAATCCACTCTGGAGTCATGATTCTGGTCAGGACAGATTTACCACGGGGAGTTCTTGGCTCTCTCTCTAAATTCCCTTGCTCTATATCACCCATGTCGGTCTCCGCAATCACATTTCCAAACTCATCTGTTCTATCAGGAAGAGTGGTGACTACATATATAGTCCCCTCTTTATCTAGGTATGCTCCATTCTCAAACTTGACTACCGGGTGTTCTAGTCCATGGGGTTGATCGGGGTTCTTAATCTGGACCACAAATCTTCTCAAGCCATCTTCGTAGATGCGAGCACCTAGACGATTAGTCCTGATGTATTCCAATTGAGTCTTGTAAGGTCCTTCTGGCTTTTCTAGATAAGCCACCCCTGAACTACCTACTTGTCTCTCCCTGTGATAGGACATTTCAGAATCACTTGTTTCTGATCGTGGGGTGTATGGGTAATCACTCAATTGCTGGGCCCAAGACCTAGCACTGTGATTGACACTAGCTTCAGAAGATCTGAGGCTTTGTCTGTCACTGCCTAAGTGTCTACCTGACCTAAGGTTCATATGCCTGGTTTCTCTACCCCCTTGATCCCAAGTACACTCTCGTTGCAGGTTATTTAACATCAATCACTTTGTTCTTTTTAGTTGATTATTTTGTTTATGATCTTGTCTTATATCACATCGTCAGGAGTACTCAAATGAATTTCGCACTTGATAAGTGATCGATTCAAGTTTACTTTAGTCCCTTAGGGTTTTCGCACTTGAGCCCTACTTAATGCTTGCACTTAGTTGATTAATTCTCTTGGACTTGAATCATGCCTATCGTAGCCCTAATTAATCACCACACCTAAGTCGTGCTTAGCCTAAGCTAGGAATTGACAAAGGAGGGTTGAGAGAACTTCCAACCTCAATTCTCTGGTTGCTCAGACTGCTGCACAAGCCCAGGAAGCCTTCTCCCAAGCTTGGTACTCACCCTTGCTAGCTTCCCTTGGAATGCCTTGCTTGCACACAATGTTCCTGCAAAAGTTCACAAGTCAATATAGCTCTATTACCACAAGGGATTGAAAGACATACATCAACATTTACAGGCCCCCCTGGAGTAACTCACTGTACCCCCAAATCCTTATGGCCACTTAGTCCCACCTAAAGGCCAACTTAAAAATACATGTTCTAAAACTCCACGTATGATTCTTACAAAAAATAGTCAAGGTCCACGTAGGAT
Source organism: Ceratopteris richardii (assembly GCA_020310875.1). NCBI lineage: Eukaryota > Viridiplantae > Streptophyta > Polypodiopsida > Polypodiales > Pteridaceae > Ceratopteris > Ceratopteris richardii. The sequence goes on along the minus strand of CM035424.1, from coordinate 59,185,745 downwards.
TCTCAACAAGCTTTCCAACGAGACCAAAATCTCCTCAATCGGAGTTCGTATGGCGAAGTTATGACCATTCAGGCACTTAGGGGTCAAAACAGGCTCTCAGGGTTTAGGAGATCCCTCTCTGGTTTCTAGGCCTTTTGCCCACTCCTAAGGCTCTAATGTTATACCAAGGTGCCTAAAATTAAGCCCAACTATACCTCAATTCACTCAAGATTAACCCTAAAATTTTCATGCGTTAAGGCCGTGTATCGCGATAGGTCGGGTCGGTGTGTCGCGATAGGTGGAAGTGTCGCGATACTTGGGAGTGTCGCGATACTTGGGAGTGTCGCGATACTCCGAGGTGTCGCGATAGGTGGGGTCGGTGTGTCACGATAGGTGGAAGTGTCGCGACACTTGGGAGTGTCGCGATACTTGGGAGTGTCGCGATACTTGGGAGTGTTGCGATACTCCGAGGTGTCGCGATAGGTGGGGTCGGTGTGTCACGATAGGTGGAAGTGTCGCGATACTTGGGAGTGTCGCGATACTTCGGAGTGTCGCGATACTTGGGAGTGTCGCGATACTTGGGAGTGTCGCGATACTCCGAGGTGTCGCGATAGGTGGGGTCGGTGTGTCGCGATACTCTGAGGTGTCGCGATAAGTCGTGAGTGTCGCGATACCTCAAGGTGTCGCGATAGGTCGAGCTATGGTGAATTTTGTGGTTCTGTCTTATGATCCTAGGTGCTCTCGGCCTGCGCAGTGTTGTGGTGCCCTCAGAAACATGATCAGTCAAAGTTTTTGTAGTGTCGCGATAGCTCGAGCTCGACGCCTCGGGGCCTGTGCAGAAAGATTCTGTACCTGTTGAGCTTGTTGGAGATGGTGATGGAGTTGGTACCTGCAAGAAACATGCAAAAAACACACAACACAAATGCACGCACTCGCTCTCTCTCAAATTCGCACACAACAAATGAGGAGAATGAAAAGGAAAAGGGAATATGTAGTGGAGAAGGAGGTGGAGGTGGAGATGGAGATGGAGAAGAAAACCAGAAATTTACCTACTACTTACCATTCCAACGCGTCCTCTCTACGTCTTACCATCACACGCTCGTCCTCAAAGCTCGAATCCTCGGCAACGGCGCCAAAATTTGGTGTAGCTCAGTGATGAGTAGCACCTCCTTTAATGTCAATCCGGGAAGACATGAGGATGGTATGAAGACCTTGAGCAAGTGAAGGCACAAATGTGTGAGTGCGAAGCACACTAACATGCACACACATACACACACACGTGCACACACAACAAGAACAAAGAGAGTAAGACAATGGAATCACTTCTATTGCAACCAAATTCTCATACAAGCTCAAAACTACAAGAAGCTACCCCAAAAATGAGCTCTCTAGCTCTATTTATAGTTTTTTGACTAGCTTTGGCCCTGTCCAGACCTAGTGTCCGGCCTAGTTAAAAATTAGGTTCCATGACTTATTTGGGGGCTCAAACGAGATCTAAAAAATATGAAAATTGGCAGGCAACTACTTCTAAGGCTCCCCAAGCTCGAGGACTCCTCGGCTTGTACAAAATGGAGCTACAAAAAGGTGAAATGATATTTACAAGGGTTTTTAGTGATAAGAATCACTTTTAACATGGTGTAAGGTTTGGAAAAAAATTAATGGGTTGCCTTAGTGCTAGATCTGCGTGTATGCTCGTACTTGCTTCATCTACCAACACCATGCAACTCAAAAACATTGAGGAATTAGATTAAGCTTGTGAGACACAAAAATGTTCAACTCTTGGATTTGCACAATAAAGTTATAGATAAACTAGGTCCAAATCCACCTCCAAGTATCACTTTTGAGCCCTCCAAGTTTAGAAACTCTAGAGAGAGAATAAAATCAAGGCATTTTCTTACAATGAACTAAAAAAGAAGATACTTAAAACGTGATTCACAAAAATTTCACACAGAATCTCTTATTCTCTTACACATGCTCTACCTTTCTCTCATACAACAATTTCTTAATTCTTTCTTCATGTTCAATTTTCAACCAGAAAACATGATGTGGATAAGGTTTAAAGACAGAATATAAAACTTTTCATCCCAAATTTAAGCATAATCCCAACAATGTAATTCAAAAAGTTTAAAATGAATTATTTCACAATCAAAAGGCCTATAACATTAAAGATGCTCTATCTCAAGGTGATATTAAATGAATCAATATTCTTGAATCTAGTTACTCCCTTTCCCCAAATGTTTGCATATGAAACTAACATGTTAACTAATATTCATGTCATATTTGCCTCTTCCTTTCTTAAATCTCTTAACACTTTATGTCTTACAAGTGGATATAGAGTGTATCACAACAAAACATCCTTTGCGTCCTCAAATGATTACATTCCTTAGTGCATCTATGAAATTGGTTGTAAAATCATAAAATATGGGAAGATCTTCAGACTTCTTGGTATTCTTATGGGGTTTAATGTTTCAATTGACCAAAGATGGGACCAGGTTTGTTAACAAGGTTAGGGATAAACTTTTTGAGAGATATGCTTTGTAGAGCTCAGACCATAGGCTCTTTGTCCTATATTAGTACATCCTATCCTATCTCGTTTATTTTTGTTCTTTTTGGAGGCATAACCTAAAACACATTAAACATATTAAATCCCTTGCTCCTAGATTTCTTTGGGGAGTTAACAAGCTCCCTAAAGTATACTGATATAGGCTCTTTGTCATATATCAGTACATCATGTCCTATCTCATTTATTTTTGTTCTTGTTGGAGGCATAACCTAAAACACATTAAACATGTTAAATCCCTTGCTTGTAGATTTCTTTGGGGAGATAACAAGCTCCCTAAACTGTGTTGGGAAACTTGCTATTTGCCAAAGCATGAAGAAGGTCTTAGTTTATTATGTCTTGTTCTGATGGCTACAAATTTCTACTACATGGATACTAAGACCTATTAGTTCAAATGATTTCTTGGCTCCCCATTAGAAGAAATTCTCATCTTTTCTCCTTTTCTAGTGATAGGTCTTGGAATGTGAATTCTCTTTGCAACATTATGACCTCTCCATTGAATTTCAAGCCTATTGGTGGTCCCCTTATTTCCAAGATTTGCAACTTGTGAATGGAGGAGGTTAGGATGGAATTTTGTCTTTCCTCTAGTTTTACAACTAAGAAATCTCTCTCCTTGTATGAGTCTATACGTGATGACTGAATTATGAAATCGAATAAGAATCATTTTCCGCTAAAGAACATAAATGATCAAGACGCAGATTCAAATCCTACAATAATTTGATGTTGGTTGATGAGGAAATGATTGATACTTTCATAAATAATATAATTAACCATTTTATTGCTCGTGAACAGGTTCTATTGGAAAAAACACCCTACAAAAGAACCAGAGCTTCATACTGTGACAAAAAAAATATGTACTTAGTGGACATTGCTACTAATGTGTTGAAAAGATATCTAAACCTTTCCCACTTGTAGAAAGGAATCTATGCTACAATGCCTCATTGTACATAATGGCCCATGGATTGGAAGCAAGACCAAGTATATTAACTTTAATGAAGTTGAGTGTCCTTTCTATGACAAAGAGGAGGACTTAGCCCACCTTTTCATCCATGGTGACCATGCTAGGAGGTTTGGTGGTATTATCTCATAGGTTGTTCTAAAGACTAGTGGTCAACAATTTGATCTCAAAGAAATTCTTTTAGATGTCTAGAATAGTGTGGAATTGGTTCTCTAAAAACTATAGAGAGCCAAAATCGTATGGAATACATGTTTGAGTACGAATGAGAAAATTTTCAATGATGGAAAAATGGATTGTTTTTTTTAGCTTTTGTAAGATAGGGATTACCAAAACTGGGCTTCAAAGCATGTCTTTGTTAAAGGACTTCCCTGCACATGACTTTTGCTTTCTAGAGCTCTTTTGAATCTCAAAACTTATAAGTGAAGAGATTATTTCCAATCCTCATACTCATCCTGTAGATATAAGATGGTCTATGCCCCTTTATAATTTCAAGCATGTTAAATTTGTAACTATGTGCTTTATCATTTTGGGGCCATTAGTTCTTTGTCTCTTGGCTAGAATCCTACCCTTTGTAAAATTGTGAAACTAATTTAAATTAGCACTTTGCACATAGACTGAGCGGTTCATGTTCAAAACTCAAAAGGTGACCTGATATATAACCCCTAGAAAGTGGGATACAAGAGGATATGTAGAAATTGTAAGATAAGGGGCCACCATGTACTCTTCATTTAAATTTTCAGAAAGATTTTTGGGAAGCTTGAAGGTCCTCGTTTGTGCAAAGTCCCTAGAGCTAATTCTAATATATCAAAGAGAACTCGTTGTTTTTGGCTCACTATAGTAGCCAACTTTGAGGTAATAGGAAGGGTCCAATATCTTTTTTTGCAATTTCCAATGTTGATTCTCTATCAATGGTATTTGAGATCATCTTGGACCATTGAAGACATTAGGATGAGAACCCATAGTTGAAAGGAGCCCATTGAGCACTAAAAAGATTAAAAGAACCATTGAAGAAAGTGGGGTCTTCTATCAACAAGGACATCATGAAAGGACAATACTTTCTTGAAGCTTGGAAATAAAGGTATACCATCAAGTGTTTACAATTCTATCACATGAAAGGGATATATTACTAGGTAATAAGGGGGATTAATATCATTGATGACCTCAATACTTAGATTGAGAAGCTTGAAAAGACAAATTAGTATCCATAGTGTTTTGAGATATCAAATTCCACCATGAATAAAAGGCTTTGGGAATTGATATGCCACATAAATGTTAGACCCTTAATAGACCAAAATATACCAACTATAAATCAAAGCAAAGCTATTAAGGAAATGTTTAGGAGAGGGATTGCTATACTATACCAACACATTAGCAATTGTATGTTTGGGCACATCTAGGATCTCAAAACATCATAGAAAGTATGGGAGCATCTAGAAGGTTATACTATATGTCTACCAAGGCTAGAAAATGTAGCTCAAGAATGGATACAACAAATGTTATAAAGCTAGTCTCCGCAATAGAGAGAATGATCACAAATGGCATTGTAAGCCTCCATTGACAAAGTTGTATCTCGGTAGTCCATTATCCATGGTTTTGCAAAAACTTTAGTATCTATAAAAAGAGTGAATTTGGGACATCCATTGTGATCAAGCTATCTAAGGAAGATTTGCCTTCTTCGAATAGTGGTATCATATCAAATTGTTGCATGAAGTTACATCAAAGAGACATAGTTGAAGTGATAAAAGAGTTAAGTTGAAGTGACGCTACTACGGTGAAGGAAATCAAGCAACAAAAAGGACATTAGGGCAAGAAAATTTGGCTACAGAACACGAGGATAAATAACACAAAAAATTTCCTTGTGGTGCTTGATATTAAGAAATGGAGGTAGGTCACTTAGTGCCTATTCGTTCCAAATGTGTGAAGGACTTTGGTGGTCTAGGCAAGAGGAATAAGGAGGAGATGGATGGAGACAGCGGAGAGGAGAGATGCACACACATGCATGGGAGCTAGAAAACCCACATAATGATGTTTTTGAGGCAATGATCTATAAACCTTGTATTGCTAAAAAATCCTCTAGAGCTCCCTTGGATTCGTAATCCCACTTGAAGGTCAACTTCAAATTAATTTATGTAAAAATCAATACATTATTCGAAACGAGCTTTCCTATGCACTCTAGAGCTCAAAAAGAAAATTTTGGATGAAAAAGATACATCAAAACAAGGTCCTTGCGGTCAAAATAGACAAATAGGATGTTATGAGAAAATTGTGATTTTGACAAACAATCATGATGCTGGAAAATCCTAAAAATCATGATTTTGAGTGATAATTTTGATGTTGAACAACCCAAAAATCATGATTTTGAGTGACAAATCACGATGATGAACAACCCAAAAATCACAATTTTGACTGAGAATTGCAATGCTGAACAACCCAAAAATCACAATTTTGACTGAGAATCGCGATATTGAGATACCCTGAAAATTGCGATTTTGAGAATGACTTGAGAATTGCGATTTTGAGAATGACCTGAAAATCGAAATTTTTGAAAATCACCTGAAAAACACGATTTTGAGAATGACCTAAAAATCACAATTTTGAGAATGACCTGAAAATTGTGTTTTTTAGAATGACTTGAAAATCGTGTTTTTTTGAATGACCTAAAAATGGTGTTTTTTAGAAAGACATGAAAATTGCATAATCTTAGAAAGACTTGAAAATCATGTTTTTTTAGAAAAACTTGAAAATTGCATATTTTAAGAAAGACCTGACAATCACATTCTGAGATTGATTTTAGGCAAGAACTTCCAATACTAAGAAAATCATGATTTAAAAAAAAATTTGAATTTTCCATAAAATCACGATTTTCACCACAGAATTGTGATTTTTTGAGAATTTTGGTGGGAATATTTTAGCGCCAAGGCCTATGTGTCATGCAGAGGGTCGTGAAAATCAGAGAAACTTGTGCACACCAACACTTTCTCTCCCACTCTCTCTCTCTCTCTCTTGCACAACCACGAATGAAAAATGAGGTGAGAATGGGAAATATATAGTCAAAAACAAAAAATTTCTATGAGGATGAAGATGGAAGAAGATGATGATGATGATAATGATGATAAAGATGGAGAAAAAAATCAAAAATTAAGAGAAAAAGACTCTTTTTTACCTTCCAATGTCACAAATCTACAATCTTACCATCATACTGCTCGTCCTGGAGCAATGCTCACCGAGCAACATCACCAAAATTTGGTGTAGCCCAAGCATGGGCACCACCTCCTTTACTTGTCAATCTACAGATATGTGAGGAGGATATGAAGATTGTGAGGAATTGTGGTGAGCAAAATGTGAGTGACAAGAAAATACATGCATGCACACACACATGCACACAAGGCAAGATACCTACAAATTTATCTTCTTGCGTTTTGAGCTTTGCAAGCATATCCTTTATATACTTCCTTTGTGTAAGGAACATCCGTTGATATGTGTGAACTACGTCCAATCCAAGGAAGTAAGGAAACAATCCAAGATCACTTATCTTAAACTCCTCCTTCGTTTGTGCTTTTATCTTTTTGATCCCATCAGCATTATCACCTGTAAGGATTATATCATCTACATATACACATAAGTATATCATTTCAAACTTACTTTTCTTAATGAAAAGTGAAGGATCTGCTTTACTTAATTGAAATCCATTGTCATGCAAGAAGGTCACTAGTCTATGGTTCCAAGCTCTAGGAGCTTGCTTCAACAATATAGTGCTTTCCTGAGTTTACACACATACTTAGGACATGACTCATCTTCAAATCCAAGAGCTTGTTCAATGTATACCTCCTCTGAAATCCATCCATTCAAGAATATATTTTGTACATCCATCTAATAGATGCTCCAATTCTTTGAGGCAGCTACACTCATGAGTACTCTAATTGTAGGCATCTTTTCCATAGGAGAGAAAGTTTCTTCATAATGTATACCTTGGGTTTGAGCAAACCCTTTAGCCACAAGCCTTGATTTACACTTGTTTATGGACCCATCTGAGTTCTTCTTTACCTTGTAGATCCATCTAGATTCATTGATCTTCATGGATAGCTTCTTGGGAACCAAATCCCAAGTCTGATTCTCTTGAAGAGCCTCTATCTCTTCTTCCGTTGCTTGTCTCCATTCCGATTTCTTCTTAGCTTCTTCAAATGTTGATGGTTCCTCTGATTTTAGATCCTAAGCAATTTAAATAGAATGCTTAGTGACCAGAGAGGTGTCAAATCCATAACTTTCCGATTTCCTTTTCTCTCTAGTTGATCTTCTTATTGTTTGTTGAGAAGATTCTACAACATCTCTCAACTCTTGCATCTTCCAAGCATTGATATTCCTCCTTGGTGTCTTCTGATTATTATCAAAATCATTTGAGTGTTCATGTATGTGCTCACTTCCCTTTTGCAATGTTGGGAAGTCCTCCTCTAGGTCATAAGGAAGCTTGACTTTCTTGCAATCATCTTCAAACCAAGAGGTCTTCTCATCAAAGAAAACATATCTACTAACAAGAAAACCTATATTTCTTGGATTATATAACCTGTACCCTTTCTTATTTTGATCATACTCAATGAACACACATTTTTGTGCTTTAGGGTGCATTTTATCTCTGATTTGAGACAGAATATGTGCATAAGATATGCAACCAAATATCCTTCAATGATCAAGGCTAGGTCTTCTTCCGTTCCATGCTTCATAGGGTGTCATCCCATCCAATGCTTTTGATGGGAGCCTATTGATAAGATAAGTGGCTGTAGATACAACATCTATCCACAAATAATTTGGTAATCTTTTCTCATTAAGCATCGACCTTGTAGCTTCAACTATGGTCCTATTCCTTCTCTCTACCACTCCATTTTGCTCTAGAGTGTACCTAGTTGTGATCTCTCTTTTGATACCCCTCTCTTGGAGATAAGGATCAAAATCATGGGAGAAATATTCTCGCCCTCCATCTGAGCTTAGCTTCTTTAGTGTTTTACCTCTTTGATTTTCAATAAGGGCAAGATACTTCTTGAAACATGAGAAGACTTCATCCTTATGCTTCATAAAGTATATGATGGTCCATCTGCTACAATCATCAATAAAAGATACATAGTACCTAGATCCTGAAATTGATGGCTCCTTTTTGGGTTGCCAAACAACTGTGTGGACTAGCTCCAACAAGTCACCACAAATATATCCTTTTTTCATGAAGGGTTGTCTATGTTATTTCCCAAGCTCACAAGCACTACACTTATATATCATGTGTTGCTTGGAAATATTTTGTAGACAAAGAACACTTTGATCCCTATACATTTGCCTCAAATTCCTTTCACCTTTATGAGCCAATCTTTTGTGCCACATCTCTAATTTTGATAAGTTCTGACCACCATAATTGAAGAGAGACCTTTTAGACACATCATACGCAAGGGCTTATCTGACTATCTAGGTTATTTCACTAATTTAGAGTGAGTAGACCCTTAGAAATGAGTTTAAGGACTCAAGGGTGTAATCTCGACTTTTCAAGAGGAAGAAAGTGTGAAAATAGAGGTAACTTGATTTATAAATAACTAAAGGTCTAATGAAGCAAATGTTACTAATGAAAAATGACATGTAGCAACTAGACAGTTCACTCTTACTATACCAAGTTCAAATAGTGTAAGAGGGATCATATGAGTGTACCTTAGATGTACAACCTCTGGTCCACTAATTGTGATTGAATGTTGAGGTTGAATCTACACATCAAGGTCTGCGTACTCCTCTTCATCCTCTTCATCCAACTTTGCCTTGCCCTTGTCTCCATACCATGACCTTGACTCATCAAACACAAAATCTCTTGACACATATAACTTCTTTGAGTGAGGGTTGTAGCACCTTCAACATTTTTCCTTATTTGAGTAGCCGATGAACAAACATTTCTCACTCTTGTGCTCTAACTTTGTTCTCACTTCTATAAGAACATGAACAAAGCATACACATCCAAATACATTGAGGTGCTCCATGGTTGGTTTCTTGCCAGAATAGGTTTCATGTGGAGTCAAATTGTGCACATCACCTGTTGGAACCCCATTTATCAACTAACAAGCTATATTCACAGCCTTAGCCCAATAAGCGAATAATAACATACCTTCATTTAAGAGACATCTAGCTATCTCAACCAGATGCCTATTCTTCCTCTCTACAACATCATTTTGTTAAGGGGTGTGCTTGCATGTAGAGTGCCTCTTTATGCCATTGTCTTGCAATTACTTTGTTTATTCCTTGGAAAAATGTTGTCTCCCTCCATCTGACCTTAGTATCTTGATCTGTGCATCATATCCTTTCCCAACAAGGGACCTAAAATTTTAAAAGCATGAAAAATCCTCTAATTTTTCCTTGATAAGGTATAGCCATACCTTTCTTGAGTGGTCATCAATGAAAGTGACAAAGTACCTAGCTCCTCCCAATTAAGACTCTTTGCTAGGGCCCCATACATCTAGTGTATAAGCTCCAAGAGCTTAGAAGATCTGTACTCACTCTTTGGAAATGGCTTCCCTCCTTGCTTACCTACCTGACAAGCATCACAAAACTCATGCAGACCTTGGCCGTCAAGATTTGATAGTCCCCTTTTGCATCAAATATAACTTGTGGACCTCTCTCCACTATCTGTCCTATAGAGATAAGGTTCCTGGAAATAGATGGAACATGGAGCATATCTTTAAGAGTCTTGATAGATTTACCTTCACCTAGCTTCACATCTCCCACATGTGTAAGGAGATGCTCAGTGTTATCTCCTATCTCCACAAAACCTTTTGAGCTTGGGACCAACATATGAACAAATTTCACTACAAGAAATAGGGGGGCGTAGCGAAGCCCCGGAATTGAAAAAAAAAAAACGAGCACCCTTGCTTATGCGACGCTAGTGTCGCATAAGCGATGGTGCTATTTTCGGAATTTTTTTTTCGGGCATTCGTTGCAGAAGCAATGCCTGCGTTGCTTATGCAGCGCTAAATTAGTGTGTCACAAATACCATCGCTAACTAGCGACATTATTTACGACGTTGGCAAGCTGGATAGCGTCATATGCGACGCTCTAGAATGTAAAAAAAAATTCGATTTTTGCCTGCACATTTGTGCCAGGATTTGGACGCGAGAGCAAGAAGAGACCGAGAGAGAGAGAGAGAGAGAGAGAGAGAGAGAGAGAGAGAGAGAGAGAGAGAGAGAGAGAGAGAGAGAGAGAGAGAGAGAGAGAGAGAGAGAGAGAGAGAGAGAGAGAGAGAGAGAGAGAGAGAGAGAGAGAGAGAGAGAGAGAGAGAGAGAGAGAGAGAGAGAGAGAGAGAGAGAGAGAGAGAGAGAGAGAGAGAGAGAGAGAGAGAGAGAGAGAGAGAGAGAGAGAGAGAGAGAGAGAGAGAGAGAGAGAGAGAGAGAGAGAGAGAGAGAGAGAGAGAGAGAGAGAGAGAGAGAGAGAGAGAGAGAGAGAGAGAGAGAGAGAGAGAGAGAGAGAGAGAGAGAGAGAGAGAGAGAGAGAGAGAGAGAGAGAGAGAGAGAGAGAGATGCATCTCGTTGAAGCAAGGTATGCGCGCACACACACACTTACACACACATACATATGCATACACACACATATACACACATAGACACACACACACACATACACATAGACACACACACACATAAACACAAATACACACACACATATACACACATACATACATAATGTTGCATACACACATGCACACATAATGCATACACATGCACACACATATACACATACATATACACACACATACACACATACACACATACACACACATACACACACACATATGCATACATACACATACATAATGCATACGCATACATATGCATACATAATGCATACACACACATACACACACACCTATGCATACATACATGCATACACATACACACATAGACACATACACACACATGGACACATACACACACGTAAACACATACACACTCATAGACGCATAGCGACACATACACATAGACACACACACACATACACACACACATATACACAAACACATACACACATAGACACATACACACATAATGATGCATACACACACATACACATGCATACACATACATATGCATACATACATGCATACACATACACACATAGACACATACACACACATAGACACATACACACACATAAACACATACACACTAAAGATACACACACATACACATAGACACACACACATATACACACACATATACACACACACACATAGACACATGCACACATAATGATGCATACACACATATACACATGCATATTTGCATACAGACACATATACACACACATACACACACATATATGCATACACACACACATAGAGAGACATACACACATATACACATACATGCATACATAATGCATATGCATATGCATACATACATACTTACATGCATACATAATGCACATGCATAGATACATACACACACATAGACACATACACACACATAAACACATACACACTCATAGATACACACACATACACATAGACACACACACACATACACACACACATACACACACACATACACACATAGAAACATACACACATAATCATGCATATACACACATACACATGCATGCACACATACAGATACATACACACACATACACACATACACACACATATATGCATACACACACACATAGAGAGACATACACACACATACACATACATGCATACATATGCATACATAATGCATATGCATATGCATACATAATGCATATGCATATGCATACATAATGCATATGCATATGCATACATAATGCATATGCATACATAATACATATGCATATGCATACATGGATACTTACATGCATACATAATGCACATGCTTACATACACATACATAATGCATACACACACATATGCATACATACATGCATACACATACACACACAGACACATACACACACACATAGACACATACACACACACATACACACACAAACATACACACACAAACATACACACATAGACACATACACACATAATGATGCATACACACACATACACATGCATACACACACATATACATACATACATGCATACACATACACACATAGACACATACACACACATAGATACATACATACACATAAACACATACACACTCATAGACACACACACATACACATAGACAAACACACACATATACATACACACATACACACATAGACACATACACACATAATGATGCATACACACACATACACATGCATACACACATACAAACACATATACACACACACATACACACACACATACACACATACATACATACAAACACATATACGCATACACACACATAGAGAGACATACTCACACATACACATACATGCATACATATACATACATAATGCATATGCATATGCATACATACATACATACATACATACATACATACATACATGCATAGATACACATACATAATGCATACACACACATATGCATACATACATGCATACACATACACACATAGACATATACACACACATAGACACATACACAGACATAAACACATACACACTCTTAGATGCACACACATACACATAGACACACACACATACACACATACACACACACATATACACACACAAATACACACATAGACACATACACACATAATGATGCATACACACACATACACATGCATACACACATACACACACACATACACGCACATACATACACACACACATGCATACATGCACACTTAATGCATACACACATACATATGTACATGTATATATATTGATTTCTAACCATTTTGTTTTATATGTTAGGTATTATGGATCCTAGTAGAGAGAGAAAGGTGAAACTCACTCTCATAAAAAGTCTTATGAGAGCAAGAGTTCCGTCTGATACTCTAGGGGCCATCATGCGTGATTACTCAGAGATGTCTGATGAGGAGCTGGACTATATGATTGAGATGCTTACCCAACGATCAGAGGAGGGCTCTTCTGCGCCTCCACATGCAGGAAGAGAGCTATCTGCTCATAGGTATGTTTTTTTTTCATAAACTTTTTTAATGATATTATAACACATATTTTTATTTATTTTTAACTATCTATTTTCAGGACACCTATACCACCTCCAAGTCGTGATAGCAGAGCAGAGTTGCCTATGAGGACATGCATAGGCACCTTCGGACTAGAGTGCGATATAGAGCCAGAGGGGAACATTGTGTACATAGGGAATGGATTGGAGTTCAAGAGAAGAATGCGGGCACTATGAGACTCTTACCTGCGCTTTGTCCACTTACCGTGGAAGTAAGTAAAAATTTTACATATAAATTGAAATAAATATCTTATGTTTTATTTACATTATTTTTTTTATTTTTGTATTGAGCATGATGAGAGGGATAAAAAATACGTACTTTAGTTCACTTGAGACAGAGTTTGGGACAGGATGGTCGCTTAAGTGGTGTCTAAAAGAGATGTGGACACTTATGGCTCATCGTCGCGATAATGCACGGTATGCACTGCTTTATGTATATATATGTGGATATGAGTATGTGTGTTTATGCATGTATGTATGTATATGAGAGAGAGAGAGAGGGAGAAAAGAGTGAGACTAGAGGTACAAATACACGCATACACACCTATACATCATACATGCACATTTACACACATATACACATACATGCACATTTATACATACACACACATGCATGCACATTTTTACACACACATACACATGCATGCAGTTACACACATATAATGAATACACATAGACACATACACGTACACATACTCACATACACATACATATGCATAATCATATGTACACACACATAGACTCATATAATCATATTTACATGCATATATACATATACACATGCATATATACACACACACAATACATGCATATGCACATATAGATACACATACATACACAACACATGCATACGCATAAAATATTGAATAAATAAATAAATAAATCCTATTTCAAAAATCCTAAATTGAAAACACTAATTTCGATATTAGGGTTTTAAAACCCCTTTTTTAAAAACTCTAATTCAACCTTTTAGCCATATGTTTGAAGTATATGTACACATTGCATCTATTCCTCCGACGTCCTACTAGAGAGAAGTCTCTCCTCCTAACCTTATGCCTCTATATATAGCTACTTGAATCAACAAGGATCATAATATATATAAAGATATATACACATCATGTAGATACACATACATAAATATAAAATGGAGTAGATATATTATGCATCACACATACATGCCTAAATGCACACATAAATATATATATACATGCATACATATTTACATGTACACATTTACACATAGACATATATACATATATACATATATACATGTACACATCACATATACATGCCTACATGCACACATAAACATATATATACATGCATACATATTTACATGTACATATTTACACATAGACACATATACATATATACATGTACACAATTATAAACACTTGCATATATTACATGAATACATGAATATTTTACATAAATGCATATGCATATATACACATATGCATATTTAACACATGTATACATATATCACACACATGCAAAGACATACATATACATGAAATACATATATATGCATACTAACATATATATACATATAATACACATGAATACACACACATATGTGTAAGCCACCGGATTGGCAATTATAAAGTCTGACTCTTTTCATATTCCGAACCGAAAGGTCGTTGCATAGATGTTGTAACCTTTATATAAATCAATGAAAAAAGACGCTTCGGTGACGACCAGAGGAGTCGCCAGACTGTCTGTCTGGTTGATGTAGTCTGTGTAGTTTACGTGGTGTGTTTGAAAACTCTGAGTTATTCTGTGTCTTTTTGTGTTGTTGATTATCTGTACCTGTCCGGTAAAGATTAAGTTACAGTAAGGTTTATCTTAAGTTGAGTATTGAATCACAGTTTCGATAAGTTTATTACTGTGAGTTTGTGTTACGGTCATCTTTGCATTGTTTGTTGGTCACTGAGGAAGTCTTAATCTATGTATGAATCGACATTCTATGAGTAGATGAATCAGACGAAGTCCGAGTTTTTGGTTAGTAAGTTGGATTAGTAAAATTATTTAACGGTCTGTTATGTGAGTGAGTTGATTTGGGAAAATCAAGTATAGGGCCTCTGTTTAACAGACCCCTTCCACTCCCAAGAACCCGAATAGATGTTTAAACGCGTCTCTGATGGCAAGACCCACGTTTAACACTGGCGCCATCTGTGGGAAAGTGGCACCAGAGCGTTTTAAATTGATTGTGAGAAGTGGTCATAGATTGTGAATCGACAGTAAGGAAGAGTAGTACGCAAAGTATTGCAAGCGTGATATATGCCGGTTACTCGTTCCGGTGTGACGTACCCGAAGTATAGGAGAAACCAATAGTCTTGGGCGATACCTAATTTGCTAAAGACGCCCCCAGGGACTAGAAGCGCAGATAAGTTTAACTCAGTTGTCAAGGAAGCAAAGAACGTTAGTAGTGATTCTGGTAGCATTCCGGTGGAATGCACTATAATTTTGGCAGATTCCGGTGCAATTTCGGCACAGTCTGTCGAAGATATAGTAACTCCAGAGTCTACCAGGACATAGTATGTAGTTAACTTAACACCATCGGGTCAAGATTCGAATTTGTCTGAGGATAGAAGCGTGTTGGCCAAAGAAATCAGTGAAGGTGAAAAAGTACCTTGTTTTGGTGAAATTTTGACAAATTCCGGTGATATTTCGGTCCTAGTTACAGAGAGTTCACAGTCTCCCGGTGACAGTTTACCATTTCCTGGTGAATCTTCATTCCGGTCACCATTATTCAGAGTAAGCTTCCCTACATTTGATATCAAGGAGGAAGGTAGCTTATTCGAAGCTGAAATCCGAAAGAGATTGAATGATATTATCAAGCCGGAGAGTGCACAGGCTGACGATACAGATTCCAACGGTCAAGAAATTCAACCTCGGAACTCAGAAGATAGTAACAATACAACAGCAACCATGAGTGGGTAACAACAACAACAACAACAACAACAACAACAACAACAACAACAACAGCAACAACTACTTCCACCTCGTCCGGTTCCAACAGGAGTTACCTACACAAAATTCGGTGGATTTCTAGGTGATGATCTTGATGCTCATGTACGAACCTTTAAAATTAGTTATGCAGTACTTAATCATCCACCCGATCCGACATACAAGGCCATAGTATTCCAGTCAACACTAGTTAATGAAGCTGCCAGATGGCTTACAGAATATGATATCAATCATTTCGGCACCTATGAAGCAGTAAGAGATGCGTTTCTGCAGAGATTTTGGCTAAAGAAGAACCCTGCCGAAATTTTTTATTACCTGCAGAACAATAGACAGAAGCTGAATCAAACAGTGCAGGAATATGCCATCCTATTCAGAACTCATTTGAGACAACTACCACCGGTCCATGCAAACCTACCGGATGATGTCATCACTCAATGGTTTATTAATGGTTTAACTCCGCAGCTCCGATAGATTATGATCATTCGTTGTGTGGGAGCTATGATGCTAGATGCGGTTATTGCAATGGTTTTGCAGCTCGAGAATAAGGTTGGAGGTTTTATCGAAGACCTGGAATGGTTTAAAGCTAGTAAAAATATTGCAGAAGATCCGGCTAGACAGATGTACTGCACCACGTGCAAGAATTCAGGGCATACCAGTGCCACTTGTGCCCTCAATCAGTTGTATTGTGCTATCTGCAATACCAATGGACATTCCATCGAAAACTGTGCCTATAATGCTAAAGTGCAGGGAACAACAATAGTAAATGCAATTATACAAGAACAAGGACAGCCTGCCACCCACTATGTACCACCTCAGATGAGAAATAATCAGCAGCAAGGATACAGAAATTATAGAGGAAAAAGGAATACCAACTATAATGGAAATCGCTGGCAGACAGGAACATCACAAGAAGGTAATGCCTTGCCACCACCACGCTGTCATTTTTGCGATGAGTTTGGTCACATCAGAAGATTCTGTAAAGATGCAGCCGAATATGATCAGTGGAAAAAAGAGCGTCAGAACCTAATGACAAATATGGTTCATATCACACCATTAGAAACACAAGTTGCAGTAGTCCAGACCCGATCTGGTAAGCCACTGCAACCAGCAGCTGAAGTGTTTGAACCAGGCATACGTGAACAACAGAGAATGTATGAAAAAGCTAGTCAATGGACCACCACAGAACCTACAGTGTTCCCAGATCCAATTCCGGTGACACAAGTTCTACTGCCAAATGAAGGTTTGCAGGAAAAACATTCTACCCCGGTAACAGATGCATCATCTTCAAAATCAGTAAAAAGTACAAGTCAAGTAGATCAGGCATGGGAAATTTTATCTAAGGCATCCATTACTCTTCCTCTTGGACAGTTACAAGCATTAGTACCAGGAGTTGGGCAACAATTCCAGCAACAGTTCAGTTCTGCGTCTTCCTGCATTCCAGCAACAGCGACAGTACAACCGGAAACTGACTCTACGGTGGATCATTCGGTTCCTTTAATTACAGTATGGTACAAAAATCATAAAATTACTCAAGTATTAATTGATGGTGGTTCCGGTGTAAACATAGCTACTGCAGCACTTTGTAAAAAGTTAGGATGGACCGAAATTGAGCCTGTCCAGTTTTTTGTTAGAATGGTCGACCAATCTAGAGTCCACCCAGTAGGACTTGTACGGAATGTCCCAATCACTTTGCAGGGTACAACTTTTAAGATGACTTTCGTAGTTTTAGAACTACCGGAATCTAGTGTTGATTATAATCTTCTTTTCGGCGGTCCTTGGTTGAAACAAGCTAAGGTTATACAGGATTGGTCCGCACAGGAACTCACTTTCAAAGACAATAACCGAAAATATGCTGTACAATTAGATGCTATTCAGCCCTGTGAACTACATGCTAGACCATATGTAGCAGAACCGGTCCATATGCTAGATGGTTTATCCAATGATGAAGAAGAAGAATTTTTGAAGAATAACATAGATTTAATTTCCTTAGGGACTATTGATCTACAATCTGTTGTAGATAACTGGAATCCGACAGTTTGTACGGTGGTGCCTGTGATAGAACAAGTAGAGACAGAAGATATTGTTGTTAAGGATGAGGTTAATATACAACAACTTTTACAGTCAGTTGATGATTCAGAAAAACCTAATCAATTCTATGTTCCCGAAGATCAGTTAATCACCTTTAATTTGGGAGATGAAGTAAATCCACGACCTGTCAAGATATAGGAAGGATTGTCTGAAGCATTTCAAGCAGATTTGATTCAACTTATTCCTGAGTTCTCAGATGTTTTTGCATGGGATTATCGTGATATGAAAGGTCTAGACCCTCACCTCTATCAGCATCGGGTCGTACTTAAACAGGAAGCAAAACCAATTAAACAACCCAACTACCGGATGAATCCTAACTATGCAGCACAGGTAAAGGCAGAGCTTGATAGGTTATTAAAAGTCGGATTCATCGTTCCAGTAGAACATGCTGAATGGATCTCCGGAATTGTAATTGTACTAAAGAAAAACAAGCAGCTCCGAATATGTGTCGATTACAGGAAATTGAATGCAGTCACCGTACCTGATCCATTTCCACTTCCATTTCTTGATACAATGCTTGATAGAGTGGCTGGGCATGAAATGTATTCATTTCTTGATGGTTATAGTAGTTATAACCAGGTTCGAACGGCTGAGCAAGATATACCAAAAACAGCGTTTATTACAAATTGGGGTGTTTTTGCTTGTACAGTTATGTGGTTTGGATTAAGAAATGCTCCTAGTACTTTTCAACGATGTATGTAGGAAATCTTCTCCCCCTATCTTACTTCTTTCATGCAAGTATATCTAGATGATTTCTCTTTATCTGGTAAGATGGTAGCACACCTGTATCATTTACGGTGTTGCTTTGAGAAGTGTTGTGAATACAGACTCTGCCTGAACCCAAACAAGTCTGTGTTTGCGGTTTCATGTGGTAAGCTGCTTGGCCATATTGTGTCTGCACAAGGCATACAAGTTGATCCAGATAAAATTGCAGTTGTGTTAGAAGCACCTATACCTACTACACCGAAAGAAGTCATGAGATTCATGGGTCAAGTCAGGTGGCATGGTCGACATTTACGGTGGCTTGCTCATTTGGCAATACCCCTCAATAGATTAATAACCAGTACTCCTCGACAGTTTGTTTGGACTCAAGAATGTCAAACAGCATTTGATCGTCTCAAAGGCTTATTAACGCAGGTTCCAATTCTACATCCTCCTGATTGGGAACGTCCATTTCATGTTTTTGTTGACACATCAGATATCGCCATTGGGAGTGTCTTAATGCAACAAATTGATAAGTGGTTTCGGCCTGTTTATTATGCAAGTAGAA
Source organism: Ceratopteris richardii (assembly GCA_020310875.1). Classification (NCBI taxonomy): domain Eukaryota; kingdom Viridiplantae; phylum Streptophyta; class Polypodiopsida; order Polypodiales; family Pteridaceae; genus Ceratopteris; species Ceratopteris richardii. Next base: position 59,165,830 of record CM035424.1, on the reverse strand, counting down.
GGCTTGCTCCTACTGAAAAGAATTATTCTATAACTGAAAGAGAATGCCTTGGTTTAGTATATTCTGTAAAGAAATTTCGGCATTATTTGTTAGGCCGAAAATTCCTCTTTCATGTAGATCATGCTGCGCTAGTATATCTGGTTCGGCAGCAGCATTTAGGTGGTCGTTTAGCGTGTTGGGTTCTACGTTTACAAGAATTTGATTATGAAGTAATTCATCGATCCGGAACTGCACATGCATTAGCAGATTTCCTTTCTCGGTTGGATTCCGGTGAAGCTCCGGTCGGTGTTGATGACGCCACACCTGCAATTTATGTTATTAACCCAACTAATGATGAATCTGCAAAACCTCTTGTGACACCTACTTACTATGATCAGTTATTAACTTTTCTTACTGATGGATATCTTCCTGCTCAGACTTCTCCTGCAATGCGTAGGAAAATTGCAGTTTACAATCGCAGATTCCGGTTGATTGCTGGAGAATTGTATTATATGGATCACACTAGAGTCTTACTTCGTTGTATTCCTCCACATGAAGTAAACTCAGTTATCGCTCTGGCACATTCCATACCTTCCGGTGGACATTTTGCAGCAGCTTTAACGCACCGAAAAATTCTACAAAGTGGGCTTTGGTGGCCTACCATGTACAGAGATGTATCTCAGTTTGTCAAACAGTGTGACAATTGTCAATGGTCTAGACAGCCTTTAGAATGCCATTTCTTTCCTCTGCAGCCTGTCTTGCCTTTAGAACCTTTTCAGAAATGGGATCTTGATTTTATTGGACCAATCACACCTCCAACAATACTCAGTAATAATCGTTATATTCAGACATGTACAGATTATGCTACCAGATGGGCAGAAGCTTGGGCTTTACGGTCCGCTATAGCTATTTCGGTAGCAAAATGTTTAATGAAAGACGTATTCCCACGATTTGGATTACCTTTGGAAATTGTGACAGATCAAGGCACACATTTTGTTAACAATTTAATGAAAGTGCTCACACACTCTTTTCCAATTCTACATAAATTCAGCTCTCCTTATTACCCTTGTGCTAATGGCTTAGCTGAAAGTACAAACAAGACCTTGCTGAGTATGCTTTGTAAATTGATTATCAAATCACCAGAAAGATGGGATCAGTTACTACCTGCAGTATTATGGGCATACCGGACTACTTACAAAGTTTCCACCGGGCTGACTCCTTTCAAACTTGCATATGCAATGGAGGCAATTGCACCAATGGAGCTTGTAGTACCAAGCTTACGTGTGGCCATCTCTCAAAAATTGTTACCTGAAGATTCTTTGTCATTTCGGTTGGACACACTCAGAGAATTAGATGAGCATCGCTGGGAAAGTTTTCTGACTCTTCAAGAAGTACAGTTGCGGCAAGCTCGTACACATGATCGGTATCTAAAAACTCTAGTTTTTACGGTAGGACAACTTGTGCTGTTTTATAATGCAAAATCAGATCGTTCTGCTAGAAAATTCAAGTTACGATGGTTTGGTCCTTACCGGATTATTGATAAGTGGGCCCAACAACTTTTCGGTTGCCTACTTTGACCAGAATTCCTCTTCGGAAAGTGATAAATGGTTCAAAGTTGTGGCCGTATCATCAAGCGCCTGATGTGCACTGAAGTGTTCTACGGTTACCCGCGTATTTCTCTTTTTTCTTTTCTTTTCCTTTTTAGTTTTGCGTGATTAATAAAATAAGTCTATAAATATCCTCGTTTTGATACCTAATTATGATCAACAGTCACGCTGCATTATCGTTCTGCTCATGCATGCACACCGAAGTTATGAGGTTATCATCTCAACATCGCGCGATGATTAACAATTTCAATTGCTTCCCGCTGCCAAGAATCTACTTAACCTTTTTCATTCCACTGTTAATCGCTATTGTGACTGTGTGTTTTATGTGCTTGTGCTCTCTGTATACCCTGTGCAATTGTGTTCTTGTGCTTGTTATTCATGTGCACATCATGGAAGCGTTAGCAAACTTTGCTGCGTTCCGTGACGGACTCCCTGCTGATGTAGGTGAGTTCCTGCGTGCCCGTGGGTTGGCTAATTTCACTGAATCGCCATGGCATTCAGTGGATTGTCACCCGTTCTACGCTCAAATCATTGCCGCCATCACTGCCACACCTGCTACGGAGCAGAGTTGGCCAATAACCTCATTACCATCTCGGGTAGTAATAACTCTACAAACCTTTGCTGATGCATTCCGACTCTCTCCGAGAGGTCGAGAGAATGGTCCTAGTTTACCGATAGCCACAATGATCCAGTTATTCCCTAGACATTCTTCTAATGAATATGCAATCCTTTGTCGCCTTGAACCTCAGAGAACAACCCTGCAATTTTTAGTAGCAATACTAAATTTGCAGAAACGTACATATGGCATATCTCGCCCTTTCTACTCAGCGATAGATATGGCTGCTAGAGAGCCTGTTAACTTTGCGTCGTACTATTTCCGCCGCATTCACAGAGAATGTGTTTCGGTAATTAAACAGGTCAACAAAGGAGATATGCCGCGTTCCCATCTCCCCCACATACTAAGTTTCTTGTTTCCGGCCATACAAGCAGCACAACCACCACCCAGAGGTCCAGTTCTCTATCATGAAGAATCAGCGCAAGTCCTGGAAGATGATGAAGAAGATGAAGAAGAAATATTTCAGCTCCTCCGCCGAAAACGCATCAGAATCAATTCATCTGACAGTCAAGTACAGGGTTCGGCCGCAGGTAAAGAAGCAGACAACAATCAAGAAGAAGAACATGAAGAAGAGACTTTCCATGACACACCAACATCAATGCACCAGGATTCATCAACGCAGTCCTCTCCAAATCAGCAACAAGAGCATGATGATACCGCTGATTCTGCAGCCAGCTCCTCTAAAGAAGAATCCCAGCATCATTCCAAACAAGAAAAGTAAGAAGATGGGCAACCTATTATTAAAGAAATTTTTGAAGAAGTGATTAAAGCAGTGGAGTCTGCAGTTGCCAACCCTGATGACACTACACAACAAACCACCGAAAAGGTATTAGAAACTAACACTGTTCTTCTCACTCCTCCACCTGTGCCTCCAATTAAACCCCATATTCCCATTCCACCCATTGTACCTGACGCACCTGATTCCTCATCTTCTTCACCGAACTATTCTCCACCAAATTCCCATCAGCTCCTCACCACTTCTTCATCAACCACGTCCTTCCCTTCTCTTTCCTTCACTCCTTGTATTTAATGAACTAGCATCCATGGGTCAAATGTTGATCCAATTATCACGGCAACTACTAGAACAAATGAAAGAGGTAACTGATAATATCAGAGATGATTTCCAGCATAAAGTTGATGTTTTGGAAGCAGACATTAGCCCACTTCAGGAAGAACTAGATGCAGTCAAAGCAAAAAATCAAGCTTTAAATGAACAAATTAAGGAGTTACAGGCCAGACTTTCCAAACAGGAAACCGTAACCAGTCAACGAGATGCAGCAATGGTTGAAGTTCGAGAAAAAGATGAGTTATTAAGTGTTGCTGATGCAGAACTTATCCAGTTGAAGTTGTTAGTCCAAGATAAAGAAGATGCCCTCATTGCACTGGGTGATTTGTTAAAGGAAACTCGAGATCAATTGGATGAGGTAGTACAGAAAGGGTAGGAAATGGCAGCTTTACTAAAGCAAAAATACGCAGCTAGAATTTGCAAATTCAAAATTATTTAAATCAAATGCTGCTCTTAGGAGCCAAATGTTGCTGGTTGCTCAACTACAAAAGGAGATACCAAAGATAAGAAGAGAAAGAGATGCCTATTTCAAAACAATTCAATTTCAGAATCAAGAGTTGGATAGAAGAGAGAACCAACTGGATGCTCAAAACGAAAGACTATCCAGAGTTGATAAGCAGATTGTAGATATGAAAGTCAACAGGGATGCGGCTCTGTCAAATGAATTTTACTTACAGGAAGCTTTTCTGCAGACACAGGTAGAGAGTTTAATGAGACAAGTTATTTCTCTAAGCTCAGTATGGATAGATGCTCAACTCGTAGAACCAGAAATTTTGAAGCAGATGTTAAAGTCATTGAAAAAGAAAATTGCCCGGACATTTAGATTAGCCAGAACTATGTATTTAGAAGGTATAGTTGATGAACCGTAATATTTTTGTATACTTGCGGGTTCAAGTCCACCGTGTGTGCCAGTGTAAGCCGACAGATTGGCAATTGTAAAGTCTGACTCTTTTCATATTCCGAACTGAAAGATCGTTGCGTAGATGTTGTAACCTTTATATAAATCAATGAAAAAAGACGCTTCGGTGACGACCAGAGGAGTCGCCAGACTGTCTGTCTGGTTGATGTAGTCTGTGTAGTTTCCGTGGTGTGTTAGAAAACTCTGAGTTATTCTGTGTCTTTCTGTGTTGTTGATTATCTGTACCTGTCCGGTAAAGATTAAGTTACAGTAAGGTTTATCTTAAGTTGAGTATTGAATCACGGTTTCGCTAAGTTTATTACTATGAGTTTGTGTTACGGTCATCTTTGCATTGTGCATTGGTCACTGAGGAAGTCTTAATCTGTGTATGAATCGACATTCTGTGAGTAGATGAATCAGACGAAGTCTGATTTTTTGGTTAGTAAGTTGGATTAGTAAAATGATGTAACAGACTGTTATGTGAGTGAGTTGATTTGGGAAAATCAAGTATAGGGCCTCTGTTTAACAAACCCCTTCCACTCCCAAGAACCCGAATAGATGTTTAAACGCGTCTCTGATGGCAAGACCCGCGTTTTAACATATGCATACATACATAATAAAAATTTTCTCCTCGAAGATAAAGCTATATATAAAATAATTAGGCATACCCCCGAGCTTCATGTTCTAACTTAAAAGAACATGATTTCATCTCTCTAGTAGGATTCATCGTCATTCAAGTTAATAAAAAAAATCTATTATCTGATATCCATTCAGAAGCTTCAAGTTATTAATCGATAACTAGAATAGAATTTACTATCTAATCTGCTCATATGTTCTCATTATTGCCATCATTTTGGTAAGACATCAATATAGTCTCATCTTCATTATCCTTATTGATTTCATTTATTTCTTCTATTGTTAAATCTATGTTCTCATGAATCACATCATCTATTGATGGATTAATATCTATTTCTGGTAATTTCTCTTCCTCATCAGTAGAATCAGCATGTAGAGAATTATCCTCTTCACCAAAAATATTAGTATCATTATCACGTATAAGGATTCTAATTTCTATTTCAGATGTTGATGTATCAGCATCTGATGCTGAATCATCAAGAGGACTTTCTTCGATCTCTCTAACAATAAACTGTTCAAACAATGACCTACCTCTAGGTTGCACATGAATGACTTGCCACCAAGGATGAGCATCTCGATTTTTATAAAAAAATGCTTGTTCAATATGCCTAGCAAGAATATATGGTTCTTTAGTAGATCGCATTACCTTGGAAGAATCAATTTCCCAAAACCCAGATAATTCCTTTCTTAATGTGGAATTACTACCTTTATACTCGGCTCGAAACCAGTCAACCTTCAAAATGACCTATCAAAATATATAACAATAAAAACCCATTATTAGGTGCTTAAAAAAATAACTAACTCTATAAAAAAAAAAAAACTTTTTTCTACCTATTTGAATATACGAAATGAAATTTTGTAGATACCAACAATAGTTCCTATGTAACCAAGTTCGCTATCTATAAGGTCCTTGTCCTTTGAGCTAGCACGTGATAGTTGCTTGAAAGAAGCAACAATACTGGAATCCTCTGTTTTACGTAAAGAATCAATGGCTTTGATTCTAATATGCTGTCCAAAAGCCCACATATTAGTAAACATTCGAGCCTGCAAAATAAATTCAATTAGTAAATAGAAACTAACATACATATATGAAAAAAATAAAATATTGTTTTAATAAAATTACCTTTCGTTCACGACCTATCATTAACTCTCTTTGCTCATCTAAGATTCCTTCATTATTTGCGTTGGCGCGTTGCAAACCACTATATAGCCAATTCATGAAAGAAGATATATCTGCAATCTCATTATTATTGAGATTACGTCTATATCTTTTGTTTTTTTGCCTTTTACTTCGGATATTTTGAAGTTCCTCGTACTCGCTAAGGAATGCTTGCATGCATTCGCTATTATATGCTATAAAAGTAGAACCATCATTTTTTTCTTGAAATGTAAATAAGAATGGAACCCCCTTACCTGATAATACCTCATCTGTTCTTTTTGAAGAAGACTCGTTGGTCCATGCACGTGGAGCTTCTTCATGAACTCTTTCAAGGTACTCACTAATATAATACATGGACTCTTCAAGCATCCAATGCTTTGCCATGGATCCTTCTGGTTTCACTCTTTGTTGCACATAACCTTTTAATATTCCCATAAATCGGTCAACTCAAAACATCCATCGAGTGTTGACAACACCTGCAATCTCTATTTCATCTACAAGATGGACTAATAAATGAACCTGAATATCAAAAAATGAAGTAGGAAGTTCTTTCTCCATCAAACATAGTAGCTCTTTGCATTCACATTTTTTTCGTGGGATCGAGTTTTTGTCAATCTCTTTGGATGTAATCCACCTATACATATCATAAAAACAATTATAAAGAAGTTAATTAAAAAATAAAAGATATCCAATATTCATACATATTAAATATAAAAGTATCATAATTACCTTAGAAGTGATCCAAGATGATAGATCACATCTCGTACTCCTTTCGTTGTACATCCATCGATAACCAAAGGTAAAATATGTTTCAAAAGGTTATGCCAGTCATGGGTCTTTAACCCAAATAAGCTCTTATCATCCATAGTAAACATGTTTTGAAAAGATGCTCCATATCCTGTAGGAGTCTTAATCAATTGAATTCTATTGTTGATAGTCTGAATCTCTTTTGTTGTAAGTACCCAAGGAGCAGGTGCATAAGTCGTTTCTTGTCCATGTCTATCAAAAATTGGCCATAACTTTGGTTTGGATTTTTGATCTTTCAAATCATTCCTTGATGTTGTGGTATCTTTTAGTCCAAGAAGATGCTGCCATAGTGAATAACCAATATTTTTGAATATATGCATAGGATCAAGAAGATGTCATACTTTTAACTCTTTCCAATACTCCAAAGAATACCATATTGATATGTTCTCTGCGAGTGCCAATTTTCCTTTACCTCTCTTCACATACTCATTATCTGAATCATCATTGAAGATTTTTATTCTAGATCTATCAGAGGTCCATCTGTCCATTTTTTATACCAATCCATAGATGTCATAGGTTTTGGACACTGACCTGTTTCAATCTTTCCATTAAAATGTATCGCTTCTCTTTTAGATCTTAATGGATGATCATCAGGCAAGAATCGTCGATGTCGAAGATAAATATTTTTGTTGAGATTCTTACTATAGATTGATCTCAACCAATCACCACAATATGGACAAGCTTTATAATCCTTAGTAGATATTCCTGCATCATGAAAATGATAAAAATATAATTATATTTAATCATATTTATTTACATGCATATTGAATAAAAAAATTATATCAATACCTGAACAAACACCATATCCTGGAAAATCGTGAATAGTCCAAGCCACAATACCACGAACCGTAATATGTCTTTCATTGATGCTTTTCGATACATCAATGACATTAATACCTCTCCATAACTTTTGAAGATCGTCAATGAGAGGAGCAAGATATATATTCATATCTTTAACTTGTCTTTTGCCTGGGATTAAAAGTGAAAGCATTAAATGTTCCTTTTTAGTGCTAAGATATGGCGGAAGATTGTAGTTTATGACTACCACTGGCCATGTTGACCATTTATTGGATTTCATGGAGAATGGATTAACCCCATCTAATGCAACTCCTAACTTTAGATTTTATGGATTTTGTGCAAATTCAGGCCACGTAGAATCAATATGATGAAAAGCAATACTATCATGAGGAATTCTGATTATTCCATCAGTACTTTTGTGATCATGTCCCCAAGTCAAAAGCTTTGATAATTCGGGGATTTGAAATATATGTCTAATCCATGGAGCCAATGGAAAATATCTCAATCTCTTTTTTGGGATTTTACCTTCTTCGCCCTTATATCGAGGAGATTGACATTTGGGACATGTCAAAGAGTCTGCATATTCACCTCTATATAAAATACAATCGTTAGGACATGCATGTATACATTGATAATCTATACCAAGATTGTTGATTATCTTCTTCATTTCATCATGTGAGGTAGGAAGAATATTCTGACTTGGTAAAAACTTTTCAGATAATAACCTGCAAGTTTATCAAAAAAAGATATATTTAAAAAAGTAAATAAATAAATATACACACACACACACATACACACACACACACATATATATATATATATATATATATATATATATATATATATATATATATATATATATATATATATATATATATATATATATATATATATATATATATATATATATATGCATATAATTTTATATATGTGTGTGCTTATTTGCATCTTTCAAAATATTCGCAAAGAATTTGATTTTTTTGGATGGCAGGATACGTTTGTTTGTTTTGGAGGATATGAAGTATGTACCTTCATTGAATGATTTGTCGATTCTATCATATGTTCAGTTTGAAAGTGTGAGAAGCAGGTTTATAATTGCTATTCAAAGAATTTGGCACTCTTTATAGGCCATACGATGGTGACCTGGATGAATCCCATGCACAGAGGTTACTCAAGATAGAGCAAACTGATTATAAGGGACTAGTGCCAACAGGATTCCTGGGGTATGCAGTAAACTTCAATGATGAGCATCTGAACTTTAGGATACAAAGTGGAAATCATGGTGGCTTGAGAGGATCACTTTTATACAGCTTGTTCAAAGAACTTCAGGTTTATCACACTGAAGTTTTTTGAACAAGCTGTATAAAAGTGATCCTCTCAAGCCACCATGATTTCCACTTTGTATCCTAAAGTTCAGATGCTCATCATTGACATGCAAGAGTTTTATTGCATACCCCAAGAATCCTGCTACCACTAGTCCATTATAATCAGATTGCTCTATCTTGAGTAACCTCTGTGCATCTAGATCACCATTGTATGGCCTATAAACAGTGCCAAATTATTTGAATAGCAATTATAAATCTGCTTCTCACACTTTCAAAGTGAACATATGATAGAATCGACAAATCATTCAATGAAGGTACATACTTCATATCCTCCAAAACAAACAATCGTATCGTGCCATCCAAACAATCAAATTTTTCGCGGATATTTTGAAAGATGCATTAATAGTTTTAAAAGATGCGTGGACAAAAAGTATCCATTCAATTCAAGTTCTTGTTCTTACCTTATCTAAAGTAAGAATAAAAACCTGCATTGAATGGACACTTTTTGTTCGCCCATCCTTTAAAATTATTTTTCCATCCTTCAAAATGTGTGTATATGTGTGTGTATGTTTATATGTGTGTGTATGCATTCATGTATATTATGTGTATGTTTATATATGCATGTATTTATCTATATATATTTATGCATATATATATATATATATATATATATATATAGATAGAAAATTGAAAATTATACCTTAATAGTGTCGAAACAGATACATTACTCCATCCAAAACGATTTTGAAGGTTGAGAATAAGTAAGCTCGCACTTATTCGTGTCAAATGACTTCCTTCATATACATGCTTTAGACATTCCTCTCAAAGATATTTCTCATTTTTAGAAATATCAATGCTCTCACTGTCATTTTGATACCAATCCTCAATAAAATCTGCCATGCCATCATCTTCATCATTGTCACACAAATCTTGTACTTTATCGTCTTTTGAATATAGATCTTTCAACTTTGCATATTGCACAGGATTAGTTTTGCGTAGTCTCATCATGGAAGCTTCTGATAAATGAGGTCTTACTGGTAATTGTGAATGCTGTGGAGGAATATCATCAACATCATACGTTGGAATCTACACATATAAATAAGATTCATTAGTATTCCATAAATGAATAAAAAGTAAACTTTAAATATAAAATTAAGTATATAACTTATTAAATATGGATAGAAAATTTTTATTCTCTCTAGCTAAAAGGTGCTCTTGGAGGTCTACGCCATCCATAATTCACTAATAGTTCATCACCGGCATGTAATGTAGTAATAGCATTGACAACTATGTATCTTGATACATCTCTACTCATGTATGGTGATTCATGACTATTTTCACGCTCCTCAAATGTGTAATTAGTCCTTGAACTATTATGTAACCCTCGACTACTATTTATTAAACCTGCTATATTTCCATGTGTGTAAGGTCTTCCATCAATATATAATCTTTCATTTTCTGCATGTAAAATCCTTCTACTAGTAAGGGATGCTGCGTTCAAGCATATTCCATAAGTACTCATGCTTTGAACAGAACGTGAAAGTTGATGCCAATCTCCCCATCCATATATAGGACCACAAAATGACATAAGAGTGACTTCAGAGTTCGGAGGCACATAGAAATCCTCTACAATAAAGAGACCACGACCAACATTAGTAATAGTGGATGGAGCAACAATATAGCGATTACCCCAAAAGTTGAAAACCTCTCCATCTAAAGGAAGTGGTCATCCATTCCATCCTACATATCTTCTTCTAACATATGTTTGTACTAAAGAACGATCACGAGCTGGCAATGGATAATCTCTAGCCGTTTCAGTCTCTAAACTAGGAGGTGGAGGATTTCTAAAAACCTCTTCTTGTAATTGATGAACAGCAAGTCCATGACGTTGTCGGGATGAAATCCCGCAGGGAAGTGTGCCTGTTTTTTTTCAAAGTTGATTGATTTTATGAGTTTTATGTGGTGTTTTCACTAAGGAAGTGGAAAAAATTGTACATGTTTGGCCGGTTTAATTGAATGTGAAATGCAGAACCATGTGATTTATGTAGATAGTCCATGAAACTAAGTCTAATCCCATGGAGATCCTAGGTTGGAACCTTATTTTGTCATTTACCATAAGTCTAGCCCTTGGATTTTATTTAATTTGTGTATAAAGTGTGAAAGCAAACCTTAATTTAAGAAAAATAAAAAGAGAAAAACAAAAAGGTTCAAAAATAGAAAGAAGAAAATTGGAAAGATAAAAAGAAGAAATACCAAAAATAGAAGTAAGAGGTGGCATTTCCCAAAAATAGAAAAATGAACATGCAAAGTGATCTAGAATTAGAAATTTTGTAAGGAGGTTAGAAGTTTCTAGAAGAAAGTCCAAGAGGGGAGGGGCCTATAAATAGGGACTCAAGCTTCATTTGTTCTCCCCGTGGGTTTCTTCTATGGAATGCTTCTCCAGGTAAACTTCTACCTCCCCACTCTTACTCATTTCTTTCACATTCATGTTCTCGCTTTCTCTGAGAGGGAGAGGATGGAGCATCGGGCTCATCACAACCACCATGGTTATCTTGAACATGGTGATCGTTACGATGATATATGCAATTATATTATGTCCAAGCCATTTTTCTTATGGTGAAAATCTCTGAGTGATACCGGAAGAGGTAGAATTAGCAGACTTTGAGTTTGGATAATAGATGTGTGACTCTGCTGTGTGCACCATTGTCATCATATACATACATAACCGAGGTGCTATAGAGTGGACACGTAGAGCGAGAGGCGATGGAATCTAGAAGGACAAGAGAGAGAAATCTATTGTGTTGTTGATATGCGTGAGTCGTGATGCGTCACTATTGAGAGAGAGAGAGAGAGGGAGTCAGGGAGAGATTCGATGGCGGTAGCACGCAGGGACGTTCGGAGGAGAGAGGGTTAGAGAGAGATGGACTTTTGGTGGCACACAGAGAGAGATAGGAGATGACGGTTGTGCGCAAAGAAAATGAAGACATGTCGTAGACAGATAGAGAGAGAATATGAAATTGACAGGCCTCATTGATGCACTGAGAGAGAGACAGAGAGAGAAAGAGCGCCTGATCAGCTTAATCACCAGTCACCGAAAACGTAGAGAGAGATAAGGGTGTGGGCATCTAGATGCGGCCAGCTGCACGCATCACAGAGGTCGTGACACGTAGGTAGCATCACGGTGAGAGTCGCGTGACTCCGTCGGTGTAGCAAGCACAACACAGCTGATTGGTAGAGGCGTGGCTCTGGCGGTGCACCAGAATTCAGAGAGAGAGAGAGACAACGCAGAGATTATGGCGGCGAGAGAGATTGATTGGTGGGATGATGGCCATTGGCTACTAGTCGTGCGTGGACAAAGTTGGCGAGAATGCTGATGATGTGGAGAGAGAAAGACGAATGTTGACTTGCTGAGCGCTACAGACTCCAGAGACTTCCTGGAAGACACAAAGAGAGACTATAGATGAGTGCGCATAATTTTACTTATGGAGGATTGACTCATCTAAAAAGGAAAATGAAATGCCTAGAGACACACACTCGATTAAGCCCTGTTTGGCATTGTGGAGTTTCATATGATACTTCACATAGAAGTCATTCTTTATGGTAGGAACTTCACCTCTGATTATTGTGGTGTTTTTCCCATAAATGTTAGAGGCTTTCTATATGACTTACTTAGCCCCAAGTAATAGGAGTTGTAAATGATAACAAGTTGAAATGATTTATTCAGACCTAATGTTTTACAGAGTATAAAATGAAATAAAAAATTAAGACTTCTTTTTTGATTTCATTGCTAAACTTAAATGTACTAATGATTTTGCCCTCCTCGTGGGTTTCTTCTATGGAATGCTTCTCCAGGTATTGAGGTTGACGATTTCAAAGATTATATGAAGTGGAGAAAGAGATTGAAGACTAAAGATAAAGAGCACCCCCATGGCTTTTCTTGTGGAACCTTCCTACAGGTTGATGATTTTGGAGTTTATATGAGGTGACGAAAGCGATTGAAGACTGAAGATAAAGATCCCCCCATCCTGTGGATCTTGCTCGTGGACTGTCACCTCCAGGTATGCTCCTTGTCTATTCTTGCTTGGTCATGTTTTTGTTTTACCCTCTATTACCATGCCATGAGAGAGGAAGAGAAAAATGGCAAGAGAGACGTGCGATGCTAGATTCGTTCTGTTGATTCATTAGAACTCGATAAAAGGAAACGTAGGAATGCCAAGAGAGAGCACTGTTATCGGCCTCTGTGAAGGGAGAGAGCAAGAATGCCAAGCTAAGGTGCTGTAGAAATTCGATGGAGATTTGCATAGGCACCACGTAGAAAAATTTGGCCTTCTCTTGATGATGGCATTGTAGACTTGCAGTACATGTGGAGGCCAGCGGGTGCACGTCCATCTCGCTGTGCACAACAGAACGCGGAGGAGAGAGTGGCCCTGGTTGGCGACAGAGTCCATGGGAGGCACCATCAGACGGGGGATTGGAGGGAGAATGTGGTAGTCGGCGGGAGACAATTCTGGCGGCTGCGCACACATTCGGCGGCCAGAAGAGCAGAGAGAGAGAATCAATCCTTTTTCTTTAAGATTCAATCAGTAAATTAGTAAATTAGAGAGAGAGAGAAAGGGCGAGGGAATCTCTCCCGATTCCCCCCTCCCACGGTGGCAACGCGCATGCGCGCAGGAGATTGAGAGAGAGAGAGTTGCGCCACTACGCTGTGTTTCAGAGAGGAGAGAGAGTCCAGGGCCCGCAGAGATTCGAGAGACGCACACTAGATGTAGAGAGAGAGTTGGGGTCAATGAAGTCAGAGCGCGGCAGAATTTAGAGAGATACGGCCTCTCTGGGTGACCACCGAGAGAGAGAAGGCGCAGAAGATGTCTCGTCGAAGAGATCCGGGTAGAGAGGAGATCATGGCGGCGCTGGTTGACGAGTAGAGAATCAGGAGAGAGAGTCAAATTTGGGTGCACGCAGCTCTTGGCGGCGCATAGATGTGGTATAAACGGAGAGAAAGAGAGAGGGAATCTCTCCCCCCCCCCCATGGCGGCCGTCGCGCGAGGAATTGAGAGAGAGAGAGAGAGAGAGAGAGAGAGAGAGAGAGAGAGAGAGAGAGAGAGAGAGAGAGAGAGAGAGAGGCTGTCACGCGAGGAATTGAGAGAGAGAGAGAGAGAGAGAGAGAGAGAGAGAGAGAGAAAGAGAGAGAGAGAGAGAGAGAGAGAGAGAGAGAGAGAGAGAGGCTGTCGTGCGAGGAATTGAGAGAGAGAGAGAGAGAGAGAGAGAGAGAGAGAGAGAGAGAGAGAGAGGGAGGGAGAAATGGATGGGTCTGTTGTTCGACATGGGTCGGTTTCAACCAAACTCTTGATTCCTATGACTCAAGCTAGTAGTTTAATTGGATGAATGGAGGGACTATTAAGGCTATTCAGGATGAATCGGGTGTTATTGTTCGTGTATTATCTACAGAAGAAGCACCTACATGTGATCTCCGGGATGATAGAATTATGGAAATACAAGGAGAAGGGCTTAAAGTACACAAAGCTATGGAGCTAATCGTGACTCATTTACGAAAGTTTTTGGTGGATCGCTCTATATTGCCTTTGTTTGAGAGAACTTCGCAATCATAAGGGCTAGAGAGTGTGAAAAAGAAAGAGACAGATTCTTCCCCATCATTCATCAAAAACTGGATTCATGCGTTTAAATATGATTGAATAGATCTCAAGGTCTTCTACTTATGATGTCTTTCTATATTTGGGTAGTCTTGAACTTAATGACCCATGATTAGTGGCCAGTGATCATGTCATGCATATTTTCGAGAAACTAAATTTGAAGTGGTTGTGTGTAGACTCCATGTGCATGTTTTCACATATGAACACTTTCCTCCATATGTATATGTGTATGTATGTTATACAATTAAGCTTAGTGTGTTTTTTTATCATGAGTTGTTAATGTTCTAATGATTTTTTTTTAAAACAACCCTACTCCGTGGATCTTGCTCGTGGATTGTCACCTCCAGGTTTATGTGGATGCTGATTATATGAAGTGAAGGGAAAGTGATTGAAGACTGAAGATAAAGACCCCATCTTGTGGATTGCCCTTGTGGATCGTCTCCTCCAGGTTTATGCGATTTCTGATTATCTGAAGTAAAGAGAAGGGAGGCTATTGCTGAGGATACCTGAAATAAAGAGCGGATCGAAGACCTGAAGAAAAGCTTGGACCGCGAAGACCGAAGCGGAATCCCGTAGGCGATTTCTCGCACTGTAGCGAGGGATCTAGAGTAGACACTAGCCGGCCCGCACTGTAGCAGTGGCGTTTATATTG
This sequence comes from Ceratopteris richardii, assembly GCA_020310875.1. Lineage (NCBI taxonomy): Eukaryota > Viridiplantae > Streptophyta > Polypodiopsida > Polypodiales > Pteridaceae > Ceratopteris > Ceratopteris richardii. The sequence goes on along the minus strand of CM035424.1, from coordinate 59,150,639 downwards.
TATCATCGCACCGCACTGTAGCGGTTTTATTGTACCGTCGGCCCGCACTGTAGCGGCATGTTTGTATCATTCATTTTATTGGAGGCTTCAATTTCATTTCCGATTGTATCTTTGAGCTTGATCTACACCACGTGTATCACTGCGGTACCATCCGATCGTCTCTTTCCGACGCCCACGGTTCCCACGTCTCGATACTTTCGAAGGGGCGAGGGTCCCACAGGTACGAGGATCGCACACGCTCCGGAGAGCACAGGCGAGGCGCCCAACGCGCAGACGCCGCTCGCAGGACAGCGGGAATGGCGCACCAGAGCGGGGCCTGATCCAACCCCACGCGCCGGCTTCCCGCCACGACCTCCTTCTTCCCGACACCTGAACCCGACGTGAAGCGAGGCGGTTGCCCAGTGATCCTCATCGCGTCACCTACTCCTTGAGGAAAGAGACAAGAACCTCGGCATTAGACAGAGACTCCAGGTACTAGCACTTCAAGTTATTTGAATTTTGCATTGTTTCACACACACATTAAACAGAAAGACTGTCTTGCTGTCTGCGTTTGAGCATCCACACTTTGCATTAGTTTAGTCCATACGTGTGAGCACTTTTTTTCTTGCTAAGACTAGGGATTTACTGATTTCATAGCTTAGACAAAACATTAGAAAACTTATCACAAAAAGGGGAAAAATACATTGAAATCTTGGGAATCGAAGAGAGGACAGTTCGACTAGACTTTGGCCTAGGCAAATCAGAGAGCTTAGACTGACCTTTACCTCCTGGCTCGTGACTCATCAAGCCTCTTCTCTGATCTCTACTCTGAGCTTAGAGAGATAGTTGAACCACTTACACTAGACCTTGTACTACATTCTAGGACAGAGCAGAGAAGAGAGATGGAGGATATATTCAAGGAAATGGTAATAGAGAAACAAGGAACCTGCGTAGTCCAAGCGGTATTGAGAGAAAAAGGAAAGTTTACAGGCTTGAATGTAACCGAGTACCTAGGAACAGGCACGGATTTATGGTCTACCCGAGGATGTGTTTACACATTACTTCACACGGGTAGTATTAGGATCCATTTTAGCCCCTATTACAGCACATATAGCAAAGCCTTGGGCCGAATTCAGAAAAGAATTGCATAAGTTGTTTTCTTTGGAAGATTTTTCCCAACACAGTAGAGAAGGGTTCTTGCGGTGGATAAGCTCTCCGAAGCCCACTGCATCCCTCACTCAACTTTTGAATGAGTTCTTGAGAAGATATGACCAACTTCCACAGGCCGATTTAGATGCTTTGAAACCTGATCTAGTTATATCTTTCCTTAGGATCTTAAGTCTTGAAGACAGGACTGAGGTCGAAAGGAGGATTGAAGAGCCTGGGAAGAGATTTGGATTGACTGAAGATTGGGGTGTAGTGAGGAGAGAGGTAGAAGCGGTTGCCCAAATGAGGCAACGCCAGGCGGTGTTATACGATAGACCTGCAGTGGTAACACCACAACCGCCTAGGGAAGCTCCACTTTCGGCAATTCTGAATGTGCCTGCAACGTCAGCTTTTGCTGATGTTGCATCCACTTTGCGATCGCCAATGGAGCTACAGGTTGAGATTCTCAGTCGACAGATAGAGAATCTTATTACGATGCAAGCGTCTATGTCAAAAGAAATGGCGAGTATTCACAATAAAGTTAATTCTATGGGATATCAGGACCCCACTCCTCCTCAGGCGAGTACGAGTTATGTAGATACATTACAGAGAGGCACTATGCCCGTTCCAAATATGCAAGGCTATGTGATGCCACAGCCTGCACCTCTAGTGTAGCCTGTTGCCCAACATATACCTACACCACCAGTGCAAACCACATTTCAAAGAAACACTGGACCTTTTGAGAGACGAGCGACTGGTGAGTTTGGAGGGGCTAAGAGATGCGTATGGTGTGATGCACAAGAGCATTTTTCATATGCCTGTGAGGAGCTTAAGCTAGCAAAAGAGCATCAATTGGTGATAGAGATCGATAAGAAGTTATGTGACTTCAGGACCCGCCTTCCTCTACCTGTGAATTGGGGAAAGGGGGGAATGAAGAAGTTTTATGAGGATTTATCTGGCAATAATGCAAGTACATCAGTTGCACGATTAGAACCTGTTGAGGAGGAAGATGAAAAAGTGCCTAGACCTCGACCCCAAAGAAACTATTCCATAGAGGCTTTAGTGAGGGCTACGGATGCCATTATGCAGAAGACTGCCTGGAAGTCTCCTGTTGATGAATCCTCTGTCTATTCGCACATAGAAAATGTGGAGGAAAAGAGGAAAAGGGATGAGAGTCAGGAAGAGACTGAGCCTGAAAGAAGAGTGACTAGAAAGCAAAGTCAAGAGGCCGAAGAAAAAGCTAAAGAGCCAGAGAAGAAAGTTCAGTTTAAAGAGCCTGTAGCTACTCAAGCAGAGGCAAAGAAGAAGGAGATAAGAGAGGGAAAGAGGCCGGCTCGGCCAACTAAGATTCAAGAATCGACTAAAGAGAAAGAGAAAGAACCAGAACCTATTCAAAAGACCGATCAAATTCAAGAAAGTATTCAAGAGGCTGAAAAAGAAAAGAAGAAGAAAAAGAAGAGAACTCCAAAGGCTGTATTAATTTCTGAGTTGGAAAGGAAAAATGATGCAAGAGAGATATTAAATGACATTTTACTGAAGAGCCAAGTGACCATGTCCTTGGAGCAAGTCTTCTCCATAGCGAAGCCTGAGTTCAAGGACAGTTTTATAAAGCTGGTTAAGAGAAAGAGGTTTCCACTACCTGAAGATATAGAGATGGAAGAAGCACCTGAAGATATTCAAGTAACAAATGAAGCAGTTACATTGAGTGATACATCTGATGATGATGATGATGAGGTTGCCAGGTGTCATAAAAATTCTCTAGGTCCTATCATACCTGATGATGAAATGAGGAAGACAGAAAGTGAGTTTAGAAGGACCTTTTGGGCGAGAGGAACTCCAGAGATGAAGATAAAGTTAGGGAGCAACGAGGAGTCATGTTTTGCTTTGGCCTTGATTGACTCAGGATCAGAGATAAATGTGATTTCTAAGAAGCTCTATGATAAGTTTAGGTGGCCGATTGATAAAGATCATGGATGGAGGATGAGCACAGCGGATAATGGTTCAGGAGCACTGCTTGGGGCATGCGCCTTTGTGCCTGTGACCGTAGGAGGGATTTCTGAGGAATTTCACTTCTTTGTCTAGGATCATTGTTCATATGAGGCTATCCTTGGGCAGCCCTTTATAGCTGAGGTAAGAATGGAGACTAAGGCCATGGATGATGGATCTGCCTATGCATGAATCCGTTCTAGATCTGGCCTTCATTCTCTGCAAGTGATGATTGTGTGTCCAAATCACTCCAGGAATAGAAAGAATATAAGAAAGAAACCTATTAATTCACATGACCATGATGAGTGTATGCCTGTTGGAGAGTATGGAGCTTTTGCTGATCAAAATTTCTGTTAGGATCCACTGTTGAGCGAGACAACAGTGGGAGTTGGTTTGATGTCTCGCATGACTTTGTACATACTTTTGAAAGCTTTTCTATTTATTCACCTGCATTCAAGTTGCTATGCTTACAGAAAGAAAATGTTTTAAATAAATTCAGAAAAGTTCATGAGAGACACTATAAGCATTTAGGAATGATGTTACCTGATGAGAAGATTGAAGATGTGATCCAGTTGGAGAGAAGTTCGACTACTCTGGAAGAGCTTGAGCAAGCATTTGAGAGAAGTGAAAAGTCAGAAATCATTATGCTCAGTTCTATCCAAGAGTATGAGATGATTGATAAGTTTATGAGAGAGCATGAAGTAAATGTAAACACAAAGTATAAGACTGTGGATAAGAAAGTGAAGCCTATAGCTCAGCCATTGCCAGAAGATAGTCATGAGAAATATCTACGAGTGTCAGATGACCCTATGCTGAGACGAAGAGAGCTCATAGGGCACCATTTTACTGATGAGACTATTAAAGAGATCAAGTTTGGAGAGAAATTATTTCTGAAAGAAGAAGAGAAACAGAAATTTATTGAAGTCATCAAGAAACACGAAAAAGCATTTGCACTTTTCCCACATGAGATAGGTTGTGCAGACCCAAAACAAGTACCTCCCATGATTATCTTTATAGTGCCACATATACCATGGAATATCCGGCCTATACCAGTCCCAAAGGCTCACTTGCCTGAGCTGATGAGACTGCTAAAGGAAAAGATTTCCATGCGGATATTGGAACCCTCCTCGGCTCCATATTCGAATAGGTGGTTAACTGTGCCTAAGAAAAATGGGAAGCTTCGTTTCATTCAGGATCTGCAACCTGTGAATAAAGTCACAATTAGAAACGTAGGGACAGGACCCATAGTGGATGAGTTTACTGAAGCGTTTGCTGGGCATTCCATCTACTCTATGGGTGATCTGTATTCAGGTTATGACCAGTTTCAGTTGGCTATGGAGAGTAGAGACATTACGACCATGAGGACTCCACTAGGCCTTGTACGCATGTGTACTTTGCCGTAGGGAGCGACGAATTCTGTGGCTCATATGATGAATGCCATGAATCTGGTTTTACGAGACTTTATACCATCTGTGACTATGCCATTCATTGATGATGTTCCAATAAAGGGATGTGAGGAAAGAGTGAAAGATGTGAGTTTAGATGCTTCAGGATGTAGAAAGTTTGTGAGAGATCATATTGCTGATTGTGAGAAGATCTTTGAGAGGTTTCAAGATGTAGGGCTGACACTTTCTTTAGAGAAATCTGTTTTTGGCGTTGATGAGGTCCTCATTGTAGGACATCTGTGTGGACATTATGGCCGCAAGCCGTACCCGCAGAAAGTTGAGGCCATTAGCAGGATCTCTGAAGTGTGTCGTAATATCAGTGAGGTGAGAAGGTTTCTAGGAGCCTGTGTATTCTATGTGATATGGATTCCTCACTTTGCTCACGTTGCAAATCCCTTATATGATCTCCTGAGAAAGAGAAAGAAGTTTTTATGGACAGAGAAACAGTCAAGAGCTATGCGTAAACTGAAGCAGCTGCTAATTGAAGCTCCGATTCTGAAGCGTGTTGACTATTCAGGTCAGAGACCTATCATTTTGACCGTTGATACCAGTCCTATTGGCATAGGTTGGGTCATAGGGCACGATGATGATGAGGGGCAGAGATATGCAGTGCGCTTTGGTGCTAAGATCCTACATGATACCCAAAGAAAATATCCACAGATTAAGAGAGAGTTATGGGGATTAGTGACTGCTTTAAAGAGCGATAAAGAGTATTTCATTGGGGCGAATGTGATAGTTGAGACTGACTGTCTTCCACTGATTGGCATGATTGCAAATTGTTCATCTCCGGATATTGCTATGCTTAGATGGATCTCTTATATAAAGTTTATAAGTCCTGCATTTGTACACATAGCTGGGAAGTTGAATACAGTTGCTGATATGCTTTCAAGAGCGAAATTTGATGATAAGTCTGATGATGATGATGAGGTAGAAAGGGATACACATATGATGAGATATGATCCATTGGTGTATGTTTATGAGCAGTTCCGTGAGAGTGAGTATGATGGTGAGTGGAGAGATATAGGAAGATATCTGAGTACTCTGAAACCTTCCCCAGGCTGGTCCACAAATAAGTATAGATCCATGAGGAAAAAGTCCTACAACTTTTTCTTGAAGGACGGGCTTATTTGGCGACACGCTAAAGGCAAGGTGAAGTGTCCACAGAGAATATTGAGTTCGAGGAGTCTTCAGAGCAAAGTGATGAGAGAAATGCATGAGACCTTATGGGCGGGTCATAAAGGATTCTATGCCACATATGAGAAGATTAGGGAAGCCTACTGGTGGCCAGGGATTTATGTGAGTGTGAGAGATTTTGTAGACACTTGTGCTACATGCCAGGTGCATTCATCAGTTAGGCACAGAGACCCGTTACATCCGACCTACCCTCCTTGTATCCATTACAAGTGGGTGGTCGACCTTGTAACCATGCCCAAAGGGATAGATAAGATGAGATACATTGTACTTGCCAGAGAGGACTTGACCAACCATGTGGAAGGTCGAGCTCTTCGTACGAAGACTACTTATAATGTATGCAAATTCCTTTTAGAAGAAGTGATCTCGAGATTTGGATACGTTGAGAAAGTGATTGCGGACAGGGGAGAGTTGATGCGAGAGAGGCAAAAGAGTTCTTTGATCGTCATGGAATTCGATTGTCTCTCACCACTGCCTATAATCTAGAGGCAAATGGGAAAATCGAGAGAGGTCACCCTTCCATTGTGAAGGCGATCTCTAAGGCTTGCAGCGATGACATCAAGCAGTGGCCTAGGTTTCTTCCATTCGCGTTATGGGTTGATAGGATGACTTACACTCGGTCCACAGGTTTTATGCCTCCTGAATTGATGTATTGTCAGAAGCCAGTCTTCCCCATCCAGACTCAGATAGTGACATGGTTGACGCTCCCATGGAATGATGGTATGACGAGAGGAGAGTTATTATGATTGAGAATAAAGCAGTTAGAACAAGGAAATGAAAAGTTGAAAGAAGCAGTCCAAAAGTTAAAGGAGTCAAGGCTAAAGAATAAGATCTATTTTGACAAAACCCATCGACTCAGACCACGAAGGATTGAGGTAGATGATTGGGTGTTGGTGTACGACAGTACATTTGATACTCAATACGATGCTAGGAAGAAATTGACCAAATGATGGTTTGGGCCGTATGTGGTGACATCTGTGTTTGAGAATGGTACGTATGCACTTCGCGAGTTAGATAGTACTCCTTTGAGATCTTTGATTGCAGGAAAGAGGATAAAATTATTCAAGAAAAGAAATGAAGCGGATTATGAGATTGAGCAAGAACTTCTGGAGGATACTGAGGACACTGGAGGATACTGATGAAACTGAAGGATACTGATGATGATGGAGGATACTGATGACACTGGAGGATACTGATGACACTGGAGGATACTGATGACATTGCAGGATACTGATGATGCTGGAGGATACTGATGATGATAGAGGATACTGATGACACTGGAGGATACTGATGATGCTAGAGGATACTGATGACACTAGAGGATACTGATGATGCTGGAGGATACTGATGACACTAGAGGATACTGATGACATTCGAGGATACTGATGACCCTAGAGGATACTAATGATGCTGGAGGATACTGATGACACTAGAGGATACTGATGATGCTCGAGGGAACTGATGACACTGAGGCTGATGCTGATGAAGAATGATAGACCATGGAATTAAAGAAAAGCTGGATCAAAATGAAGAAAAATGACCAGGTGAAACGTTTTTGATTTGAGATTTGTTTTCTTTCTGTTAGAGCATATGCACTGCATTTATGTGTGTAATAAAGATATGTATGAATTTATGAAAATCATGTAGAATGAAGATACCAAATATCTATTATGGGTTTGCACGAAGCATGAGTGACTAGGAATTATATGAATAGGATCAGTTAGTGGACTAGAGACTTTTGGGAGTAAAAGCTTGGGAATGAGATGGCATGCTTAGACCGAGTGCATGTATATGCTGATTGATTTGAACACTTAGTGAGTGGGAAACTTTGGATCCTAGTATTCATTTCTTACGAGATCTTACCTCCATATGGATCATAATTTATGAAAAACCGTCATACTCAAGCCAGCTTATATGTGTGTGCATGTTGCTAGTGCGCTACAATGGGCTAGTAGGCGGGTGGAACCGCCTTGGTCGGGTGATCAAGGCCACGAGCCGTAGCTAGTTTCATCGTAGGCCTGACCTATCTGTTGTCATGCGCCTGCATGGGTCGGTAGGCGGGTGGAGTCACTCTGGTCGGGTGGTCAGAGCCACGAGCTGACGTCGATTTCATGTAGGGCTGATGTTGTGTATATCGTGCGCTATGTCAGGTTGGCAGACAGGTGGGATAAACTTGGCCGGGCGGACAAGTCCATGAGTCACACCCGATTTTGACATAGGCCGATTTGTGAAAATGAAAGAGAAGAAATGCTGAGCTGAGATGAAAAGAAAAAGAAAAATAAAACAAAAAAAGAAAAAGGGAAAAGGAGAAGAGATCTAATGGAGAGTTGGACAAGTAGGAAATAAATAGTGGGAATCGAGGTATATTCTACAAACTGAGTTAGTAGAGACATATGTATATGCTAGTACTTAGAATGAGCAGTTAGATCTGAACCAATTGAGCAAACAGAAGATCTAGAAAGCCAACGATTTATTTATGTGATTACTTGTCAGACTGCAGATGCAAAAACATAGTATGATGTTTGTGAAGCTTGAATCTACCTAATTTTCTGAAATTCATACTAATCTTTATAAAAATTGCATGACTGCATGAGATCATGATTTGAGTTTTAAAAAAGAAAAACATAAAAAGTGTAAAGAGATATCAAAGAAACCCTGATACGCTTCTATTGGATCTTGCAGGTTGGCCCATCGGGACAATGTGCAGGTTTAGTGGGGGCGAATGTCGGGATGAAATCCCGCAGGGAAGTGTGCCGCGGGACAATGGAGATTTGGCCTGCTCTTGATGATGGCGTTGTAGACTTGCAGTACATGTGGAGGCCAGCGGGTGCACGTCCATCTCGCTGTGCACAACAGAACGCAGACGAGAGAGTGGCCCTAGTTGGCGACAGAGTCCATGGGAGGCACCATCAGATGGGGGATTGGAGGGAGAATGTGTAGTCGGCGGGAGACAATTCTGGCGGCTGCGCACACATTCGGCGGCCAGAAGAGCAGAGAGAGAATCAATCCTTTTTCTTTAAGATTCAATCAGTAAATTAGTAAATTAGAGAGAGAGAGAAAGGGCAAGGGAATCTCTCCCGATTCCCCCCTCCCACGGCGGCAGCACGCACACGCGCAGGAGATTGAGAGAGAGAGAGTTGCGCCACTGCGCTGTGTTTCAGAGAGGAGAGAGAGTCCAGGGCCCGCAGAGATTCGAGAGACGCACATTAGATGTAGAGAGAGAGTTGGGATCGATGAAGTCAGAGCGCGGCAGAATTTAGACAGATACGGCCTCTCTGGGTGACCACCGAGAGAGAGAAGGCGCAGAAGATGTCTGGTCGAAGAGATCCGGGCAGAGAGGAGATCATGGCGGTGCTGGTTGACGAGTAGAGAATCAGGAGAGAGAGTCAAATTCGGGTGCACACAGCTCTTGGCGGCGCATAGATGTGATATAAAGAGAGAGAAAGAGAGAGAGAGAGGGAATCTCTCCCCCCCCATGGCGGCCGTCGCGCGAGGAATTGAGAGAGAGAGAGAGAGAGAGAGAGAGAGAGAGAGAGAGAGAGAGAGAGAGAGAGAGAGAGAGAGAGAGAGAGAGAGAGAGAGAGAGAGAGAGAGAGAGAGAGAGAGAGAGAGAGAGAGAGAGAGAGAGAGAGAGAGAGAGAGAGAGAGAGAGAGAGAGAGAGAGAGAGAGAGAGAGAGAGAGAGAGAGAGAGAGAGAGAGAGAGAGAGAGAGAGAGAGAGAGAGAGAGAGAGAGAGAGAGAGAGAGAGAGAGAGAGAGAGAGAGAGAGAGAGAGAGAGAGAGAGAGAGAGAGAGAGAGAGAGAGAGAGAGAGAGAGAGAGAGAGAGAGAGAGAGAGAGAGAGAGAGAGAGAGAGAGAGAGAGAGAGAGAGAGAGAGAGAGAGAGAGAGAGAGAGAGAGAGAGAGAGAGAGAGAGAGAGAGAGAGAGAGAGAGAGAGAGAGAGAGAGGCTGTCGCGCGAGGAATTGAAAGAGAGAGAGAGAGAGAGAGAGAGAGAGAGAGAGAGAGAGAGAGAGAGAGAGAGAGAGAGAGAGAGAGAGAGAGAGAGAGAGAGAGAGAGAGAGAGAGAGAGAGAGAGAGAGAGAGAGAGAGAGAGAGAGAGAGAGAGAGAGAGAGAGAGAGAGAGAGAGAGAGAGAGAGGCTGTCGCACGAGGAATTGAGAGAGAGAGAGAGAGAGAGAGAGAGAGAGAGAGAGAGAGAGAGAGAGAGAGAGAGAGAGAGAGAGAGAGAGAGAGAGAGAGAGAGAGAGAGAGAGAGAGAGAGAGAGAGAGAGAGAGAGAGAGAGAGAGAGAGAGAGAGAGAGAGAGAGAGAGAGAGAGAGAGAGAGAGAGAGAGAGGGAAGAAACGGATGTGAGAGAGAGAGAGAGAGAGAGAGAGAGAGAGAGAGAGAGAGAGAGAGAGAGAGAGAGAGAGAGAGAGAGAGAGAGAGAGAGAGAGAGAGAGAGAGAGAGAGAGAGAGAGAGAGGGAGAAATGGATGGGTCTGTTGTCCGACATGGGTCGATTTCAACCAAACTATTGATTCCTATGACTCAAGCTAGTAGTTTAATTGGATGAATGGAGGGACTATTAAGGCTATTCAGGATGAATCGGGTGTTATTGTTCGTGTATTATCTACAGAAGAAGCACCTACATGTGATCTCCGGGATGATAGAATTATGGAAATACAAGGAGAAGGGCTTAAAGTACACAAAGCTATGGAGCTAATCGTGACTCATTTACGAAAGTTTTTGGTGGATCGCTCTATATTGCCTTTGTTTGAGAGAACTTCGCAATCATAAGGGCTAGAGAGTGTGAAAAAGAAAGAGACTCATTCTTCCCCATCATTCATCAAAAACTGGATTCATGCGTTTAAATATGATTGAATCGATCTCAAGGTCTTCTACTTATGATGTCTTTCTATATTTGGGTAGTCTTGAACTTAATGACCCATGATTAGTGGCCAATGATCATGTCATGCATATTTTCGAGAAACTAAATTTGAAGTGGTTGTGTGTAGACTCCATGTGCATGTTTTCACATATGAACACTTTCCTCCATATGTATATGTGTATGTATGTTATACAATTAAGCTTAGTGTGTTTTTTTTATCATGAGTTGTTAATGTTCTAATGATTTTTTTTTAAAACAACCCTACCCCGTGGATCTTGCTCATGGATTGTCACCTCCAGGTTTATGTGGATGCTGATTATATGAAGTGAAGGGAAAGTGATTGAAGACTGAAGATAAAGACCCCATCTTGTGGATTGCCCTTGTGGATCGTCTCCTCCAGGTTTATGCGATTTCTGATTATCTGAAGTAAAGAGAAGGGAGGCTATTGCTGAGGATACCTGAAATAAAGAGCGGATCGAAGACTTGAAGAAAAGCTTGGACCGCGAAGACCGAAGCGGAATCCCATAGGCGATTTCTCGCACTGTAGCGAGGGATCTAGAGTAGACACTAGCCGGCCCGCACTGTAGCGGCCGCGTTTATATTGTATCATCACACCGCACTGTAGCGGTTTTATTGTACCGTCGGCCCGCACTATAGCGCTCTGTTTGTATCATTCATTTTATTGGAGGCTTCAGTTTCATTTCCGATTGTATCTTCGAGCTTGATCTACACCACGTGTATCACTGCGGTACCATCCGATCGTCTCTTTCCGACGCCCACGGTCCCACGTCTCGATACTTTCGAAGGGGCGAGGGTCCCACACGTACGAGGATCGCGCACGCTCCGGAGAGCACAGGCGAGGCGCCCAACGCGCAGATGCCGCTCGCAGGACAGTGGGAACGCCGCACCAGAGCGGGGCCTGATCCAACCCCACGCGCCGGCTTCCCGCCACGACCTCCTTCTTCCCGACAACGTGTACGAGGTATATTAACATTATGAGAAAAATTATCCTCATCATCATCATCGATCAAGTATTCGTGTATATCAACAGTAATTTGATTTTGTATATGGTTTTTAAATAAAATAATGACATTATTATATATAGAAAATACATACCCAAGCATTATCATGTTGATCCAGTGATGGTGCACGCTCAAAAGCACCATAGTCTGCCTCATGTTCAATACATTCCAATCGTGGTCTTCGATACGTGCCATAACAAGAGTTACACCAACATATAATATGCTCTTCATAGTAATATTCATCATAATTCCTATCGGAGGACACATGTGAAGTCGTTGCATGGGTAAGAGGTGGTGGAGTACCCTCTGATTGATCAGAATCGGCACATAATAAGAAACAAAAAAAAAAAATAAGTTATGTATCCATCAAATATATTTAAAATGAAATGTTTGATATAGTTACAGTATAAAGTCGTTGCACAATGAGGAGATGGTGGTGGAGTTCCATCTGATTGATCAGAATCTGCAAATAATGGTATTTGATAGTAATAATCTGATTATCTACATACACAAAAAATTCACATATACATATTTACACATACACACATATTCACATATACACATTTACACATACACACATATTCACATATACACAGCTACACATTATTGTGGGATAAATGCATGTATTTTGTATGAATGAGTGTATATGCATGCATGTGTGTGTACGTATATATGTGGATATGTATATGTGTGTTTATGTTATATGTATGTATATGTGTATATGTATACATATATGTATGCGTATATGTTTGCATGTATATGTGTATGTGGGTATGTGTATGTGTATGTGTATGTGTGTGTATATATGTGTATGTATTCTGATTTTTTTTTTTGTTTGAGATTAAATTAACAGGAGATATTGTATGGTGGAAAAAAATAAGAGGCGAGCTAACATAACACCTGAGACGTGGCAGTTTTTTCGTAGACAACTACGTCTTCAGGAGTCATTTCCTCAGTAGAAGGTACATAAATTAATAGTTTATATTTATAATTTTTAAATATTTTAGTATTTTTTTACATTTAATTTATGTATTTTTTTTCTTAAATAGACAGGCTACTGCAAAGAAGAGAGTGGAGTCGGGCCACACATCGCACCTAGGCCAAATGGGCCATAATGGTTTTGTGGCTACATTTGTAAGTATATGTGTTATTGTGAGTATATTTCTTATTTTAGTTAAAATGCAAGCAACTAATCTTTTTTATTTGTTTCAATGCAGCGGAAGGATTATGGCCGATATCCTATGAAACATGAGATCGAGTATGCTACACATTTTGGATATTGGCGTTTGAGCGAGTATATGCAAGATCATCCTGATGCCTTTGTGAGTATTATTAAATTTTATATAATTATTCTATTTTTATGAATGGTTTAATTGTTTTATTTATATATGTTTGTTATATGTAATAGAGGAGTATTATGGAGAGACAGATATGGATGAGGTGGAGAGACAGACACAGGAAGGAGGATCTCGATCGTCACAGGGTGATCATGACGATGAGGATGAGGAAGATCAGGATGATCATGATATTGCTGATGATGATGATCATGATGATGATGATTAGGATTTTAGTTGATTATGACATTGGATTATATGTATTTACATTGATATATATATATATATATATATATATATATATATATATATATATATATATATATATATATATATATATATATATATATATATATATATATATATATATATATATATATATATATATATATATATATATATTACATACATATTTTTCATTTCAGTTATGTTTTGAATTGTGTGTATGGTATTAAGTAATGAAGAGTTTTGTTCTATTGAGTGTTATTATTTTTTATATTAAGCATGTGTTTTAATACTTTAATTCTATAATTCATTCATATGTGTCTACCTAAGTGTATATGTATGTGTGTGTATATGTATGTATGTGCATGTGTATGTGTGTGTATATGTATGTATGTGCATGTGCATGTGTAAGTGTATATGTGTGTATGAGTATGTGCATGTGCATGTGCATGTGTATGTGTGTGTATATGTATGTGCATGTATATGTGTAACTCTATGTGTATATGTGTGTATCTGCATGCATATGTGTATATGTAGGTATGTGCATGTGTGTGTGCATGTGTATATGTGTTTTAATACTTTAATTATATAATTCATTCATATGTGTGTACCTAAGTGTATATGTATGTGTGTGTATATGTATGTATGTGCATGTGTATGTATGTGTATATGTATGTATGTATGTATGTGCATGTGCATGTGTAAGTGTATATGTGTGTATGAGTATGTGCATGTGCATGTGTATATGTGTGTATATGTATGTGCATGTATATGTGTAACTCTATGTGTATATGTGTGTATGTGCATGTATATGTGTATATGTAGGTATGTGCATGTGTGTGTGCATGTGTATATGTGTGTGTACGTATGTGAATATATATGTGTATATATGTGTATAATGTATGTATATGCATGTGTATATGTATTCCACATGCATCTGTATGTGGATGCATTTCCATTTGCATCCATGTGCATGCATGTGAATGTGCATGCATGTGGATGCGCATATACATGTATTTGCGTATATGTTAATGTGTATATATATATATATATATATATATATATATATATATATATATATATTTTAATATATATATATATGCAATAATGCATGCATGTAAGTCTTTTTATGTGGTTGTAGAAATGTTTGTGCATATGCATGTGTATATGTGTGTATGTCTAAGTGTATATGCACATGTATCTGTGTGTATATATGTGTGTGTATGTGCATGTGTATATGTGTATATGTGTGAAAGTGCATCTTCATCATGTATAAGTGTATAAGTGTATAAGTGCATATCAATAAGTGTGAGTATGCTATCTAATGAAAATAACACAATTCAAATGATATACAAAGAATGGAAATTGTACTTACAATAGTTAGCCATACTTTTTGCTTGGTTAGCTTCTTGAATAACCTCCAATAAGGAGAGAAAGGAGAGAGAGAGAGAGAGAGAGAGAGAGAGAGAGAGAGAGAGAGAGAGAGAGAATTCAAAGAGAGAAAGATGTAGAAAGAGAGAAATAGAGCCAGAGGGAGACAATAAGAGAGAGCTTAGGCAAAACAATAATTCTGCATATTCTTGCTTCAGCTCGTAAGCGCAACGCAATTGCGAACGTTGGAGAGCTCTTCGATCAGAGGTGTGAAAATGGCGATCGAAGAGCCTCTAATGTTTTATTTTTTTCGTCAACAGTCCGTCGTATAAGAGATGCTACACGTGGAGTTGGCGTCGCATAAGCGACATGTTTTGAGCGTCGCTTATGCGACGCCAAAAAACATCGCTTATGCGATGTAACAAAGCGTCGCTTATGCGACGCTATTTAAAACCATCATGTTAGCGACGTTGTATGGGAGCGTCGCAGACCCCGTCATGCCACAAGTCTCAAAAAACATCATTTGGTTAGTCGTTTAATCGACGGTCCGCACGCAACACTCATTACGATGCATTTTGCAATTTTATAGCGACGAAATTCTGTCGCCTTAATCGTCGCTATAGGCCCGTATTCCTTGTAGTGAAAAGATTCCTCCATACATGACATGTGATTAGAGCATCCAGAGTCTATGTACCACTTTCTGTCTTTGGGATCACTAGTGTAGCCATGTCTCGTGGCGATGAGGGTCTCCTTTTCATCGTCCTTCTTGGAGTTGTTAGCATAGTTCCCTTGCTCCTTCTTCATCTTTCCTTTTTTATCCTTGAACGAGTAATTTGAAGAAATATGATTCTATTTACCATATATGAAAGAATTTTTACCTTGATGAGGGTTGTTCTTCCCTTTGCCATTCTTGGTGCCTTGCTATCTCCTTCTCAATCTAAATCTTCTTCCTTGGACTACTTCCAATTTCTTTTTACTCCTTTCCCCTTCTTGCCACTCTTTCCCTTGCATTTGCTAGCATATAGGACCTGTGAGTGACCATCCTTCTTCGATGTGTCTCCTACGGAGACCTCTTATGCCACTAGGTGTGGGATCAACTCCTCAAGAGTTGGTAGAGGATCTCTATACATGATGGTAGTAATGAGGGGTTTCCATTGTCTTTCTCTCTCAGCCCATTGAGAGTAATGTACACAAGTTCTTCCTCACCTACTTTGCAACCAATAGACGCCAATTGCTCCCTCAACTCCTTCAGCCTCAAGATGTAGTCAAGAGTAGATTGACCACTATCGTTCTTCAAAGAATGGAGTTCATTCTTAACCTACATCTTTTTGCTTCTTATGGAAGTGGCATATATATTCGGTAAGGCCTCCCAAACATCTCTAGCATGATCAAACTCTAATATATGACCAATCATAGTATTAACGATTACCTGTGATATGAAGAAGATAGCTCTCTTATTTCTCTCCTCCCAATCCATTAACATCTTCAATTCTTGATTTGTGATTTTTGGATCTTTGGGATCCACATCGGGCTTATCTTCATCTCCACACACAATAGGCCATAAAACTTTGCTCGTGAGGTAGTTTATGACTCTCAACCTCCATTGCTGATAGTTGCCTTTGTAAAGAAACTCCACCTTTTGACCTAGATATGCCATAATGAATGGGAAATTAGGGTTACATTGAAATGTACCTCTTAGCCTTGATGCCAAGCTTTTGTGTCCTTCTCCTTGAGTCTTCAAACGATGTCTCCTACTCTGATACCAATAGATGGAATTTAATCCCTTAGATTTCCACATTAGAAGCGAGATGAGCTCAACACCTAGGTTCTTTCATACACCTTTTTTACTACCCTATAGCAAAATTCTGATGCACTTGCCTTACACTGATCCAAATCACCTATGCTTTTAAATGCACTTAGCATGGTTCATAAGATTTCCAAAAAGCTATAGAGCAACTCAAATGGATCTATTTAGGTTAGTCAACAGCTTTGTACAAGACAAACTATGCAGAGATGTAGGATATGTTGAAATTAGGGTTACAAAGATACACCAATTTCTAAGAGACTAGAGGGGGAATGGGCTTGAGAGCTTCTTCTTACTCCTCCTCTCTGCATGTAATGCCTTGCTCTATGTTTTTCGTAGCTTGTACAACTGTGTTTCAGCTCCTTGAGCCTTCGATGGCTCTCTCCTTGGGCCTCCTTGAGTATATGTCTCTTGGTCTTCAATGACCTACAAGCCTTCCATGCATTTGGTGTCTCTTCGCCTCCTTTTATAGCTTTTGGACACCTCTCCCAACTTTTCCACTACAGTAGGATTGCCCTACCCAATTTTTCCTCTCCTTGAGACCACCCTAAGTGATCCAAGTCGTCACTTTTGTCCACATTAATGTCTTTTGACTCCTTTGTCCACCTAGAGCTTGCATAGTTCACATTTTCAACAGTATCCTAGACGGCACAAATATTCGTGACAAAAGGGAGAAAGTTGTGGTATCCCTTTGTGAAATAGAATTTCATGATGGTAGCTAAAATGCAAAATCTCAAGGACAATAATCCCTTTCCCTCACAGAATGATCAGTTTACTTTGACTAAAATATTTCAAGGATTAAAGGAGGTATTTTGAGAAGATCATTTTTTTTCAAATAATAACTACTATCGCTTTATTTTATGAGGCTTTATTGGTATAAAAAATATATCTTGTATATTCCAAATCGTAGTAGTGAAAAAGCATTACTGTCAACCTTCATTCATCACTACTCGATGTTAATAAAATCCTTTCCTTTCTAAGAAGTGACGCATTTGTAATGTTTGGAAAATTCTCTTGTGAAGAATACGAGGTTTTCAAGGGGAAGAAATCCTCTACCCATGCTTCGTGTTTTTTGACGATGAGAATGAGCTAGCAACTTCAGGTAGGTGATGAGCAGAAAGGCAATGATGGGTTCTCCATAACTTCCCAGCCTTTCACATTGTTTTGCTCGAATTTTTATACACGACATTGCCCGAACTTTTCAGCCATAGATGCCAATGCAGAGAATGTGTAGCACCTAATGTTGGAGTCTCAACAGCAAGATCAATGGATGCCGCATACACAGTGGTCTCGCTTGCACACAGCGAAAATAAATGCAAGAAGCACTAATAAAGGAAACGTATGCACAACTGTGCTCTGCATTAGTATTAGGCTTTTTGGATCAAACCTCAAAATCTATACTCTCATTGTCTGCACCATTGGTTGGTCGCCCTTGTGCATTGAGGTTATCACCAGAAACAAAAAAAAAGTATTATAATCTGTAATGTTGCACCATATACATGAACAAATTTCTCGTTCATCACTCATAGCACATATCTTCATATCTTGTTAGAGAAGCAACAAGAAGCATAAGTTGCAAGAGGAAAAGAAATTAAAAAAAAAACATGTTCCTTGATAGCATGCTTTGTCTGCACTTCATTACAACTCCTCTCCTATGCAAGGGCTCCACTCCATCCAGCCCTTCGAAATAACGTTCATATTTTCTTTTATTACCCAAAAGCATGACAATAATATGCGAGCATTAAACCAAGGAAAATCAGTAATAGTATCTAATCTTAGGAAAAACTAATTGTCTGGACCTTCCGAAAGATTACAAACAAACGAAACTTATCTGATATAAATCTTCCAAGAGTTTGCGAACGTCCGTTCTCCTTCTTCAGTTAGCAGTCCTTAGTAGAAGAAGCTCACACTCTAGCTTCTGGTTCTGCAAGCTAGTGATCTTCTTTTGTTCTCAGCGCATCCTTCTCTTTGCTCTCGTCCCATAGTGGCTGGTAATAATCTGCATAAGATAGATCACCCGGGAGTAGAAACACATCCTAATCTGTCTGTTGAATACGGCTCAAAATTGAATGAGTATCCTCGGTCTGCCCAAGATCACCAGCAACACCAAAGGTCATTGAAGTTTCAGGACCGATTGCAGGTGCTGTTTTGAACATGTATTCCAAGCTTTCATATCCACACTTATAGAAGTAGGTAGTGCTAGCGCTGAGATTGTAGAGTACCACGTTGTGAACTTGTCCAGATCTCATTTCTTCACAAGCTTTAAGGCCTCCTCTACAGATACGGATGTCTTCCCAGAATTTGAATAAAGCAAACCATGAATAATATCAACCATCCATGATGGTGAAAAAGAGTTGCAGGTATCAATGTAAAAGACCATATTGCCATGAAGAGCAGCGTATGCATCTGTTTGGATGCAAATTTGTGTTTTACCAGAAGATGATGCCCCAAATAGTTCTGTAACAGTTCCGTCTCGAAAACCACCCAAGAGAACACCATCAAAACAGTTCTAGAATATCCATTCCATCAAGCAACGTTGCATGCTTGGTCTCTAGAAAAAGAAGGATGTCTGCTACAGCCTGCTTGTGCTGTTCAGCATTGATATAATGCCAAGCTCCAAGCTTTGTAATAGACAAGGATTCCTATAACGTGCCGAGGAGATCTACTAATCCCCACACCATCACAAGTATCTCTGCGCATCTGATTAAATCCTCCAAAGCATTGAGCTTTGATGTAACCAGTGGATTCAATGGGCAAGACTAGCAATTCTCTATTGCCACGAGGCCTCCATTGCGATTTACTGCTCTTCTTCCATAATCTTTTTTCTCTATAGTGCACTCAGTATGCTTCTAGACTGATTAATGTAGAATCGTGAGTACAATCCACATGTTGCACAAGCATTTCATTCAGAAGGTATGAAAGGCTCCACACGTTCTAAGGACCATATTCATTTGCAACTTCTATGATGTGAAATCGATAAATCACTTTTTCCCATGATCACCACATCTACAACCTGTTTAATCTGTTGCCATTCTTCTCTGTGTTCAGCATTGTCACGTGTCCACATAATAAGAACCCATTGGTGTGCAATAAGCAAGGCTAGGACCTTTGCTGGGCCACTGCCTTTGGAGGCCTACCTCCCTCAATAAAAGTAGATGCTTTAGTTGGCAAATGCAAATACTGATTGATCGCTCCATTTAAACTATATAACTGACCAATTTACATTTCCATTGATAACCAAGACGTGTATTGTACTAAAGAGAAGGTCATATGTCAATTCCAAGCCACCAAAAACTGAGTATGTTACGGAAAATGTAACCAAGAGTATTCTAGTTGCACACGGCATGGCATTACTTAAGCCGCAAGATAAACCTTTATAAAGAGGGATGACATGGAGTAGAGGCTAGAGTCATTGTCAATCAGCACTAGGTTCTTTTCTTTGAACTTCTCTACCACTCAAAATGTTTTTACAGTCGCAACACTTAGAGTAGCAGCGCTTTTGTTGTAGCATTTATCCTTATTGACTAGTGGCCTGTTCGCGCACAGCAAATGTTGCAGTCAATAGGCCTAACAACATGCACGAGCTCCCCTGCAACTCTCTTCTTCTCTACAGACGAGCCTTCTCCATCGTGGATTGGGCCATTTCCTTGCTCTGTTCCTGAGCCTCTCCCGTCTTCTGGGCACCGGTTTCCTTGGCATGCTCAGCCTGTTCCGCCATTCCTCTCAGATAAATGGATTGCTGTAGGCACAGTGAAATTTACGAACTCCTTCGCTGCTTCGGTCATACTCGGAGTCCTCTCATTATTTCTTGAGCGGCTTCCCAAAACTTCCCCTTCATCCAAATCGCCCCCACTCTGATTTTCTGCCAAAAGGGGCAAAATACCCACCAAGATCTTCCGATGCTTGCTGAAATTCTCAAAACAGAAGGTTTTTATAATTTCTAATTTCTCCCACTTATATAGTTAGGAAACTCGAAAAGAATCTCAAATTTGCGTCCATCCTATAACTTTCACGTGCTTCACAACAAGCACAGTCCTCATTGTGTTGCGCATCCATTTCAAAAAAAGTTTATTTGTTTACAACCATTCTTTTAGCACTTCCATTATTATCCAGAATTTTTGTAAGAAGCATATTCAAATCATTGCTTTATGGCTTTTAACTTCAGCCATTATCTTTATAAAAAGGATCATTAAAAGTTGACCACTCTTTTAGTGCTTTAAAATAGCATCCATTATTTTTGTGAAAAAGTTGTTGAGCAACTTTTTAGTTATTATCCATTCCTTTAGTACTTTAAATATTTTTCACTATTTTTGTACAAGAAAATCATTGGCACATATTCATTCCCAAAACTCTATATAAAGAGCTTAGGAATTCATTTTTGTACAGAGTTGTTGATACTTCATCATTGTGATTATAAAGACATTTTTGTACAGAGAACTACTCTTCTTTTGTCTAGTCTTGTGAATCTACTCTGCTCTATCATCTTCGCAGCCTATGCTATTCTTTGCTTCCCTTCATGCTACCATTTATGCTACTTCTTGAACTTCCTTTATTCTACATTGGTATCAGAGCGAGGTTGATGCTATATATGAGGTATATGCATAAGATGCAACACCAATAAGCTGATAATTTGCCAGTACCTTCGTTTAGAATTACCTTCTTTTAGGATGGCTGACGGAAATAGCCAAATAGAAAAATTGAGTAAAACCAACTATCAAGCGTGGCATTTTCGCATCTCTGCATATCTTATGGGTAGGAATTTGTATGGTCTTATAAGTGGTATAGAACCTCGACCTGGCTTGCCTGACCAAAATCTGACACCTCAGCAAGTCCGGGAATATCAGAGGTGGAATGAGCATGACAAGAAGGTAATCTTTGTATTGTCATAAAATATTGAGTCGAGCATGATAGGACACATACAGGACTTGAGAACAAACAAGGAGATTTGGGAAGCATTAGAGCGACTCTTCTCAACAACCACTAAGGCACGACGAATTCAATTGAAAAATGAATTAAATAATTTGCGAAAGGATGTACGACAGTCAGTAAATGATTATGTTTTAAAAATTAAGCAGATCGTCGATGCACTTGCTTCAATTTCATGCATAGTTGAAGATGATGAGTTAGTTGCATTTGTTTTAAATGGCTTAAAAGAAGATGAAAAATGGAAAGCATTTACAACTTCTATATTAGTGAGAGCGGAGTTGCCTGATTTTGATGAGTTGGTTTCACTTATGATAATAGAAGAAATTAATATTAATGGTGGACAGTCTGTGTAGAAAGGTAGTGTGGGTCATGCACTTTATGCAGGAAATCAGTGTGGTCGAAGAGGTGGCAGAAGAGGAAGTTTCAGAGGTCGTGGAGGTCGAAATGGGATAAACAACAATTATGATGCTGGCAGCTCAGATATGAATATGCGTGGTAGGGGGAGATATTCCTACCGTGGCAGAGGACGTAATGGGTATCAAGGTAATTAAGGTATAACATGTTATAACTGTGGTAAGGCTGATCATATATCTCATGATTGTTGGCATAATCAAGGACGAGATGGATATGCAAGGCAAAATCATACACAGGGTAATTTTGTTCAAGAACAAAATCATGAAAATGTACTAATGATGAATGTGAATACAGATGTAACTCATAGCAATGATGTATGGTATGTTGACAATGGATGTAGTAATCATATGAGTAATAACGTTGATTGGTTTGCTAATTTACATGCACCTTTGTTTGATGGTAAAGTTGAAACAGGTGACAGTTGAATGCATCATATAGCACAAGTTGGAGATGTGTGCTTTGAAGATCGAAAAGGCAATAAAATCTTAAAAGATGTTCTGCATGTACCGTCAATAAGTAAAAATCTTGTTTCAGTTGGTCAGATGGTGGAGCGTGGCTATCAAGTGCGGTTCAACAAATCTGGGTGTTTTGTTGAAAATCCGAAGGAGAATTATAAAGTCTTGGCAAAAGGTCAACGCCGAGGAAGACTTTTTACATTGGATGCAGCTCCTAATTTTGTTTCTTATTATTCAGTTGGTAATAATAAGATTTCTCAGATTGAATTATGGCATAAGCGAATAGGACATGTAAATATACATAAGTTAAAAGACATGGCTAAAAGAAAGATTGTTGTTGGTTTACCCGATATCTCCAAACAAAATATGATACATTTGTGTGATGCTTGTCAATTTGGTAAGCAAGCAAGGCATCCTTTTTCTAGTGTCAAGTTGCAAAGCAGGGATTTATTAGAATTGGTGCATACTGATGTTTGGGGTCCTACGAAGGAAACATCACTTGGAGATAGTGAATATTATGTTACTTTTGTGGATGACTTTAGCCGAATGACTTTTGTGTATTTTCTTAAGCATAAGAGTGATGTGTTTGATTGCTTTTTCAAATTCAAAGCAACGGCCGAAAAGCAGACCGAAAAGGTAATTAAAAGATTAAGATCTGATGGAGGTAGTGAATATTTTTCAAGAATGTTTAACGATTTTCTTTGGAATGAAGGTATAGAGAGGGAAGTCACTTGCAGGTATACTCCTCAACAGAATGGAGTAGCAGAAAGACGGAATAGGATTATTGCAGAAATAGCAAGAGCAATGCTGAATGAAAAGCATATGCCATTGAAATTTTGGGCTGAAGCGGTAAATACAACAGTATATTTGATGAATTGTATGCCAACATCTACAACGCATAATGTAACTCCTTTTGAGGTTTGGTTTAATAGAAAACTTGTTATTGATCACTTGCGTGTGTTGTTTTGCTATGGTTCCATATGCATTGAGAACCAAACTAGAGCCAAAGTCAGAAAAATGCATTTTCGTGGGTTATGCAGATAATCAGAAAGGATATAAGTGTTATAATCCTATAAGTAAGGAATTGATTATTAGTCGTGATGTATGCTTTGATGAGTTATTGTCTTGGCATACAGATCCTATTTTGTAGGTTCAAGAAGAAATGCAAGAAGAAATCGAAGATGGTTTACATGATACTAGAGGAGTGAGCTCCGAAGGTGAGAATGGTTATAATGAAGAAAAATTATCACCTACATCAAAAGAGAATGGAAAAGGTAAAGCAAAGCTTGTTGAGATAAGTGATGATATAGAAATTGATGAAAGTTCTAAATCTGATTTGATAAAACATGAACATGAACTTAGGAGAAGTTCAAGAGAAAGAAGGCTAACACAAAGGTATATTGAGTCTTATTGTGTTTCACATTCAGCTTTTATGTCAAAAGTTATTGAAGAACAGGAACCTACATGTTTCGAAGATGCAAATTCAAACTTTAACTGATCAAATGCGATGCAAGAAGAGATAGATGCATTGTATGAGAACAACACATGGCAGCTTGTACCACGAGATAATAAGATGAAGGTAATTGGAAATAAGTGGGTATTTCGTATTAAAAGAAATAGTGATGGTTGTATTTCCAGGTACAAGGCAAGGTTAGTTGCAAAAGGTTTTGCACAAACATATGGTACGAAGAGACATTTAGCCCAGTTGCAAGAATGTCAACTATACGAATAATTTTGAGTGTTGCAGCTAGTAAATGTTGGAAGATATTTCAGCTTGATATCAAAAATGCATTTTTGAATGGTCAATTACAAGAACAGGTTTATATGGAGCAATCAGAAGGATTTAAAGATGAAAATATCCAAATTTTGTTTGCAAGCTAACAAAAGTATTATATGGTTTGAAACAGGCACCTAGAGCTTGGAATCATTGATTGGTAAGTTATTTGGAAGCTCAAGGATACAAACCAAGTGCTGCAGATCCTTCTTTATATGTTAAGTTTGTAACAGATCAATGTGTGTATATTTGCATTTATGTTGATGATCTTATCATTACAAGAAGCGCTATTGATGAGATTGATGAAATTAAGAAGAAACTTGGTAAGGAGTTTAAGATTTCAGATCTCTGAATTTTACGTTATGCATTGGGAATTGAAGTTATTTATGATGAACAAGGTATATGGTTGAGCCAAAAGAAGTATATTTGTGATTTACTTCAAAAGTTTGGTTTATCAGAATGTAAAGCATTTGCAAATCCTTTGGAGCCTAATGTAAAATTGAGTATACATGATGGTGTTTATTTTGAAAATGTAGACATGTATAGATCGTTGATTGGATCATTATTGTATGCTATAAGTACACGACCTGATATTGGTTATGCACTTGGAGTACTCTCAGAGTTCATGCACAAGCCTACAGATGTACATTGGAATGCAGCTAAGCGTGTGCTACGCTATTTGAAAGGCACTTTGAACGAAGGTTTATTTTACTCACATGATACTAATCTTGATATTAAAGCTTTTAGTGATGCAGATTGGGCAGGAAATAAAGATGATCGACGTAGCACAAGTGGCTACCTATTAATGACAGGAAATCGACTTGTATCTTGGAGTTCAAAGAAACAACCAACAGTGGCACTTTCATCTATAGAAGTAGAATATCGTGCACTTACAGAATTGACATGTGAAGTAATGTGGTTCAAAAAGTTATTTGAAGATTTACATCTTCTTTATATAACTCCACAAATTTATGGTGACAATATGAGCAGTATACATTTGGCAGCTAATCCAGTTTTCCATGCACGTACCAAGCATATCGAAGTTCATTACCATTATGTTCGTGAGAAGGTAGTTTCAAAAGAGATCAACATTTCTTTTATATCTTCAAAAGATCAGCTTGTAGATATGATGACAAAAGCTCTTGATTGAACAAAGATACAATGATTCAAACAATTGGTTGGATTGCTAGAATATTCAAGCAAAGCTTGAGGGGGATAATGTTGCACATCCATTTCAGAAAGAATTTATTTGTTTACAACCATTCTTTTAGCACTTTCATTATTATCCAGAATTTTTGAAAGAAGCATATTCAACAGTGATCATTGCTTTATGGCTTTTAACTTCAGCCATTATCTTTATAAAAAGGGTCATTAAAAGTTGACCACTCTTTTAGTGCTTTAAAATAGCATCCATTATTTTTGTGAAAAAGTTGTTGAGCAACTTTTTAGTTATTATCCACTCCTTTAGTACTTTAAATATTCTTCACTATTTTTGTACAAGAAAACCATTGGCACATATTCATTCCCAAAACTCTACATAAAGAGCTTAGGAATTCATTTTTGTATAGAGTTGTTGATACTTCATCATTGTGATTATAGAGACATTTTTGTACAGAGAACTACTCTTCTTTTGTCTAGTCTTCTGAATCTACTCTGCTCTATCATCTTCGCAGTCTATGCTATTCTCTGCTTCCCTCCATGCTACCATTTATGCTACTTCTTGAACTTCCCTTATTCTACACATTGTCATGTGACACAGGAACAATATTGCAATACTGTTTTCTGTAATTAACATCAAAGGATTCTTCATTCTCATCTTCTCCAATAAGCTCGATGGGCTTGGCTGCAAATGACAAATGAAAACACTAGGACAAATGCATAGAAGAGAAAGAGACAAAGGGAACACGAGAGAGAGAGAGAGAGAGAGAGAGAGAGAGAGAGAGAGAGAGAGAGAGAGAGAGAGAGAGAGAGAGAGAGAGAGAGAGAGAGAGAGAGAGAGAGAGAGAGAGAGAGAGAGAGAGAGAGAGAGAGAGAGAGAGAGAGAGAGAGAGAGAGAGAGAGAGAGAGAGAGAGAGAGAGAGAGAGAGAGAGAGAGAGAGAGAGAGAGAGAGAGAGAGAGAGCTTTAATTATATTGTTCCTCCGATTTGAGCTCATAATGTGATGTTCATACTCATCTATTAATACATCACTAAATTCCATATTTTTATAGGGCTTTTGTGTTCAATGGAGTTGTTTGTAATTGTTCATCCATTATTGTTTGCATTATAAGGTTGACCAAATATAATGGGAATCAACATATAAGCTTATGCATGTATTTGTGAATGGTTTGTGCATGATTCTATGTGTGTATATGCTTGTGAGATTGTGTGCCATGCATTTGAGAGTATATTATGTTGTCTGATTGCGAATGAATGAGTCTGTGTGTGTGTGTGTATTAGTGAACATATGCAACTCCATGTTAGCGTGTATACATACATGTTTAATTGCATGGCTGTGCAAGTGTATGTGCAAGAGAGATCATGTGTATGTGTGTAAACATGTGAGTATATGTGTGTGATTAAACTCATAAACTAAATATATGTTGTGAATGAATGTGTGTGAGTGATTGAACGTGTGCATGCGTGCATATATTTGGAAAATAAGTATGTATGTGAGTGTGTATGAGTACATGAATGAAGAATAAGTATGTACGTCACTACACCAGATCCATGGTATACCGAGGGTTTTACCGAGGAAAATGAACGCGGCTTAATTTGCCGCAATGCCGGTGTAAAGGTCGGTGTGCGCGTCGGTACCAAAGCGTGGGTATAAGCATCGGTATATGCATCGGTATAGGCGTCGGTATATGCATCGGTAATATCGACTCCCATACCGAGGCTTCTGCTGGAGATACCGTCGCCTGCTGGGTGTACCGACGGTTATTGCGATGACACTACTAGAAGTACCGTCGCGTATACCGACGACCATTCCTGTAGAATTTTTTTTGGGCAGAGTGTTTTGTCTTTTGCTACAACAACATTACCATGATGTTGCTTAACAAAAGACAATACACTCTGCCCAAAAAAAACCGAGTACATGTGATGTGTACACTAATGACAACCGAAATATGATTTCATGAAATAGAGTATTATTGGACACAAAAGAGATAATCAGAATGGACTATGAACCATGTACAAAAGAAGTTATATATTTCAATAATGAAGCATGTACAAGAGTGTGGCAAACCACTGTCATATATGACGCTTTTATAAAATGTGGCAAAGCAATGTATTGCCATATGAAAATCAAATACAAAATATTGGTCTTCCACTACCATACACATGCAAAGAACGTTCCATATCAACAGTCCTGCAACAAAGAACATTAATGGAATGAGATAAATTCACATGAAAATTACAAACAACAAGTAAAAACCAAGTTTATAAATTAATTATCTCATCGCAAATGCTCCCATGAAACTACCGCACCACGTCCCTCCAAGTCCTGCAATAGTGCAGTCAACCCATGACTAT
Source organism: Ceratopteris richardii (assembly GCA_020310875.1). Classification (NCBI taxonomy): domain Eukaryota; kingdom Viridiplantae; phylum Streptophyta; class Polypodiopsida; order Polypodiales; family Pteridaceae; genus Ceratopteris; species Ceratopteris richardii. The sequence goes on along the minus strand of CM035424.1, from coordinate 59,123,187 downwards.
ATCCGTAAGATTCCTCCGTTCGTGTTGGAGGACGACCCATTGCCAGCTCCTGAAACAAATATAAAAAGATTAGAGAAACATACATGAGAAATTTAACACAAATAAATTCAATAAATGAAATGGTACTTACAAACTCATGACGCATCGTGTCATATCCATCGCTGCCCAAATGTGATGGTCCAATCGTATCTAAACGTGTGGCTGCGGCATTTCGCTGCTGGCTATATCGATCAGGAGTCTGCTACTGCTCGTCACGAATCATGTCCCACTCCTCAGCATCTAACCATACAGGCTTTGGTAAGCCTTCTCTGAATGCATCACGTGCCTCGGATCGTCGATGGGACATGACCTCACGTGCGGTGTGCAGAATCCACTCTGAACTAACAATAGACTGTCCATCGGCTGGTCAAAACTCCTGGTAAATCGTCTGTGTGATATAATTCTTCCGATCTTTATCTTGTTCACTCCATTTCAGCATGATGGAGTGTCCAAACTGGATGGAGCAAAGCTATCGTATGCGTGCACGCATTGCTTTGCTAGCCGCATCCATCACCGGAGATCCATCTCGGATACTATACACCTTGGAGTCATCATGGTCATGAGCACCCCAAGGTGTACGTGGTGTTCCAATTGGTGTTGCGTACCTACATCTGAGGTACTCGTCCGAGGAGTAGAAGCGGGCGACACAACGTCCGTCGCACTGCCTCCATAACAACCGCCTCCTCCACCTCCAGACCTACCTGTAGATCCACTCCTAGAACCTCCTGCTCCAGAGCGTGACCTCGATCTACGAGACGAGCCAGAACCTGTATCGCGCTGAGGTGTCGAACGCACATGTCTACTAGTAGACCCAGTAGGAGATGGCTGCAAAGATGGTCGTGGTGGAGTCACAAAGCTAGGAGACATACCTCCTACGGGAGTAGCACCACCCGCAGGAGTGACACCGGCAGGAGTGACACCGGCAGGAGTGACACCGGCAGGAGTGAGGCTAGCGGGAGTGAGGCCGGCAGGAGTAAGGCTGCCAGGAGTGAGGCCGGGAGGAGTGCTACCACGAGCGATCCAATATTGTGATGCAACGGCCATATACGCAGGAGGAACCTGAGAGATGAACTCCAAAAACTACTCCTCTATCATGGAATGTGGAGTGACTGGAGGACTGTCTCCCATCGTGCTCTCTAATAAAAGAACTGAAATAATTAGCATGCGATAAGATAATTAATATAGAGAATAAACCAAAAAAAAAAAAAAAGTACATACAAGTGTTTTATTCAAAAGTCCTCTATTCTAGCATCCTCTTGAAGATCCAATGCACCGAGAATATCTATCTCTATATGGATGGCTTCTAAATCGCTTGCTATGTTGGTTTCCTCCTGATCATCGTCTATTGCTTCTTCTTCTCGAACAGTGACCTCTTCTTCAATGACCTCTTCTTCTCGAACAATGATCTCTTCCTCCTCGACTATCGAATGAATCTCTGAGTCCACTAGAGATGGACTCTCTTCTACATCTATGTTTTCAAAAATTTATCTACTACGTGGAGTGACTTATAAAACAAATAGCCACTCTAGGTCTTTTGAATCTGGTTAAAAATAAATTGCTCACAGTGTTCGGGAAGTACAAATGTATCCCTTTCATCTGTCCATAATCTTGTGGAGTCGATTTGAAGCAAACCGCTCTTATCCCATCTCACTGTTGCGTTTCTGCCAGAGGTGACTACTTTGAACCATTTCACATCAAAAACAAAGTTATCAAACTTTGTGAAAGATAGTTTCAAGATGTCTTGAATCACACCACAATAATCTAACTCGCCTTCTAGAGCATTATCATCTCTTGCACTCGCTCTACTTTTTTGCAAAAAATTCACCATCACTCCACTATCAAAAGTAGACCTATTTTGATCAATTCGTGCGATTCAAAAGTGTCGCCCATGAGACCATAGTGCACCGTATTTAATATACTCCCAATCACATCCTTCGGCGAGTTCTTCTTCTCCTTCAGAGATATCTTCACCTGCTACCTTTGCTTGTGAAATCGCTGTATCTAGCCATCTCGTCGTTGGAAAAGGTGGGAGAGGTCAAAGATTTTCTGGAAGAGGCAAAAATCGAGTGGAACGATTTCTTCGAAACTGAGCTCTTTCCTTTACGTTAGTTTCCTTGGCAAGTTCATACCTTTCTAACCACTTTTGCATAGGCTCAGAGTTAACTATGCAAAACTTCATTGCCTTCTCTCTGAAAGCTGCATCCATTTTTCTTTGCAATCCTTTACCTTGTGGTTCATCGCCTACGAGACGAACATCTTCATCATCGCTCCATAAGCGAGGCATTTCAGGATCCGATATACGTAGAAACTCAGTTATGAATACAAGAGATTCTTGTACAAGCCATCCCTCTGCCATGCTACCCTCTGCACATGCTCTTTGTCGAACAAACCCTTTTAATGTCTTCATAAAGCGCTCTAAGAAGAACATCCATCCACTATGGACAGTTCCTGCTATTGCAATTTCATCTACCACATGAACCAGTAAATGAAGTTGAAGAGTGAGAATACTTTTGGGACAATATTTCTCTACCATACAAACAACCTCAATAGCATTGAATTTCGCACTCTCTGTGCTATCTCTATTTATCTCTTTAGAAGATATCCACCGTACTAAAGAACTAATTTTATAAATGGTTTTTCGTAGATCTTGTGAAAGACAATCTTTTAGGGCTACAGGGAGCACAAACTGTAAAAACTTGTGCCAATCATGAGACTTGAGTCCTCCAAGATCGTCATTTCGTGTGAAAGCAGTCTTTAGACACCTCATGCATCCAATAGGTGTACGAAACTATGAAATTGTTTTCTTCACTTGTTGCTCTTCCATCCTGCGAAACACCCAAGGAGCTCTTGGAAACGATACTGTTCCGTTGGGCTTAGTAATAACCCATAACTCTTGCATGCAACCTCGCTCTTCTCAGTCCTCCCTTTGTGCTTTACTTTCTTTCTTTCCGATCAAAGTTTTCCAAAGAATCTCTCCCACATTCTTAAAAATATGCATCACGTCTACCAAATGATTGATCACCAATTCACTCCAATAAGGGAGTTCATGAAAAATGGACAACCGTTTCATGCCAGCAACTGGATTTTTTGAATCCCACACTTGTTTCCAATCGCTAGCTTTCATTTGGTGTTGTGCTTGTCGACCAATTTTTCCTTCACGTAAAACATGTCCATCAGGCAAATATCTATGATGTCCTTCATAGACAGTTTTACGTAGTGCTTTGGAATAGCGTGCTTCGAGTCCTGGTCCGCATAAAGGACAAGCATGGTAACCCGAAATCGATAAACCTGAACATTCACCATAACCAGGCCAATCATGCATTGTCCACATAAGTATGCCTTGCACTCGCACGTCTCGTCTTCTTATAGATTGAGACATGTCACGCACAGTAATCCCATCCCATAAAATGCGCAGTTCTTCCACAAGTGGTGCAAGATATACATCCATGTTTTTTACCTTATACTTACCTGGTATAATAAGAGCGAATAATAAATGACCTTTCTTTGTGGCCAACCATGGTGGGATATTATAATTCACCAAACATACAGGCCATGTGCTCCATGAAGAACTACATAATCCAAATCGATTCACTCCATCCATAGCTAGGCCTAGACGATGGACCGAGGCTCACTAGCAAACTCTGGCCACTTACTATCTATGTGCTTCCAAATGTAGATTTCCCAGTCCACTCCTATCAAAGGATCCATGCTCTGTAACATGTGCAGTACAAATCCGTCGTTTCCGATAAATTTGATACTTGCACTGTGTGCAAGGACATGCCATTCTCTCTTCAGGATCCAAAGAAGCCATCTGCTACAATATGGACATTTTAGAACATTTGTTTATTTATTAAACCTAAAAATCTAACTCTTAAAGACTTAAATCTGAAATACTAAACCTAAATACTTAAATACCTAAAAAAACTTAAAACCCTAATTTTAAAACCCTAATCTATATGGTTATCCTATTTTATCTATATATTCGGATTTTTTCTTGATTGATCCTATTATATATATATATATATTTATTTATTTATTCAGATTTTTTTCCTCTTAATTGAGTTATATGTATGCCTAAACCCTAAAACCCTAATTTTAAAGATCTAGTCCTAAATTATGTAAATTTCTATACACATGTGTATATACATGTATATATGTATTATATGTGTATGTGTATGTGTGTTTATATATTATGTAGGTGTTAAAACCCTAAAACCCTAATCCAAATGACCTAGAGCTAAAACATGTATATATCTATATGCATGTGTATATATATGTGTATATCTATATATATGTGCATATAGATAGGTGTATAAGTATGTGTGTTTGTGTATTGTATATATATCCACTCTATTTAAATGATTGAATTTATACCTATTTTTATATATTTAATCATATATATTTCATTTACTTATTTAAAATACTAGTTCTTATCATATTTTATTATCTATATAATTATCCTACCTTATATATATATATATTATTTATATATTCAGATTTTTTCCTTACTTAATCCTATTTTTATATATTTAGTTAAATTCTTTTAAAACACTAGTTCTTTTTATATTTATTTATCTACATAATTATCCTATTTTATATATATATTTATTTACATCTTCAGATTTTTTCATTACGTAATCGTATTTTTATATATTTAATTTTATATATTTAATTAAATTATTTAAAACACTAGTTCTTTTTATATTTATTTATGTATATAATTATCTTATTATATATATAATTATTTATATATTCAGATTTTTTTCTTACGTAATCCTATTTTTATATATTTAATTATATATATTTAATTAAAACCCTAATCTTAAAATTCTAGATCTAAAATATGTAGATTTTTGTATGCATATGTATGTACATGTATATATGTATTATATGTGTATGTGTATGTGTGTATATATGTTATGTATGTGTTAAAACCCTAAAACCCTAATTTTAAAGATTTAGACTTAAATATGAAATACTAAAACCTAAATACTTAACCACCAATAAAAATCTAAACCCCTAATCCTAAAACCCTAATCATATTTTATATATATATTCAGATTTTTTTTCTTATTTTTCTCTATAGTTTTCCTTAATATAAATATAATTGAGTTATATGTATATCTAAACCCTAAAACCCTAATCTTAAAGATCTAGACCTAAAATATGTATATTTCTGTAGACATGTGTGTATACATGTATATATGTATTATATGTGTATGTGTATGTGTGCATATATGTTATGTAGGTGTTAAAACCCTAAAACCCTAATCTTAAAGATTTAAATCTAAAATATGTATATTTTTGTATGCATGTGTATCTACATGTATGTATGTATTATATGTATATGTGTGTTTGTGTATAAATGTTATCTGCGTATTAAAACCCTAAAACCCTAATCACAAAGACTTAGACTTAAATCTGAAATACTAAAACCTAAATACTTAAACACCTATCAAAATCTAAACCCCTAATCCTAAAACCCTAATCATATTTTATATATATATTTATTTATGTATTCAGATTTTTTTTCTTATTTTTCTCTATATTTTTTCTTAATATAACTATAATTGAGTGATATGTATGCCTAAACCCTAAAACCCTAATCTTAAATATCTAGACTTAAAATACGTATATTTTTGTACACGTGTATATACATGTATATATATATATATATATATATATATATATATATATATATATTATTATATATATATATTTATTTAGATATTCAGATTTTTTTTTTACGTAATCCTATTTTTATATATTTAATTTTATATATTTAAGTATATATATTTAATTAAAACCCTAATCTTAAAATTCTACATCTAAAATATGTATATTTTTGTATGCATGTGTATCTACATGTATATATGTATTATATGTGTATGTGTATGTGTTGTTGAAAGTTTTTCAAGCTCAAGAGTGTGGGAACATACCCCAAATTGAACCTTCCACATCATCCACAATCAAAGGAGGCTGTTTTCCACGAGTTGGAGGCATCCGATTATGCCCATAATGGAAAAAAGTTGATTAGAGAAGATTTAGCTCACCTCTTGATGTGATTGGACCTCACTTTTGACATGTATATGCTTTTGATTGGTTAAAGAGGCTAGTATATGATCTTTAAAACCTCTAATGAGTTGTATTATGACTTAGAGAATCGTGGAAATACGTGCCCAAGCTGCCCCCTTGCTTAAGCACACCCCCTACTAGCTGTTCTCTGCATATTTTGCAGAGAGTTCACTTTTTCATACTCTTTCTCCCTAGATAATCTTGGCAGACCCCCCTATCTTGTAATTGTTGTTTCTCCTTCATCTGGAATCCATATGCAATGATTTTTGTCTTGTTGGAAAGCTTATAAGTTCTACTTTGTCTGTATAAGTCTCTTTTTGTCTTGTTGGAAAGCTTATAAGTTCTACTTTGTCTGGTATAAGTCTCGGGTTCAGTGCCTGCACATGTGCAGAGAAATGTCTAGAACAGTGTCTGTCTAGTTAGCTCATACTCTGTGAAGAGATCAAGTTATCTGTTTTGTTGCAGATGTTTAAGGCATCATCCAGTGTCTAAATGGAGTTATTTTACTCTCCTTTGAAAGATCTTAGAGTCTAGTTTAAGCCTGCAAAATTTCATTTTGAGTCTCTACATGTTCTCAGAGAAACTTAAAAAATACAGAGCCTATGTCTGAAAAATTTTAGGATCCTAGGAGGGTTCATTTGCTTTTGTTGTGAACATAGGAGTGTTTATCCTCCAACATGTGTGTATATATCTTATGTAGGTGTTAAAACCCTAAAACCCTAATTTTAAAGATTTAGACTTAAATCTGAAATACTAAAACCTAAATACTTAACCACCAATAAAAATCTAAACCCCTAATCCTAAAACCCTAATCATATTTTATATATATATTTATTCATATATTCAGATTTTTTTTCTTATTTTTCTCTATATTTTTCCTTAATATAAATATAATTGAGTTATATGTATGTCTAAACCCTAAAACCCTAATCTTAAAGATCTAGACCTAAAATATGTATATTTTTGTATACATGTGTATATACATGTATATATGTATTGTATGTGTATGTGTATGTGTGCATATATGTTATGTAGGTGCTAAAACCCTAAAACCCTAATCTTAAAGATTTAAATCTAAAATATGTATATTTTTGTATGCATGTGTATCTACATGTATGTATGTATTATATGTATATGTGTGTTTGTGTATATATGTTATCTACATATTAAAACCCTAAAACCCTAATCAGAAAGACTTAGACTTAAATCTGAAATACTAAAACCTAAATACTTAAACACCTATCAAAATCTAAACCCCTAATCCTAAAACCCTAATCATATTATATATATATATATATAATTATTTATGTATTCAAATTTTTTTCTTATTTTTCTCTATATTTTTTCTTAATATAAATATAATTGAGTGATATGTATGCCTAAACCCTAAAACCCCAATCTTAAATATCTAGACCTAAAATATGTATATTTCTGTATACATGTGTATATACATGTATATATATATTATATGTGTATGTGTATGTATGTGTAAATAGCATAAAAACCCTAATCCTATTTTTATATATTTGATGTAAAAAAAAAACTTCAAAATAAAAATAGGATTATATGTGTGTATGTATGCATGTGTGTATATATGTGTGTGTATGTATGCATGTGTACATGTGTACGTGTGTATGTATGCATGTGTATACATGTGTTTGTATGTGTATGTGTGTGTATGTAGGCATGCATGTGTGTGCATGTGTATGTACATGTGTATGTATGCATGCATGCATGTGTGTGTATGTGTATGCATGTGTATACATGTGTGTGTATGTGTACGTGTGTGTATGTATACATGCATGTGTGTATATGTGTGTATGTATACATACATGTGTGTATATGTGTGTGTGTGAATGTATATATGTGTATATATGTATGTGTGTATGTGTATGTATGCATATATGTATATATGTGTGTGTATGTATGTGTGTATGCATGTGTGTGTATGTATGCATGTGTGTATATGTGTGTATGCATGCATGTGTGTATATGTGTGTGTATGTATGCATGCATGTATGTATATGTGTGTATATATGTGTATGTATGTGTGTATATGTGTGTGTGTATGTGTATGTATGCATATGTGTATATATGTGTGTATGCATGTGTGTGTATGTATGCATGTGTGTAAATTTATATGTGTGTGTATGCATGCATGTGTGTATATGTGTGTGTGTATGTAAGCATGCATGTGTGTATAGGTGTGTGTATGTAAGCATGCATGTGTGTACATGTCTCTCTCTCTCTCTCTCTCTCTCTCTCTCTCTTTCTCTCTTTCCTTCTCTCTCTATCAATAAAGAATGAAGAAATCACTTACAAATATGCCGCTCTTTTGGATCGTTGTCGTCAAAGCGTAATGTATGTCGTCTATCGTTCAATTCCGAACAATCGAGGCCAAAGAACTTCTGCAAGATCGAAGAAAAGAGAAATTATAAAACCTAAAGCATAGAGAAACACAAATGCTAACAGTATGCGCAGCACTTACCAAGATGTGAGATCTAAGCCGAGAGAGAGTGTGTGTGTGTAGAGAGAGAGATCTATGTGTGTGTGTGCACAAGACAATGCAGGTTCAGTTCCCGCGTGCAAGTTCGACAGAAGACCAACAGTATTCAAACACGCGCAAAAATGTGAAGTTTTGCTCTCGGGTTCGTGGTATGTTTAAAACTCGCCGCTGGTATGCGCGCCGGTATGGGCATCGGTATATGCACCGGTAGTTCCCAGTAAATTACCGACGCATATACTGATGCTCATACCGACGCCTATACCGACGCTCATACCGACGCCTATAGTGGCAGCTGTGGGCCACACCGACGATCCGTTTAAAACGGTCATACCGACGGTCACTTGACCGTCGGTATCTCTAAGTGACATTTTTCGAGGCCCATACCGACACTGACTGTGACCGTCGATATATGCAAAGAGAGAGAGAGAGAGAGAGAGAGAGAGAGAGAGAGAGAGAGAGAGAGAGAGAGAGAGAGAGAGAGAGAGAGAGAGAGAGAGAGAGAGAGAGAGAGAGAGAGAGAGAGAGAGAGAGAGAGAGAGAGAGAGAGAGAGAGAGAGAGAGAGAGAGAGAGAGAGAGAGAGAGAGAGAGAGAGAGAGAGAGAGAGAGAGAGAGAGAGAGAGAGAGAGAGAGAGAGAGAGAGAGAGAGAGAGAGAGAGAGAGAGAGAGAGAGAGAGAGAGAGAGAGAGCTTTAATTATATTGTTCCTCCGATTTGAGCTCATAATGTGATGTGCGTACTCATCTATTAGTACATCACTAAATTCCATATTTTTATAGGGCTTTTGTGTTCAATGGAGTTGTTTGTAATTGTTCATCCATCATTGTTTGCATTATAAGGTTGACCAAATATAATGGGAATCAAAATATAAGCTTATGCATGTATTTATGAATGGTTTGTGCATTATTCTATGTGTGTGTATGCTTGTGAGATTGTGTGCCATGCATTTGAGAGTATATTATGTTGTGTGATTGCGAATGAATGAGTTTGTGTGTGTGTGTCTGTATTAGTGAACATATGCAACTCCATGTTAGCGTGTATACATACATGTTTAATTGCATGGCTGTGCAAGTGTATGTGCAAGAGAGATCATGTGTATGTGTGTAAACATGTGAGTATATGTGTGTGATTAAACTCATAAACTAAATATATGTTGTGAATGAATGTGTGAGTGATTGAACGTGTGCATGCCTGCATATATTTGGAAAATAAGTATGTATGTGAGTGTGTATGAGTACATGAATGAAGAATAAGTATGTACGTGAATGTGTATGAATATATGAGTGGAGAGCAAGTATGCATGTAAGGTGAGTTGAGAGAAAGTAAGTAATAAAGAAATGTGTGTTTTTTATTTTTCAGTAATGTACTCATGTTTTTTTACTAATGCCTTATTCTTGTAGAGCATTCAGTGCACTTTACAAGAATTGATGAGTATTACGAAGCAAGTACAAAGTGTATGAGAAGGTGGAGAGAGACAATGTGTTTGTTGTTGCTAGAATTTTTTCATCCATCTTTCTCATTATGGATGGATTTCACTAAAACTTGAAGATGATTTGAGAAATTTTCTGTGAACATATAATTTGTATAGGATTTTACTTAACATAGTAGATTTATATTATTTGTTTATTCATGAATGCAAACTCTTCCACTAAAGAAAATGCATCTTCTAGAACTCTTTCAAATCAAACACAAAATATTCTTGTAGATCAGAGTACCATTTATAACTTTTATTTCCACTTATTTATTGCCTATGCATGAGGAACCAAACTCACTTGAGTCTCAAAACATTCATGTAGATGAAGAAACTATTGAGTGTCTCATTTGTGAATATCTACTTCCTATGGCATAACATTAGGTTCTGCTCATTGTCTAAATTTATTTAAGTTATTTTTTATCACATGTATCCCTTAGATCATTAACATATATGCACAGACTTCAATCCATTTTGAAATCACATCTCACATCTTTAAGCAACACACAAGCACCCCACGTGTAGCCATGTAGAGAGACCTGTAAAAAAGTCGGACCCAATCCACTCCTTGATCTCCATTACCTTTGAGAGTGCACAATGACGAACACAGTGCCTGCCACTGGGCAGTAGTGGATGAAGGATATGAATTGTGGAGGCATACTACTGTTGGAGGGCAGCTCTCATAGAGAAGGAATCAAGTGAGTGACATGCAACATCTAGCCCATCAAGAGCAACAATGCTTGCATCACGAAGTAGACCAAGAAAAGGAGGATCATCAAATGGGTTGTCGAAGATGTGGGGTAGAGGGGCAGGATGATGTGGAGGGCGTGGTGCATGCACATGTGAATGGTGTGGGGAAGGTGGAGGAGGGGAATGGTGTGGAAAGGAAGTGGATGCAGTTTTGATAGAGATTGGTGGGAAGGCGATTTGTGGAGTGAGAACTGGCTATGGAGGGTGTGGGTGAGTAAGCTCGGCTAGAGATGAGGGGATGGTGAGGCTAGGATCAGGAGAATAATTGGCTAAGCATGCCCAAACTCGACGAGTGGGTGGTGGAGAAAATTGGGGTCATACCCTAGCTAGTGGATGAAGGAAGATGCAAAAGTGTAGGGTCTCATGGGTGTCTCAAACGTAGGGAATGGGAGGATGACTTCGGTGTATGGGGAGTATTATCAGAATGGGCTACTTACCTTTGTACTATTTCTTGGTAATACATTAAGTATTGTGTGTTGTGCTCCAAGCTTCTTCTTCTTCCTTGTGTTGTTCGCATGCTTTCACAGACCTCAAACTCCAAAAATTGGTATCCGAGTAAGTCGCTGTTTCATCTAGGGCATCATTGACACCCCTCTAGTCATAGTCTCAGAATTCCATGAAATTTGGTGAGCATACCCAGGGCGATTACGAGTTCAAAACACCTTCACTTTGTTGTATCAAAATCAGGATTTGAGATTGTTTCGACCTCCGAATGGACTATCATAGTGTCTATGCAGGCAATTTCTTCTTTTTGTGCCAAAGACAGATAGGTTTTAGTTTGCGAGTATAAGCATCTCGAAGCTTGCTACACGTTTAGTAGAACTCGATAGGGCATTTATATTCAACTTTTTGAGATACAATCTTTTTTTTGCATTAGTGTATTTTAGTCAGTGGCCATGGCTGAAAGTAGTGATGCATCTTGTATGCTGGCTGTTGAGGATAAGTTGGATGGTACCAATTACCCCTTATGGGCTTATATGATGCATCATGCATTGTTGTAAAAGGACAGCGGAATATTGTGAAGGGTGTTGAAAAACACTTGCAAATACAATTACTGAGGTGATGTAGAGGGCATTGAAGATGTTGATATTCTTCATGTTCATGTTCATGCTGTGGTTCTTGCTACACCTACTATAGAGCAAATTCACTAGGATGGCAAAGATGCTCATGCACATGCATTGATAGCCTTATCTCTCAAATGTGCCATTATTCCTCACATTCACCCTTGTAGAACAACAGAGGATGCTTTGGATACACTTACCAGTTTATACTATTCAAGGAATGAGGCTTGTGTTGCTTACATCCAAAAACAATTGGAGACTAAGCATGTTAATGAAGGGGATTCCATGGATAGTTTTTGGATAAATATTGAAGACTTTGTTGGTGCAAATATACAAGCCTTCACATTTGGCTTAGCTTGAAGGATTATGTGTGGAAACATGTGATGATTCATATGAACCATAGCTTTTAATACTTGGTCATTTACCACTTGTAAAAGTTAAATCATTGAGAGAATCCTTCAAGAACCTAAATATCGTGGAGTTAGAGAGACAAATAGCTACGAATATTTTTTGATAGAATAAATCCTAAATTGGAGGAAACACTTTTAGGTAAAGTCAAGTTTGAACTCAAAATTCAAGCTTGGAGGAAAAATGCTTATAAAAGGACTTATAAAAACTCGTGAGGAGCATGCTTCATTGAGAGCTCCTCCATTAGTCATTTGTAGGATTTGTGTAGCTTACACCATATTCTACTCATTTCACTATCATTGGGCACCATTTAGTGTCAATGATCTTGTATAATCATGTGCTATAATACACATACTTCATTGATTATCTCTGTCTACTTCTCTGCTATGACTACTCAGAGCATTGAAATTTTCATGTACATATCTCAGTCATTTCTCAACCATTTTACATGATCTATAGCTTATTCAAACCAGCTTAAAGTCTAGTACATGTTGGAGAAAGTTCAAGTTTTTTGGTTCAACCATTTGGGATAAATGTGCATCGATGTGCTCACTAGTCAATTACTACTCAGTCCCTAAAAAGTCGGGGGTAAGCCTTTGATTACTAATTGATTTCTCAGTGCATAGTTTGTTATTTTAGATGATTCCACTTGTAATCATTATCTATCTAAGTTAATAAAATTCCCTCGAAAGGAACTTAAGCAATTGTTATTGTATTGTGAGCACTAAGCAAAAGAACCAGCAGCTATCTGGACCAAAATAGCAAGTTTTGTGATACTAGCTATCTGAGAAATAGTCTGTTTTGGTTCAATTGTTTCAACCATAAACTCCAAAGTACATAGGTACTCTCTTGGTGGTATTTTCAAGCTAAAAGGGCCTACTATCAAACTATGAAGTGAAATAGGATAGGTACAAAGCAAGTTTTAGCAGTACCACCTCACCTTCTTGAGGTATCCATCCATCTCTTCCAACAGTGGTATCAGATCAAGTTGAGGTAAAATGGGAGATGGTTTACCCTCTTTTATTGACAAGTTATATATGAATAACTATCCACCATGGTCCTTGAGGATGGATACATATCTACAAGGAAGGAATCTCCATGGATACATATCAGAAGATGAGGAGATGCCCATTTTCAGAAGCAAAGGTCAACCTACAAGTGAGGAACTAGAAAGACTCAATGCATGTGCTTTGGCAAGGTCATATCTACTTTGTTGGAGAATTCCTCTCCTAATCGCAGCGGAAAGTGTAGAAGACCTTCTTAGGATCAAGACTCTTGCCAACAACTGAACCTTCAAATGAAAACTGGTACCAACTAAAAAATGCAATGAACTTGAAACTTTGGTCACTCAAACTAGACACCTATAACTTTAAAATGAGATATCAAACACTCAATTTGGAGTACATTTGGGCTGGAAACTCGTTGATACAAAACATGCCACCTATCCAATCAATTAGGCTGAAAACTAGACTTCACTAAAAACTGAATAACTCATAGAGCATAAAGAATTTCATTAAACTGTTTTAGACAGAGGAAGTACGGGAGATAAGCTTTCCAACAAATGTTTAAACACTAAAATTGGATACATATATTGAGAGATATGACTCTCACAAGTAGACTATGCAGAAATGGGTGTGCGGCTAGACATACTCTATGAGAGTGAACTGAACGAAATGAATCAAAACAAATGAAGTAGCTACAAGGGGGCTTCCATGCCTTCTTCCTCTCTTCTTGAGTGTCCTCCCTTGCCCCTTTTATAGCCAAGTGACCAAAAACTCTCATGATGAGTTTGAGAGCTCTTCTCCATCATTTCTCCACTACTTTGGACAACCACTCCTCTTACAGTTCAGATTTTGGATTTGATTCTCTTTTGAATGATTCTCTTTTGGCCTCCACTACTTGCTGAAGTAAATGCTTCTATTTTTCATTTTTGTATTTTCCTTCTACTTGAAGAAAATCCTTTTTGCAAAAATATATACGAGCTTACTTCTTTATTTTTAACACTTCCCTTCAAGCTCACATGTGAGCTTGCACCTTCAGCCATATGCTGCAAGTTGATGTCGTCCTTGAACCTCTTTAGCTTAGAGGCATCTAGGGACTTTGTAAGCATGTCTGCAACCTGCTCATTAGTTCCAATGAACTTTATATCCACATCCTTGCTCAAAACTTTTTCTCGAACATAATGATAATGCACTTCTATGTGCTTGCTTCGTGCATGAAACATTGGATTGTTTGTCAAGTGAATGCTTGACATGTTGTCACCATAAATTGGAATGGTCTCCACCTACACATCAAGATCAGCCAAGAGCTTCTTAATCCATATAGCTTCACAAGTTGCAAAGGCTAAACCTCTATATTCAGCTTCTGTAGATGATAGTGCAACAGTAGGTTGCTTCTTTGAGCCATATGTGATAGGTTTGCTAACTATCATAAACACATAACCTGAAGTGGATCTTCTATCTTCCTTCGAACCAGCCCAATCAGCATCACTGAAGCCCTTTACCTGCAATTCTTCATCATATCTATAAAACAATGCATGATTGACAGTGTGCTTCATATATCTTAGCACTCATTTGGCTGAATTTAAATGTTCACTTGTAGGAGCTTGCATAAATTGAGAAAGAACTCCAACAATATAACACAAATCTGGTCTTGTGATCGTAGCATAGATCAAGGAACCTATAATACTCCTGTATGTAGTTACATCATGTAACTTCTCTCCATCATTTGAACATAGCTTCACATTTGTGTCCATAGGTTGAGTGAGTGGTTTGCATTCACTCATTCCAAATCTGAAAAGAACATCCAACAAGTACTTTCTTTGCATCAAGTAGATGCCATCTTTCCCATAGACTATCTCAATGCCTAAAAAGTATTTCAGCTCACCAAGATCTGAAATTTTAAACTCCTTGTTAAGTTTCCTTTTGATCTCTTATATTCCTATAACATTACTTCCTGTTATGATGAGATCATCAACGTATATGCAAATATATACCTGCTTGCCTTCTTCTTTCTTCATGTAGAGAGAGGGATCTGCATTACTTGAACTATACCCACACCTTGTGAGGTACTCGACCAATCTTTGATTCCAAGCACGTGGTGCTTGCTTCAACCCATACAAAGCTTTCTTCAATCTACAAACAAAATCTGGATGCTTTCTATCTTCAAATCCAATCGGTTGACTCATGTATACCTCTTCTTGAAGTTCACCATTGAGAAAAGCATTTTTTATGTCAAGTTGGTACAATGGCCATCTCCTTGCTGCACTCACTCCAATCAAGGTTCTAATTGTTCCCATCTTTGCAACTGGGCTGAAAGTCTCTTCATAGTCGATGCCATGAGTTTGCTTGAATCCTTTTGCTACTAGTCTAGCTTTATGCCTAGCTAGAGAACCATCAACATTTCTCTTTATTTTAAACACCCATTTATTTGGAACAATCTTCATACCTTCAGCCTATGGAACTAGCTCCCATGTGTGATTATCCTTGAGAGCTTTTATCTCTTCTTGCATAGCTTCTTGCCATTCTTTTTGTGTACATGCTTCTTCATATGCATCCGGTTCTTTGTCTTTGACCACCTGTGTCATATATGCAAAATGCTTTGCAATAAAAATATCATAGCTCAGCCTTTCAATTGGATACCTTGCTCTTGAAGACCTCCTTTCATTTCCTTTTGAAGATTGCTTCTTCAACCGGTTCAGCTTTACCTTTGGTGTGATCACCTCTTCATACTCTTCTTCACTTGCATTTGAATCACAATTTTGGGCAGCACTTTCAGCTTTAGATCTTTCATAAGCTGATGTTGGTGAGGAGGAATGACTCCTTAGCCTCCCCTTCCATGTTGAGCTTTCTCCAAGTGATGTAGAAGCTTCTGGACCTGACATTTGAGTGCTTGTTTGCTGAATTTCTTCTTGGATAGCACCTCCATCATCTTCACAATCTTCTTCAAGAATCTTCTCTTTCCCTTTGTCTCCAAACCATGGTCTAAGCTCATCAAATACCACATCTCGTGAGACTCGTAACTCCTTTGTCACCGGATTGTAGCACCTATATCCCTTTTGCTCCGATGAATATCCAATAAAAATACATTTTTCAGACGTTGCCTCCATCTTTGTCCTTAGTTCTTGAGGGATGTGAACATAACACACACATCCAAAAACTTTGAGATGTGTAAGGTCAGGTTTCTTACCGGAATAAACCTCCTCGGGAGTTAGATTATGCACTCCAACCGTTGTGCACTTGTTCATCAAATAAACGGCCGTACTAGTTGCTTCAGCCCAATAGTTTAGTGGCATCTTCATCTCGTTGAGCATGCATCTTGCAACTTCTGTGATATGTCGATTTTTCCTTTCAGCTATTCCATTTTGTTGAGGTGTGTACCTACATGTAAATTGTCTCTTGATGCCATTTTCATAAAGAAAATCTGAAAATTCTTTGGAGAAATATTCTGCTCCTCCATCGGACCTCAAGGTCTTTATGTAGTGTCCTGTTTCCTTTTCTACTTGTGCTTTAAATCTCTTGAACATGGAGAACACATCTGATTTTTGTTTTATGTAAAACATCCATACTTTTCTTGAATGATCATCGATAAAAGTGACAAAATATCTATTACCAGCCACTGATGGTTGTTGTGATGGTTCCCATACATCCGTGTGTATCAAGTCGAGGACATTCCTTGCCACATAGTTGCTCTTCTTGAATGGTTGTCGAGTTTGCTTTCCTAGTTGGCATGCTTCACAAAACTCATGTAGTCCAGCATCATTGAATCTTGGAAGACCTTTTACCACTTCATGGTTGCTCATGTCCTTGAGCTTGGGAATGTTGATATGTCCAAACCTTTTGTGCCACAAATCGATTTCAGCAATCCTCTTGTTTCCAAACTGAATATACATCATCTTTCCATGTGGTTGTTGAATGTCCAAAGTGAACATCCTTCCTTCTTTCCTTCCTTGAGCAATGACCTTGAAACCTTCTTTTGGATTCTTTATAAAGCAGCCTTTTTCATTGAAGATAACATGATATCCTTTCTCTACCATTTGTCCTACTGAAATCAAATTCTTTGCAATAGTAGGAACATGAAGAACATTAGCCAATACCTTTCTATCTCCAAGCTTGATATCTCCAAGCTTGATATCTCCAAGCTTGATATCTCCAACATGCTCAATTGCGTATTGAGTTTCATCGCCGGTCTCCACACATCCTTTTCCACTTGGAGCTTGTAGCTTTGTGAATAAATCTCCTTGGCATGTCATATGGTTGCTGCAACCTGAATCTATGAACCATTTTTGGTCATCACTTCTCGAGTTGTTGTAGTCATGCTTCATGGCAAGCATGGTTTGCTTGTCTCCTTCACTTGATGTACTCGCATAGTTATTTTGGCTCCTTTGGTTGCCTCCATTCAGCCTTCCATTCTTTTGCCAACAATCATTTGCATAATGTCCTAGTTTACCACAATCATAACATGTTATACCTTTATGAGGATTGTATGAACCTCGACCTCTTCCTCTATTTCTTCCTCGACCTCTTCCATGTGTGTTGTCATTTGATTGTGTTGGCTGAAATTTGTGTTGTTGTAGCTTCTTCCTCTTCCTCTCGAGCCTCCTCTTGAGTTCCTTCGTCTACCTCTTCCTGCATATAACATTTGACTATGGCTGTCCTTACCTTTGTTGCCTTCTTCTTGTTGAGCAACCTCTTCAGCCATAAGATTTGGTATAATCTTGTCGAATGTTGGTAGATGATCTCTATAAAGAATGTTTGTGATGAGGGGCTTCCACTTTTCTTCACTCCTCAAGCCATTGAGGGTTGTTTGGATGATGTCTTCCTCTTCTATCTTGCATCCAACTGATGCTAGCTGATCTCAAAGCTCCTTGATCCTCAATGTATACTCACTAATGCTTTGGTTTGAGCTTTTCTTCATGTTGTTGAGCTCGTTCTTGAGTTGCATCCTCCGAGACCTTGTTGAGGTAACATACACCTTCTCCAATGCTTCCCAAACTTCCTTGGCTGTTTCTAAGCTTTGCACATGACCAATCATAGTGTTAGAAATAACTTGTGAGATGAGGAACATCACCCTTCGATTCCTCTCTTCCCAATCAGCAAATTGTCTCCTTTGTGCCGGAGTAATGTTGGGATCTTCAAGGTCCACCGGTTGTGGATCGTCTCCACTAACTAGACTCCATAAACCTTTACCTTTAAGGTAATTTATCATTCTATACCTCCAAGACTGAAAATTATCTTTGTCTAAATTCTCAACTTGTTGTCTTAAATCAGCCATTGAAAACTTCCAAGATTCAAGTTTACCTCAAGTATTGTGTGGCGCTCTTCCTTGACTTTATGAAGCTCCCCCTTGATTTGTAGCTTCTCCTTTGCTTCACTTCAGTTCCAATGCTTGGCCTCTTCAAGCTCCAATGCTCTGATACCAAATGTTGGAGAATTCCTCTCCTAATCGCAGCGGAAAGTGTAGAAGATCTTCTCAGGATGAAGACTCTTGCCAACAGCTGAACCTTCAAATGAAAACTGATACCAATTGAAAAATACAATGAACTTGAAACTTTGTTCACTCAAACTAGACACCTATAGCTTCAAAATGAGATATTATATACTATATTTGGAGTAGAGTTCGGTTGGTAACTCGTTGATACAAAATAGGCCACCTGTCCACTCAGTTAGGCTGAAAACTAGACTTCACTAAAAACTGAATAACTCACAGAGCATAAATAATTTCATTAAACTCTTTCAGATAGAGGAAGTACTCAAGATAAGCTTTCGAACGAATGTTTAAACACTAAAATTGGATACATATATTGAGCGATATGACTCTCACAAGTAGACTATGCAGAAATGGGTGTGCGACTGGACATACTCTATGAGAGTGAACTGAACGAAATGACTCAAAACAAATGAAGTAGCTACAAGGGGGTTTCCACGCCTTCTTCCTCTCTTCTTGAGTGTCCTCCGTTGCCTCTTTTATAGCCAAGTGACCAAAAACTCTCATGATGAGTTTGAGAGCTCTTCTCCATCATTTTTCTACTACTTTGGACAGCCACTCCTCTTACAGTTCAGATTTTGGATTTGATTCTCTTTTGAATGATTCTCTTGTGGCCTCCACTACTTGCTGAAGTAAATGCTTCTATTTTTCATTTTTGTATTTTCTTTCTACTTGAAGAAAATCCTTTTTGCAAAAATATATACGAGCTTACTTCTTTATTTTTAACATACTTAACTCTATTTCTCACTTCCTTCTTCCTCACATTAGGAATTGTAAAACTTCCCAAGAAACTTGGGATACATTGTCTTCATATTTTTCTTCCAACACAAGAGCTAGAAAAAATCAATTGTGGATTGAGTTTACTACTCAAAGGAAGCAACCTAAGCAGAATGTTTTAGAGTATGGAACCAAGGTAAAAGATGTGGCCGATCAATTGGCAAGCATAGGAGAGGATATTGAAGAGGATCAAATAGTGAGACAAATAATCAATGGCATCAAGGCAGATGATAAGTGGGAAGCTTTCACAACTGTGAGGGACCTTTACATGGACATGACAATCCTAGATCTTACCACACGCACGGGACAACTCTTTACTCATGCATCCAAGCTCAACAAAAATGGAGAACCATCAAGAGGTAACAATTCTTCTGTCCTCTACACAGATAAAGGCAAGTCTAAAGATAAAGGAAAGAGCAAAAAGGTTGAAGATGAAGGTACTAACTCTCAAGTCAACTATGCAGGGAGAGGTAAGAAGTCAAGAGGAAGGGGTAGAGGAGGTAAGCAAGGTAGCGGGAGACCTTTCAACTCTTCCCCATGCAATATATGTGGATTGTCTAATCAGGCAACAAATGAGTGCTATAGGAACTTCAAGAATCAGAGAGGAAGAGGATTTCAAAGAGGTGGCTACTCACAATCAAGAGGAAGATTCAACCATAATCAAGGCTACAAACATGGCTAGAACAACAATTACAACAAAGGATACAAATCAAGAAAGGACTTCAACAATTATATAGAGGATCAAGAGGATTCTCTTCTCATTATGAATATGACTTCAAAACAAGGTTTGAATGATGAGCACGTCTTCTATATTGACTCAGGTTGTTCAAACCATGTAGCAGCCAATGTAGCTCTTCTTTTTGATCTTGAGGAGCCCAATGGAAAGCACCAGCTGCATATAGGTGATGACACCAAGCATTCAGTGGTCAAGGTAGGAAATGTCAAAACTTCTGATGGGAATATAAATCTGTTGAGTAGGGTTCTTTATGTACCTACTATCACAAATAATTTTATGAGTGTTGGACATATAGTGGAAAACGGATTGCAGGTTAGGTTCAACAAATATGAGCTTTTGTGGAGGACCTCCAACATTTGAGCTTGACAACACTAGAAACATTGCACTTTATAATTACAAGGAGCGTTTCTACTGCCACTTACCTTATTAACAGGTTAATCTCTAAGTCACTTGATGGGATGATCCCATATGAAGCATGGCATGGTAGGAGACCATCACTTGATCGTTGTAGGATTGCTTATGTGCATGTTCCATCTCAAATAAGAGGTAAGCAAGACCCTAAGGTATAGAAGTGCATATTCATAGGGTATGATTCAAATAAGAAAGGATACAGGTTTTATAATCCATCAAACAAAGGATTTATGGTCAGTAGAGATGTTTTGTGGTTTGAAAGTGAATTCAAGAAGGTCAAATTGCCATATGACTTCGAAGAGGAATTTCCAAGTCTCACCAAGGAGGAGCCAAGCACAATTGAAAACATCAAATCAGATGATGAGGACATCATCAACTTTGAAGAGTTCAAAGCATGGAAATCAAAGGGAAAGGCCAAGATGAAGAGGTTGGAGGACATATCTGAATCATCCAACCAAGAGAGAGTAAGAGGCCAATCATATATGGGTATGATACTTCATAAGTTACTAAGCATTCCATTTATCTTGCTAAGGATTCATCACTTGAAGAACATTCTTCATATGAAGAAGCAAGTACCAAAGCAGAATGGAAGGAAGCTATGGATGAAAAAATAGAAGCACTCCAAGAGAATGACACTTGGGAGCTAGTACCAAAGAAGGCATCAATGAAGGTAATTGGTTCCAGATGGGTTTAAAAAATCAAAAGGAACTCAGATGGATCCATAAATAGGTATAAAGCTAGTATTGTGGCTAAGGGCTTTTCTCAAACCCAATGATTTGATTATGAAGATATCTTTTCACCTGTGGCTAAAATGCCAACCATTAGAGTATTGGTAAGTGTGGCTGCATCTAGAAATTGGAATATGTATCATCTTGATGTGAAAAATACTTTTCTCAATGGCTGGATTTCAGAGGAGGTTTACATGGCTCAACCTCCTAGCTACGAAGACCCAAGAAAGGTAAATCATGTGTGCAAATTGAACAAAGATCTTTATGGCTTGAAGTAGGCACCTAGGGCATGGAACCATAGGTTAACTACCTACCTTCAAGATCAAGGATTCATGATGAGCAAGGCAGATTCTTCTCTGTTTGTCAAGAGAAACAACTCAAAAATGATATATTTATGTGTGTATGTCGATGATATCATTCTTATAGGTAGTGATGCCAATGGCATCAAACAAATCAAGAACCAAATGATGCAGGAGTTCAGAATCAGTGACCTAGGGTTTTTAAAGTACTTTCTTGGACTTGACTTAGTATACACTAACTCTCAAATTTACATAACTCAAAGGAAATAAGTGCAAGACATGTTGAAGAAGTTCCAATTGGAGAATGCAAAGATAGCTAGCACCCCTATGGAGGTAAATCATAAATTGAGTGCTCATGAAGGTGATTTGCTTGAAGACATTGCAAGATATTAGAACATAGTTGGGAGTCTAAACTATGCAACATTAACAAGGATAGACATATGTTATGGAGTAAGTATTTTAAGACAATTCATGCATAAACCTAGAGTACCTCACTTGGAAGCTGCCAAAAGGATTTTGAAGTATCTCAAAGGTGCTCAAAAGCAAGGTCTTTACCTCCGATACACATCACATTTGGACATTAAGCTATACTCAGATGCGGATTGGGCAGGTTGTAAGGATGAAAGAAGGCGTACTTTTGGATATTTTTCTTTTGCAGGTGAGAAGCCTATCTCATGGTCTTCCAAGAAGCAACCAACTATTGCTCCATCTTCAATAGAGGCTGAATACAGGGGATTAGCAAATGCTACACAAGATGCTATTTGGATTAGATTGCTCTACTCAGAGTTGGGACTTCACACTCATTCACCTATGATGTTTGGTGATAAAACAAGTTCTTTGCATCTTGTAGCCAATCCTATTTATCATGCAAGAACCAAGCATATATAAGTACACTATCACTATGTTAGAGAGAAGCTATGAAGCAAAGGGATTCCACTTGCATATGTATCTACAAACATGCAATGTGCAGATTTGTTAACCAAAGCACTTGATGGTACTAAACTTTGCAGGTTTAAAACCATGATTGGATTGCAAGACATTCAAGAAGATTCATGAAGAAGTGCAAGCCAAGATCTTTGGCTTGAAGGGGAGCTGTTGGTGCAAATATAAAAGCCTTCACATTTGGCTTAGCTTGAAGGATTATGTGTGGAAACATGTGATGATTCATATGAACCATAGCTTGTAATATTTGGTCATTTACCACTTGTAAAAGTTAAATAATTGGGAGAATCCTTCAAGAACCTAAATCTCGTGGAGTTAGAGAGATAAATAGCTACGAATCGTTTTTGATGGAATAATGCCTAAATTAGAGGAAACACTTTTAGGTGAATTCAAGCTTGAATTCAAAATTCAAACTTGGAGAGAAAATGCTTATAAAAGCACCTATAAAAACTCACGGGGATTTTGCTTCATTGAGCACTCCTCCATTGTTCATTTGTAGGATTTGAGTAGCTTACACAATATTATACGCATTTCACCATCATTGGGCACCATTGTATTGCAAGTGATCTTGTATAATCATGTGTTATAATACACATACTTCATTGATCATCTCTGTCTACTTCTTTGCTATGACTACTTAGAACAATGAGCTTTGCATGACCATATCTCAGGATTTTGCAACCAGTTTACATGATCTATAGCTTGGTTGAACGAGCTTAAAGTCTTGTACATGCTATCAAAATTTCAAGTTTTTTAGTTTATCCATGTGGGAGAAATCGGCGTCGAAGTACTCACTGGTCAATTACTGCTTAGTCCCTAAAAAGTCGGGGGTAAGCCTTGGATTACTAAATTGATTTCTCAGTGCATAGTTTGCTATTTTAGATGATTCCACTTGTAATATTTAGTTATCTAAGTTTATTAAATTCCCTCAAAAGGAATTCAAGTAACTGTTGCTGTACTGTGAGCACTGAGCAAAAGAACCAGTAGGTGTGTGGACCAAAAAAACAATTTTTGTGATACTAGCTATTTGAGAAATAGTCTGTTTTGGTTCAATTGTTTCAACCATCAACTCCAAAGTACATAGGTACTCAGGTGTTATTTACAACCTAAAAGGGACTACTATCAAACTCGAAAATGAAATAGGGCAGGTCAAAGTAGGTGTTAGCAGTGCCACCTCACTTTCTTGAGGTCCACTTCTTCCAACAGGCTTGAAGGAGCACTTGATTTTGGCTCATGAAGTCTTGCCTCATAATTCACTCGTGCAGATTGTTATGAATATTCTTCTAGATTCATATCAGAGTTTTCCTTCTACTCTTCGATTGATGATGAAAGCAATCCAAATGCCTTAACATTTGAGGAGCTAGTCTCTATTCTATTGCATGAAGATCAGTCTAGGCAGAATAGGTCCATTATGCATGTTGTAGATCAAGCTTTTGTGGCTAGTCAGAAGGGCAAAGGTAAATGGAGCTATTCTATTAATAAGCAAAAATTTCTTAATTCTACACAATAAAAGAAAGATGACATAGATAAGAAGGAAACCAAAAAGGAGAATTTTTTTTTTCAAATATTGAAAAGAAAATGATCATGTCATAAAGAGGGGAAGAAGAAAGAGGTGTCCAAAATTGGCTATAAAAGAGGTGAAGAAGAAAGAGGCTTGAATGGTCATTGTGGAGGCCCCTACACCCAAAATAGAGTCTACTAATCTTGTGCAAAATGAAGAATGGGCATCTACTAGTGTTTATAGTTATGAACCATCTTCACATGAACAATGTATGTCTGTAGTAGACTCAGATGTTTGGTACTTTGATAGTGGGGCAACCAAACATATTACCCTGCAGCATAGTTTCTTCAATTCACTTGAGTCTGCCCCTATAGGGAATACTATCACATGCACCAACAACTCCTCTTATCTTGTTATGGGAGTTGGTAAGATCATTCTGACTACTGTTGATGGTAGTTCTTTTACATTGTCAGATGCTTTATTCGTGCCAGGGATCAAGAAAAATCTGTTATGAGTTTCAGCATTAGCAAAGATTGGCTTGGTCATGAAATTTGTTGATGACAGATGTACAAATCATGATTTTTAAAATGGCGACATCATTATTGCTTCTAGCATTTTATCTCCTGGGCTATATAATCTTATAGATTATGCAAAATCTATGAATGATTCAACATGTGTAAATCAAGATTCTCACGCTATGCCAGATGCAAAGCTTTGGCATGCATGCTTTGGTCATCTAAATTTTGCTAGTTTACTATGCCTACAGAAATCCGAAATGGTGTCCGCTTTGCCCAAACTTGAGGCACCTGGTAAAAATGTATATGAAGGTTGTATATTGGGAAAAATGCAATGTTCCTATCTCTCAAAAGATGGTTTAGTTTGAGCTATTCTAAAATTGCAACTTGTTCATAGTGATATCTGTGGTCCTATACAGACACCTTCTTTTGGGAACTATCTTTACTTCATGACTTTTATCAATGCTTTTTGCAGACATGCATGGGTATATCCATTTAAAGCAAAGTCTGAAGTGTTTATGTGCTTCAAATAGTTTTTGGTTTTGGCTGAAATGTAAAATGGGCACCCTCCATTCTAATCGAGGGGGTGAATATATGTCTTCTGATTTTAATGAATTTTTGGCTGAACTTGGGATAAAACATCAGTGTACATGAATGTATACACCTCAATAGAATGGAGTTGCTAAAAGGAAGAACAGGTCATTCATGGAGATGGCAAGCTATATCATCAAGAGTCAGGCTTTACCACATAGTTTCTAGCTTGAGGTTGTTATGTGTGCAACATATATAGTTAACAAGTGTCCCACCAAAGCACTACAGTCTATCACTCCATATGAGGCTTGGCATGGTCATAAGACATATATTGCTCACCTGCTTGTTTTTGGTTGTCTAGCATATGCATTAGTGTCTAAACAACAACACAAGAAATTTAATGATAAAGTAGTGGAATGTATTTTTGTTAGGTATAGTTTTGAAAACAAAGGCTATCATCTATATCATCCATAGACTAAACACATTAACCGTGATGTTTTTCTGGGAGATGCTTTTCAACCATTACTTTCATGTACTAAAGAGACATCAGTTAGCTCCAAAGACATGTATGACACTAATTTGCTGCCTCTTTTTATATGTGGATAGTCTAGTGCTGGAAGTTCTTAGCCTTTAGAGGTTTCATGTGATGATGAAGATCATTGCATTTCTGATGCACATTTGCATGATGCATTGTTTGATGAGAGAGTTGATATTGAGGAGGCAAAAACTATGCCAAAATGGATGGTGCACACGTTGCATGATAGCAAATTAGATGCACATCTCTCATATTCTACTCATTTCGGCTCTCATGGTGCTTTTTTTGCACCAGATTGCTATGCTATGGCTGCGTCAAGTCTTTGTGATGAGAATGAGCTAGTTTCATTTGATAAAGCACAAAATTCAAAGAATTGGATGGCTGCTATGCAATCACAATATGATGCTATCATGAAAAATGGTACTTGGTCTCTATGTGTCTTACCTCTTGGCAAGGAGGCCATTGGCACTAAGTGGGTATACAAGCTGAAGTGTAAGCCTAATCGAATGGTTGAGAGGTATAAGGCTAGGCTTGTTGCAAAGGGATATGCATAGGAAAGAGGCATTGATTTTGATAAGAACTGTGCTCCTACATGCTTAATGGCTACTGTTCAGGGCATCTGTGCACTTGCAGCTCATCATAGTTGGAATGTACATTAGTTGGACATTAAAAATACATTTCTGAATGGTGACTTGCATGAAGATGTGTAGGTTTTTCATCCCTATGGCTTTGAGCCTCCTTCTATTCTGCAGCATGCTTCCCTCTGAAGACCTCTGATAGCGTGTCCATCCCTTCCTTATAAGTGCACAAAACAAAGACTGCATCGGCCTTCAATCATGCCTCCTTTTTGTGCATGCGCAACTCCTTTGCATGTGATCTGCCCCTTTTTTTCTATCTTTGATCCCCCATTAAAACTGAACATTGGCCTCCCTTTTTCTTGCAATTATCCTCCGTTTTTTTTTCATCTGGCGACCTCCCATTTCTATTCTTTTTGTTCACTTTGAGCATGTATTTTATGAATTTTCATCTAGTCCTCTTAGCTCAAAGGGAAGATTTATTTTGTAATCAAGAGATCGATGCCAATTCTAGAAATAAAACTCATTTGCTTAGAACTCTTTGTTGCCACTAGTTTGGAGTCGAATGTGTGCTTCCTTGCCCCCTTAGGAAGATAGCACCATCAAGTTACTTCACTATGGATAGCACCGTGGATGACTTCTGGACGAGCTAACCCATGCAGCTTCTTATTGACCTTGTCAATTGCATATTTGTACTCCTCACTGACTTTTGGATAGGCCTTCACCATGGGTAAAAGGAGCTATCAACTATCGAGCGATACCACAAAGAAAAACATTTGGTTAAGACATTAAAGTAGAGATAAATATCTCTACGATAGAAAAGAAATGATCCTTCTTCTTAAAAATGGAAGAGAGTTCTCCCTTTGCATGCATACAAAACATTTCATTTTTATATTAGAAATGAATTTAGATGGTTATTACGCTCGGAATATTTAGATTCCCGTTTGTTTCAATCCTAAGAATGCCCTCAGAGGACAATTTGCATGAAATGAAGCCAAAAACAGAAGTGTTGCATAGCTGATATTGCTATGCCGGATTCTTTTCTTCAATAGAAGTGCATATGTCGATCCCACATTGATTCTTATCATCTTACTCTCATGCCCAAGAAAGGAGAAAAAATATATTTGAGGTTTTCACCCCTACAAAACATGTATAGCATCCTGATGAACCAAACTTCACAATTTCGTTACTCCTAAATAATTGTTGCCTTTGTAGATATGGTGCTTCAATAGAGATCCACTTGTTCATGAGATCCCTTTAGGAGCTCCTTCATCATCGTTGTGAATGATCTCTTCTGAATAATAGATTGCAAAAAAAAAAAAAGAAAAAAAATCTCATTTCATGTTCATGTTTGCTCTGCACTTCACTCCAATAGCCACATCAACAATGGATAATCAAGAAAGTGTGTTGGTTTGTAGCACGTAAAGGCAAAAGTAGAGATGAGAATCTCTACGATAGCGCCTCTCTCTCTCACATAGAGTGTCGGTTCTAAATCCCTTTATGTTTTTAAAGCTTTTACAGTTTCTCTTTTACAATCAAATATTTAACAGCGCTGAATTGAAGCCCTCGTAGCCTATGTGTTTGAGCCCACGTAGCCTAGTGGCTGATGCCTTGAAGCTGTGGAGGAAGTCTTGAGTTCAAATCTTGGTTGGACATGTTTATGAGATTTTCATGATGATACCTCTACCTATTAAGGTTGGTTGTGTGAGTATGTATTTCCAATTCATTGTACTGCCCAAAAAAAAAATGAATTGCTACTCTACAAAAATGAAGTATGTATTTCTCTCAAACCCATGGTTTCAAAGTTCCCAGCTACAAAGACATTCTGATCGGTGAATCGGGAGGGATGGACATCGTGCTGTGGCAGATTATCAGGAACCATACTCTATGGGCTATCTGGAAGAGTAGAAACAGTGCCATCTTTAACAAAAGAGGAAAAGATTACTTCTTCTCCTTTTTGCTGGGACTTAGAAAAATCCTGATTCTCTGTTTATCATTTTATCAAGAAACCCTTGTGGATGCTACGAGCCCCTTTGTAATTATTAGGAAGTATCACTATAATGTGTGGAAGGATAAGATGCTTCGTATTCATTCAAAGACCAGATTTGACATGATCACTTTTTTTAGTGATTTGGTTAATTCTATCCTGGGTTGAGCCCTCCGACTTCTGGGGCCAGTATGTCCACTATTGGCTTGGCCTTCCTTGAGTGCCTGTTGTATTTCTTCTTTTGACTTATATCAATTTTAAATTTCCTGTTTTATTTCAAAAAAAAAAATGAAGGCCTTCTACGGTTGGTCAGAAAGTCCGCGTTAAATCCACGTGAGTTTTGTACTTTTAGAGTTTCTCTTTTTCTGTTTCTGAGATTCCACCGTACCAGCGATATTTCACAGGCTTGAAATCGCGATTCGACCCTAGAAAAGTCAAGGCTAGATTGCACGGTTTGAGAGTGACATTACGATTGGAGATTCATGCAAACAGAGACGCGATTGATAGCATCAGACAACATTCAAGTCCCACCGCTTCATAGTGACCAATGGAGAATCATCAAGATATTCATAGTTCTCTTAAGGGGAACTTGAAATAGATGTTTTGCGGAGAATCAGTAAAATTCCTGTTGATCCGCACATTGACTACCCTCGTGGACCCCTCTCTCTCTCTCCCCCCATGTGCGCAGCGTTGTAGGTCGTCAGTAGAAAGAAGAGTTCAATTACTCGATTGATAGATTCAATTACTCGCTATGTACTATGTACTATAGAGTTCAATTACTCGGTATGTATTATGGTCCACTTGGGTTCAATTATCGACATTAGGGTGATGAGAGGGTGATTAACTTTTTTTGTAAATCCATCTAAATTTTTTAAAAGCTATCCCTGTTCTGTGGGATTCGGGGAATCTCGTGGCACTAGCCCC
This sequence comes from Ceratopteris richardii, assembly GCA_020310875.1. Lineage (NCBI taxonomy): Eukaryota > Viridiplantae > Streptophyta > Polypodiopsida > Polypodiales > Pteridaceae > Ceratopteris > Ceratopteris richardii. Next base: position 59,093,933 of record CM035424.1, on the reverse strand, counting down.
TTTTTCCTGTACTTTTTTGTTAATTAATTCAAGTTCGAGAGAATAGGCTGAGCGACGGCTGTCAAGAACCATTCCGTAACTTCAATATCTCTTCACAAACATCTCGCAAGTAGCAACCCTATCATCGAAGTGACTTGCTGGATCTCATTGTAGTGACTTGCATACATTCTTTATTGGAAGTCGAAAAGTGATCAATAGACGTCAACTAAACGTGGTTATTGTTTTGTTTTTTTTAACAGACAAGATGAGTAAATTAAAACAAGCTAAAGCACAACGTGGTTATTGTTATAATTGATTTGATTGAGTAAATAAGGGGCTCCATGATTTGGCAAATAGCAGGTTTCCCAAGACAGTGTAGGAACCTTGTTAAAATTAAGATTACCTCCCCAAAGATATCTGCGAGCAAGGGATTTAACATGTTTAATGTGCTTTGGTTTAGGCCTACAACAAGATAAAAAATAAATCAGACAGGTTAGGATGTAATAATATAGGACAAAGCTCCTATGGCCTAAGGAGCTCTGCAAAGCATATCTCTTGAAAGTTTTATCCCTAACCTTGTTACAAAATCGTGTTTCATCTTGGTCAAGTGAAACAATAAACCCCACAGGAATACCAAGAAGCTTAAAAATCTTGCCATCTTTTATGATTTCATAATCAATATCAGGTTTGCACTCAGGCATGTAATCATTAGAGGACTAAAACGAGGTTTTTCTGTGATTAACTATGATCCAATTGCAAGAAAAAAAGTGTTAAGAGAGTTAAGAACGGAAGAGGTAGATGTTAGCATCATAGCTAACATATTAGTTTCATATGCAAACATTTGGGGAACGGCAGTAACTAGATTCAAGAATATTCATTCCTTTATTATCATCTTGAGATATAGCATCTTTAATGAGCCAGACAAAGGCATCACTAGCAATGACAAAAAAGGGGCAGGCTGGAGGGGACACCCCTATCTCCTAGACCTGTTAAGCGAGAAAGGTTAAAGAGTGTGCCCATTCATGGTCACTCTAGAGTGGGCATTACCAAAAAGCATAGTCACAAATCTAATGAAATTCTTTGGAAGCCCAAATTCAAGAAGAGATTGAAGAATAAAATCCCATTCAATTCTCTCATAGGCTTTATGAAAGTCAACCTCCAAAAGAAAAGATTCTTGATTCTTATTTTTGGGTAACTCCATATCTTCCCATATGGAAATACTAGCATCAATAATATAACTAACTTTTATAAAGCCTTTTTGCTAAAAGGGAATATAACATTTCATTATGGGGATGCCTCCTCAGAAGGGCACAAGAAATCATTTTGTAAATAATGTTCAAATAAGAAATCCATCTCCAATTGTTGAGATCATCTTTAGGCCCTCCTTTGTGTATTACCTTGATAACTTGTATATTGATTTGAATAGGGAGAGTACCTTTGATAGTAGCTTCCTTTCATAACAAGAGAATAAAGGGCGTTAGGAACTCTTGAAGCTCAATGAAGCAAGGACTCCACCTTTCTCATGAACAAAAATAATGGCATCCAATACATGACAAAAAAAAAGCTTTTATAGTGAGCTATTTGGAAATATTTTGGTTTCCCATGCTTCTCATGCTAATGGAAAAGAGACGAATCGGAGAAGATATTGTTGGTAACATATGAGATTATTTACTAGAGAATATTTAAGGGAACAATGAAGGCTCTTTCCTCTTCAAGCAACAAAAAAAATGCTACACTACCTCCAATTGAGATGTTTTAAGTGCTATTGCATAGTGAAGAAAGTGTTCTTCAAGTTTAAGGATGAGCAAATTTTTTTATTCAGAGGTTGTCAACCATGAAATAGCAAAGCAAAGACCAACACTTTTTCATCATAAGAGCCCTAATTGATTTTGGAGGCTCACATTGATTTGAACTTCTATGAGAGAGGCTTCTCAATGTGGGAGCTCTTAGTTTTAGAACTTGAAGCCATTAAATATGTATGATCTATGTGGTAGATCCTTCATATGAGAGTAGAGCATGATCTTGTCAAGTGTTTGGAATGTAAGATGACATCGTGGCATAGCTTTCACGTTTATGTCCTCATGAGTTAGATCATAGTATTATTGATGGATGTATACTAGCATTGTGATCATACTTTGTTTATGCCACTTGGATACGGTGGCTTTTTTGTCTATTTCATATGGTACGAAAACATGTTAGGAGCTTTGGTTGATACTTCATATTATTGTTTCCTTTGCAGGTAAGTGATCCCAATTGGAGCCTTAGTTGCACAAAGTTTTATCTCCTTCTTTGGGTATTCTATTAGCATATGGTCATTGATTTGATATTTTATTTGCCACTATGATTTTTGGCATATGTTGATGGTGATTCCCACATGGTTATTTGGTTCTACTAGAGTCCATTTTAAGGAGATGTGTCCTGGATCTTATGAGGCAAGAGTACTTTAGTAAATCATTTAGGCTTGTTTGATAGATTTGGATCCTTTCTTATCTGCATTCACTTAGACTTCATCAGAATTTGTGACATGTTGACCATCTTGCAAGTTTCATTCTTGATTGGGTGGTGTATCACCATTGTATTGGCATATATTGCCATCAATTTTTGGCATGCATATTTTCCATTATCTTTGGTTGGATCAATGGTTGGTGCTCACACATTTCTCATTTTTATATTGCTAATTTTTATCTTGTTTTGATTTCTCATTTTACAAGTAACTCTATATCATTTTTCCTTGGATTCTTTCATATCTACTTAGTCAATTTGGAGACTTGGTGAGCATGTTTGCTTGATGCATGGTTATGTGATAGATTATTCACATAGTTTCTTCTCCATTGAAACATGGGTGATCTCAGTTATGCATATGGATATGCATTTGTGATCCCATTGATGATAGAGTATTGTTTCAATTCTCTTGTTACATTGCTACTGGGTTGCATTATTCGTTATTTGACAACTCAATTATTTGTGAATAATTATGGAATCTTACATTGAAACCTTATTATTCAATCAAATTATTCGGATTGGAACACGAGTTAATAGTTTTTGCATAATAATTCGGATTTATTTCAATAAAAAACTTTTTTGATAGAAAAGGTTTCGATCGAAATGTTTTTCGACCAGAAAGCTTTTGATGAAAAACTCTTTTGATTGAAAAATATTCGTTCAAATAATGTTTTATGAAAGAATGTCCTTAGAATTATACCTCACTAGAGTTATTTTTGTTCTCTAAACTTAAAGTGTCATACAAAGAACAAGGTATAAGCTCTTGTTAAAAATATTTAATGTTTTAGTAAAAAATAAAGAAAAATATAAATTTTCTTTTATTGTGAGTTAAAAACTATTGTCATTTTTTGACTCAACAATGATTCTTACTTCACAATAGTCTATGTAGGTGTGTGTACGATTGTGAGTAAAAATGTATTGTGATTGTTTGAATCAATATTGATTCTTACTTCACAATAGTATATGTGTGTATGGTTGTGAGTGAAAATCTATTTTGATTGTGTATGTGCATGTGTATGTGCATGTGTATCTGTGTGTATGGTTGTGAATTGAAATCTATTGTATACGTTGGAAAAAATTAATTTTTTTCTTTATAATTCAATGGTTGAGAAGGTGTTAATAAGTGAAGTAGTGCTTTTTAGCTCTCTAAATAGCTTTGTCTTGTAGACTTATTAAGACCTTCTCAAATCCATTGAATTGTTAAGGAATCCAAGAACATTTCATCCAAGATTATGTGTATGTGCTTATGAATGTGTAATTGTGAATGAAAATCAATTGTAATTGTTTGAATCAACATTGATTCTTACTACACAATAGTTTGTGTAAGTGTATGTGCATATGATCAAGAATTTTAAATCTAGTATGATTGTCTAACTTAACATAGATTCTTACTCCACAATAGTATGTGTAAGTGTATTTCTGTGGATGATTAAGAATTAAAATCTATTGTGATTGTTTGTCTCAACATTGATTATTACTTCACAATAGTATGTGTAAGTGTACGTGGGCATATGGTTGAGAATAAAAATCCATTGTGGTTGTCTGAGTCAACATTGATTCATACTTCACAATAATATATGAAGAAGTAGAAATACAAACAAAGAGATACGTAAATACATAAATTAATAGATTTAAAAACTTTGAGAGTGATTCAAATTAGTTTGTATATATTTTAAGATATATAGTTAGTGGAATGTATATCTTATTTGATATTGATTTACATGGTCTTTTTGTAGATAGAAAGTCTCATAAAGGAAGCATTATGGGAAAGGGAAAAAAATGGTTTTCTGTGATTATTCATCAAGAGGTTAAAATAGTCCCCACAATACCATGCAATTGTTGTGGACATTGTTATATAGGCAATGCAACTCGGATAAAAGAGCATATTTTTAGTACAAGTAATAATGTGGTTGGATGCTCTAATCCAAATAGTGATATATGGGTACACTTTGCAAGTTATGCAAACAAACGTTAATATCAAGGTATCACATAAAAAATATTTAAAAGCATGAGTACTTCATAGTACTAAGTAGTCTAGGTGTAGAGCAAGAACGAGTAGATGTATCAATGACAATAGAGGATCCTCGTGATATTTATACTCAAGTATCACAAACTATTCTCAAGAGTAATCAAGATATATGAACTACAATTTCTCCAGCTACATCGAGAAAGAGTGGACCTAGTGAATGTAGTAAAAATAGTGGATCCAATAATGTGTCACCATGCTTTTCTCGTACTAAATCACTAAACATAATACCTATAGCTTTTGAAAATAAAAATTATCTTGAGATTCATCTTAAATGGACTCAAGCATTTTTAGCATGTGGGATTTCTTTCAATGTTAGTCATAATCCTATTTTCAAAGATGCTTTGATGTTAGCTGCATAGAAAGGATTCAACATGCGAGATTACAATTTTAAATGAAAATAGAGTATGCAGATAAAATGAAGAAAACTAGTGAAGCTATTTTAAAATGAGCAATGCTTGATTATGCACCCATATATGGATGCACAATAGCACTAGATGGATGGATAAGTTGTCAAAAGAAGCCATTGATTAATATCATGGTTCTATCTCCAAAGGGAAGTATGTTTGTGAAAGTAGTTGATACTTTTTTAAAAGAGAAAAGTTCATCTTTTCTTGTAAAAATATATGAGAATGCTATATCTCACATGGGTGGTCTGAAGAATGTGATTGTGATAGTCACTGATAATGCATATAATTTTTGAAGTGTTGGAATTGCAATACAAAACATGTATGAAGCCGTTACTTGGGTTCCATGCATATCTCATACACAAAATCTATTATTGAAAGATATAGGTATATTATCTTTCATTAAAAAAATTTTATTAGACACAAGTCATATGGTCAAATTTTTTTGAGAGCATCAATTTTCATTGTCGCTCGTCGTTCAAAACCTCCCAATAAAGCACTTCATATCTTTTGTGCTACACGATATGCAATAGCCTATATTGTGCTCACTGGATTAATGAAAGTCAACCCAACATTTGTGGAAATGATCGTGGATCGAAGATGGGAGGCATAGCAATAGAGGTATCCCTCTTATTGAGTTGCAGCTTCAAAGTGTATGTCTCTAATGCAATCATAAAATTTTTGGTGTTATCTTGAAAAAAATTGTCTGTATCACTAAACCGTTTGTGGAAATTTTATGAATTATTGATAGTGATACATTTTTTATAGGAAAAATTTATTGGATTATGTCAAAAGCTATTCAAGAAGCGAAAGACTTTAATCGTTTTTCATTACAAGAAAAAAGATAGATTGTATCATTAGCAGAGAAAAGATGGATGCAAATGCATACTCCTTTACATGCAACAATGTTCGTCTTGGATCCAACATTTCAACTCAATGTCAAGCACCAAACAAAAAACTCATGGAAAATTTCAAAACCACACGTCAATTACTACTCCCGGCACAGATGGTCGAGATAGATTCCAGCAGCTTATGTAAATTGAGAAGGGTCTTTTGGAGAACTATGGAACATTGTATCAATTCAAAAGCATCCACCTCTCATATGCTGGAAAGATTACGGAGGTGAAGCAATGGAGTTGCAACATATAGCTATGTAAGCGCTTTCAGTAACAACTTCAAGCAATACTTGTGAACGTAATTGGAGTGCATATGAGTTTCCTAATTCAAAATGAAGAATTAAGTGTAACACATGCCAATGATTTGGTATACGTTATAGTGGATATTCTATCTCTACTATTTTGCTCTCAAGTTTGTGGGAAGGAAATAGAAGATTACTCAATGTCCAAGGATTCATTGAGCTAGCTGATTACACAAAGTCATGATCGTTGTTGATTCTGAATAGCAAACATGTTGTGAAAGTTATGAAGGCCATCCGAAGCTCTCTCCCATAGCGACATTGCGATGTAAAGTGTTGTTGTCAACTGCTAAGAGTCCATAGGCAGATGAGATACTACCAACTTAGGGATGCAACATGGAGAGAGTGGTGACACTCTTCGAGAAAGAATACAGCAGCTTACGTAGCATTGAGAAGTTTAGCCTCATGGGGGAGGTCTTCAGAATAAGTTCGGAGAGAGGCAGTCTTTGAATTCGGAAGGGGGGGTCGAAGTATGAAAGATCAGGGTAGTGGATTGTTTTTCTTCTTCCCAAAGGAAGACATCTGAAAAGAGGAGTTCAATGCTAATATTGATGGGAGGAGAATGACTGGGGGTAGGGGGAGAGACGGTGTTGGGGAGCTGAGTCATGAGCCGATGATAGGAGGAATTTGTCAGAGCTAAGGACTAGCATTTGACGAAGGTATTTCTAAGGACTAGCATTTGTCAGAGCCTATTTCCCTTCGTTAGCTCTTCAATACTTCAAGGTTGTTATGAGCAAGAAGGAAGTGGATATCAGGTCTATACAGCCAAGCTTGGGCAAAAAGACTAAAGCGAGCAAGAAGTACTGTTCCAAGGGGAATTTTTGTAAAGAAAGTTTTGTTTTTGGGAGAGGTCTGCATCAGTTTCGCCTAGGGGAATATACACGTGCATTTGAGGTTTTGCCAAGAGGAGGGGGGGCTTTGTGTGCCTCATATGTCCATTTCTAGTACTAACAAAGGAGGGGGGAGCTGAAACCATTAAGAGAGATTGGTGTGTCACATCGACATTTCGGGGGGTGGAGTTTTCTTTCACAGACATAGGGGCATTGTGAAGTTATCCGGCTCAGACCTGGCACCATAGGAAAAGACCGTGGCTCCTTCTAGATCATCATCAAACTCACGTCGAGGGCAGTCTTCATTTTGTTTCTTTTGGATGTTGCCCTTTCTACTCATACAAAGTTGCAATCCTTCAGTTCTTATCCCGACAAGTCAACTGCTAGTAGAACTATTGAGAAACACAAATTCTGGTTGCTGCTCAAAAATTTATGGGGTTTGCAGCCTGTTGTTTAACCCAAATTTTGCTTTCAAATGATTCTTTTGCAAACTTGTCATGTTGTGCTCTCCATCTGTCCGAAGGTAAAGGATCTCGCAATCTTTTGAAAATTTTAGAAAATGGCTGATTGAAAAACAAAAGAGATAAAAGCTTTGCAACGACAAACAACTGTAAGAATTAGAGTATGGTAATCAGATTTAAAAAAAAAAAAACGATGGTTGAATGAAACCTCCCGCTAGTTATCTTTGAAGCTAATTCTATGCATAAAGAAGGCATCGACTCATAACATAACTAAATAAATGAAGATATCTACACTTCGACACTTCGACAGAAATGTTTTGCGCATTTTATGAAAATAAAATTCGGGTTGATAGACGACTTTAAGGAAATAGTGCACCTTTGGAGAGTGAAACTGGCTTTAGTTTTTTTTGAGCCATACGTGCTGTACGTATTCTGTATAAATGGAGTTTGTCTTTTCTGATAGGTAAATTATGATAGAGCTAAAGAAATAGATTGACGTTCGCAATGGAACTACTATGATAATAACTTTGGCACTAGTGTTTAGACCTTGCGCAACCAGAATTACATGGATTTTGCTCAAGCTGTGATCATACCGTAATTATGAGTTGATGTTGAGTGAATGCTGACAACATTGTAAGTCATCTGGAGATGAAAATTTGTTCGAGTTTTTATCTGGCATACTTCTGCCTTATTTTCTACGCAGATTTCAAGGGAGGTAGCTGCATCTTCGAAGGGCATAGATAGAAAGTGCTGATTGCGTGACATGCTGGTAACTTTATGTGGATCATACGCTTGTCTCAAAGCTTATTCTATAGATATTATTGTAAGAGACGATAGGCTGTTGAGGTTTATGCAGTGAACAAGGGTAAGATATCAAATTTTTGTTTATTGACTACGGAGGATCTAGTACAGAGACAAATATTTTATGTGAGTGTTCTTATCTCGAAGGCTTTGGATGTAGATTTATGTAAATCTCTCAGAAATTTTAAGGTTTTGTCATTTTACAGAGTTGTGCAAATAGGTCAAGGCTTGATCGAACTAAAATTCAAGCAGTCCATTCATTGTTTTTTTTAATATGAAAAAGTGTCACTTCGTGTCATAAGCTTCATAATGTATAAATATCTTGCTTGCAATAGAACTTGCTTCATATTGTTCTAGTCAATCGGCTGATGGCTGGTTAAATTATAAAGAGTCACCAGAAGCATTCTGTATGCATCGTATTGGAATTGGTGGTTGAGCTGATCCATCCATCGAGCCTTTTCGCGCTGACACTACCAAACCCGATGTGAAAAACTATGGCCCTTAACGACTCAAGTGATTGCCTGAGTTCACTTTGCTCTTCAATTTGAGTTGATTTTGAGTTCATTTTGAAGTTGAGCTTGAGATGGCCTTTAGAGCAAGAGACTTGAGGTTGAGAGTTTGCGAGTAAATATTGACTTTGATTGAGGCTTTGAGTTTTACCAATAATTGACTAAAATGGAAGCCTTAGGCTTAGATCTGGGAACCTTGTGATGTTTACTTCCAGTGTTGGCCAAATCCTAGAGGATCTCCATAAATAGTGATGGAGTGATGCAAACCCTAGAGGAGATTTCAAAAGAGTTTGGATTCTTCACTGGCCGAGACATAACCAAGTTCTTGCAAATCCATGACGCTAAAATGGACCTCTATGGTGTGAGTGCTTCTATGAAGCTTAGTGAACTTGCAAGGATTGTAATGCTTGGCATCAAACTTAACATTTATGATCGTCAAGAGTGATCCCATACATGGAATGATTTTAAGAATCTACTTATAGAAGAGTATTACTTAGAAGACTTAGCCATGCCCACACCCAAGAGAGTGGGTGGCTAATCCAAATAAAGGCCTTGAGGTGACTAAGTTACTTGGCGATTTTGAAGAGTGATTTGATTGATTGAGCCATTTTGATCAAGATGCTTTGGAACATGAGAAAGTAGAGCTCTTCATTAAGAGTGTAGACCCTGATTTGTCTTTGGAGTTAGGTGACATGTTGGAGGATTTGACTAACCAACACGATTGACCATAGAATGGATTAGAGTGCATAAGGCCATATCGATGTGGTTGAGATGCAAGAGATGGAGATCATATGTAGTGCAAGATAGAGTTGAGGATACTTAGACTCTACCAATGCCTACTCCAAGACCTATAGTTTATATGAAAATGAGATTGTGAAGGGCATAAATGAACATGGAGTCAATCGTATGTCCCTTAATCAAACAAATGAATTTGGAGCAGATCCAAAATATACAAGGGTCGAGGATGAGAAGATAAGAGAGGAGTTCAGTGAGGATTTGTGTGAAGAAACCATTTCCATTTCTAGAGACAAAGAGATATATCACGATAAGACTAGTGAAGATGATAAAAAAATTAGAAAGTGAGTTTGATGATGCAGTTTTGGTGTGCATGCATCAGATTAATAGAGATGTTCAAAAAGAGAGAGACATAGTTTTGGTGTGCATGCATCAAATTAATAGAGATGTTGAAAAAGAGAGAGATGTTGAGCTGATTGAAGAGCAAGAGGATGTTTGGGTTGAAGATTTGAATGATTCATATAATGATTCAATCGTAAGTGATATCAAGAACTTGAGTAACCTGAGTTTTGAAGTAGTTTGTGAAGCAGATGTGAAGGCTTCCCGGAGTGAGGGAGATGGGGCATTGATCAGTAAAACTTCATGAGTTGAGGATATTCTCAGAAGTACTCCTCAGAAAGTAGGAGGGGGTGAGAGAGATGAGGTTAATTTAAAGGAGAATGAAAATCATGATGAATTTTTGCCTAAGCATAATCTTTTTCATGATGAAGAGTTAAACATAAGTCAAGAAGTGTGTAATGATAATGAGTATGATGAATGTTTGAGTTTTATTGATTGTGAAGAATTGTTTTCAATGGGTACGCATGATTATCTATTAGCTCAAGATGATTTTGTTGATTTGATGTATGCAGGTTTGGATTTGCATGATTTTGAGTGTGATCAGTTAGATGAATTGAATAAATTATCTTCTCAAAGTGAATGTATACTTGATGAGAATTTTGAATTCAATCTAGTTCAAATAGATACACCTAGTGTTCAAACAAATGAGACTGTTTTAAATAATGTCATTGAATATGATGTTCCTAATATCTTTTATGAAAGACAACCACTTTTGAGTTGGCAGTTCATGTTTTATTGCAAATAGATTTTTGAGAATTTTTTTCATGGATTGCATATGTATATAATGTTATTTTTGATGTTTCTCATCACTTGTTTAGCTTTTATGAGTGTAGGAACTGATCAAGGAGAGATGATGAAGATGGAGATTAAAGCATGAAGTTGAAAAAGTCTCTTCATTAGTTATCCTACTTCAACCCTGATCTTTTGCACCATTTTTGAGCTGCATTGCACATAAAGTGTGCATAATTTACGTTCAAAAGAACACATGTTTTAATTCCCATAGGTGCACATCCATTTGCACATGACATATATTTGTAAATATTATGAATAAAAGTACGTTAAGCCTTGAGCAAAAATGAGAGTGATTGCATTTGAGAGTGGATTTATGAGTGGAGAGCTTCTTTTTGTTTAGAAATCATGAGAATCATTTCCATCTTTGCACCACAATTATGAATTCTTGCATTTAGAGTATGCATGAATGAATTATATGTGCACGCATGCTTTCAAACTCATAGGTGCACATCCGATTGCACGATTGAATAGATTGTAAATACATGACAAAATCTTGAGTTTGAGCATGAGCAGGAATGCCTTGTCATGAGATTCCTAAAGCCCTATCTATGCACCATTGTGTTCCTTTGATCCATCTCCAGCAAGCATGAGTAGGGCCCAGTATATGGCCATGCAGAGGCACATATGTTTCTTGACCCATGCACTTGATTTTGTTCACCATACTTGATTCTTTATATGAGTTCCAAAGAGCATGATACCTAATGGTGGTGTGTCCGGAGGCCACATAGGTTTGGAGGGGGTGGATGTCATCGAGATTCTTTCTCCACTATTTTTCTCTCAAGTTTGTGGGAAGGTAGTAGCAGATTACACAACATCCAAGGATTCATTGAGCTAGCTGATTACACAATGTCATGATCATTTCTGATTTTGAATTGCAAAAATGTTGCAAAATTTATGAAGGCCATCCCAAAGCTCTCTAGCATAGCGACATTGAGAATTAAAGTGTTGTTGTCAACTACTAAGAGTTTATATGTAGATGAGATACTACCAATTTAGAGATGCAAATGGAGAGAGTGGTGACACTCTTCAAGAAAGAATATAGCAGCTTATGTAGCCTTGAGTAGTTTAGCTTCGTGGAGGAGGTCTTCAGAATAAGTTCGAAGAGAGACACTCTTTGAAATCCAAAAGGGGGGATCGAAGCACGAAAGACCTAGGCAGTGGATTGTTTTCATTCTTCCCAAAGAAAGACATCTGAAAAGAGGACTTCAATGAGAAATATTAAGGGGAGGATAACAACTGGGGGTAGGAGGGAGAGCTGGCATTGGGGAACTGAAGCATGAGCCGACGATAGGAGAAATTTGTCAAACATAAGCAGCGAGAGGTAAAGGTGAAGGTATTTGTAAGGACTAGTATCTATCAGAGCCTATTTCCATTCATCGGCTCAAAAATATTTCAAGGTCATTACGAGCAAGAAGGAAGTGGATTTGAGGTCTGTACACCCAAGCTTGGGAAAAATGACTAAATTGAGCAAGAAGTAGTGTTGTGCGGGGATTTGTTTTAAGAAAAAGTTCTATTTTGGGAAGATCTTAGCATCAGTTTCACCTAGGGGAATATACACGTGCATTTGAGATCTTTTTGGAGGAGTTTTTGCCAAGAAAAAGAGGAGGCATCAGGAGGAGGAGGTGCTCTGTGTGCTTCATATCTCCATTTTGTGGTATTAACGAAGGAGGGGAGAGCTGAAACAATTAATGGAGATTGGTGTGTTACATCGACATTTCTGGGGGTGGAGTTTTCTTCCACACACATAAGCACACTGTGAAGTTATGAGGTGCCTAAAGTGTTGTTTTTTGAATGTAGAGGATCTAGTACATAGACAAATATTTTATGTGGGTGTTGTTGTCTCCAAGGCTTTCAATGTAGATTTATGTAAATATCTCATGAATTTTAAGTTGTTGTCATATTACAGAGTTTTGCAAATAGGTCAGATCTTGATCGAAATAAAATTCAAGCAGTCCATTCATTGTTTTTTTTTTAATATGAAAAAGTGTCACTTCCTGGCATAAGCTTCATAATGTATAAATATCTTGCCTGCAATAGAACTTACTTCAAATTGTTCTAGTCAGTTGATTGATGGCTAGTTAAATTATAAAGAGTCCCCACAAGCATTCGACATGCACCATATTGGAATTGATGGTTGACCTGATCCATCCACCAAGCCTTTCCGCACCGACAAAATATGCGTTGGCTACATGCTCCAAACAAGATAGCTTCTACGCAGCACAACAAAATTCTGGAGAATTTTAGACTCATGAAAGTTTAAAAAATAATTCATGAAGTGCTCATGATTTAGATATAGATCACACTGATGGTTCAAACATGGAAGAAATAGATGACATGGTACCTCTAATAGATGATTATATTCAAAATGAAGAAAATGATGTAGTTTGAATACTTTGGTTAGATTCAATTGCAAAAATGATGTCTTTATCCTAAAGTGATTTCTTTGATTACAAAAAGCGGCTTGTCTATTCAATGTTTTGTTCATTGAATAATTCATCGCTAGCGAGCCGATCAAAAGATGATGATGCCTCTAATAGTCTTTGATATCTATTCTCATATGCATCGAGAGATATTTGTAAACTTTTCACTTGATTTTCTAGATCATCAATTCTCTTTTGTTGATCATTAATTCTTCTTTGTAATCCAAGAATTGTTAATCCTTAATTGTGCAATTCTGCTCCCCGTGCGATGATAAATCATGGATAAGGTTTTCTTCATGTAGCAGAATATAGGGTTGCTTTCAAGGAAGAGGGACTTTGTGTCCTTGATTACACAACTGTGCACGATTTTGAGGACAACCCAAACCTATATTTGCTTTCTTTTAAAGATCATCCCAATCTACACATTGTTGAGATTATCTTGTACAAAAACTTTTTGAATGAAATATAGTGCTATTTGATTATTGTTTGCTTTAATGGTGCTATTTCTTTTGTCCTTCCTATAACTTGAGAAACAACATCACGAACCAAATGATTTGGACATAGCTTTTTTAGTTCTTTCATTGATAATGGTTCTCCTTCTAGTACCTTTGGTTCTAAATCTTGGTGGAATAGAAATGCTAATCTCGATTTTGCAAATTGAGCATTCTATTTAGACAAAATCCTTTGAGATTCAACATGATCAACATCATTATTCACATATGGCATTCTTGCCATGTTTTACTTTTAAATTTGCAAAATGGAAACATTATTTTTACCTCAAATCAACCAAAATCATTTTATCTAGAGAATTCAAATAATGAATCCACATCATTTTATCCACATAATTCAAATGATACAACATCATTTAATACACTTAACTAAAATGAAACCACATTGGTCCAAATCACTTAATTCAAATGAATCCACATCATTTAATCCATAAAATTTAAATAATGAATCCACATAATTGAATCCATATCATCTAATCCACTTAATTCAAATGAATCCACATCATTTAATCCACTTAATTCAAATGAATCTACATAATTCAACTGAATCCACATACTTTACTCCTCATAATTAAGATAAATCCATATCATTTAATCCACTTAATTCAAATGAATACACAAAATTCAAATGAATCCATATCATTTACTCCACATAATTCAAATGATACCACAACATTTAATCCATTTAATTCAATCCATATCATTTAATCCACATAATTCAAATGATACCATATCGTTTAATCCACATAATTCAAATGAATGCACATCATTTAATCCATGTAATTCAAATGAATCCACATCATTTACTCCACCATTTAATCCATGTAATTCAAATGAATCCACATCATTTACTCCACTTAATTCAAATGAATACACATCATTTAATCCACATAATTCAAATGAATCAATATTATTTACTGCACATATTTCAAATGAATCCACATCATTTAATCCACATAATTCAAATGAATCCACATAATTCAAATGAATCCACATCATTTAGTCCACTTAATTCGAATGATACCACGTCATTTAATCCACATAATTCAAATGAATCCACATCACTTATCCATTTAGTTCAAATGAATCCACATCATTTACTGCACATAGTTCAAATAAATCCACATCATTTACTCCATTTAATTAAAATGAATCACTACAAGAATAAAAGGGGCCTAGCGATGCCCCCAATTGAAGAAAAAAGAAGGGAAAGTCACCTATGGGATGATGAGCCCAAATAGCATCGCATACATGATGCTCTAGGAGAGAAATAAAAAACATTAATATTTTGCATCGAATAAGAGACAATGAGCATCACATAAGTGACGATGACCATCACATAAGCGACACATATATCATTTGTCACTATCTGCATCAACCTTTAGTGACTATGTTAGTGACAATCATACACTGGATGCAACAATATAGCATTGCATAAGCGATGCTCCTTAAATTTGAACAAAAAAATGATTTCTCCTGGCACATTTGTGCCGGGATCAAGTGAGAGAGCAAGAGCAAATGAGCGAAGGAGCAACTGAACGAGCAAATGAGTGAAGGAGCGATGAAACGAGCAAAGTTATAGGCACATACATACACAAGTATGCATAGACACACATGCATATACATACACACATATGCATACACACACATGCACACATATACACACACATACATATATACATATACACACAAAATCATACACACAAAATCATACACACACATAGACATATACACATACACATACACATATAGATACTTGCACATATACATACACATAAATATACACACATGCATACACATGTGTATGCATACATACATAGACACATGCATACACACACATGCACATACACACACACATGCATACACACATATGCATACACACACATACATACATATACACATACATACATACACACATATACACACATACACAAATGCACACATATATGATATGCATACATACACATTTACAATGCACACATATGCATACACACACATACACATATAGGTACTGCACATATACACATACACATATGCCTACAAACACTTACACTCACAAAGGCACACACACATACACTCACATGCATACATACACACATAAGCATACACATGCATATGCATACATACATAGACACATGTATACATACACATGCACATACATACACATATGCATACACACACATGTGCATACATACACACATGTGCATACATACACACATGTGCATACATACACACACTTGCATACATACACACATGTGCATACATACTCACATTCATTCGTACACACATGCATATGTATACATACATAAACATATGCATATGTATATATACATAAACATATGCATATGTATATAGACATAAACACAAGCACATACACACACATATGCATACACACACATACACATATATACACACACATAGACACACATATACACTCACATGCATACATACACGCATATGCATACATACACGCATATGCATACATACATATACACACATGCACATACATAGACATGCATATACATATACACGTACACATACACATACACATACATACACACGCATAGACACACACACATACGCCCACATGCATACATACACTCATATGCATACATACACGCACATGCATACAAATGCATATGCATACATACATACACACATGCATACATACATAGACATGCATACACAAACATGCACATACATACATACATGCATATGTATACACACATACATACACACATATACACACATACATAAATGCACACATATGCATACACACTCATACACATATAGATCTTTGCACATATACCTACACATAGATAGACACACACTCACAGTCACATGCATACACATGCATATGCATACATTCATACACACATGCACATACATACACACATATGCATACACACACATACATATACACAGATGCACATATACACACAGAAACACACTTTACAAACACATGTATACACACACATACAAACATATGCATACACACACATATGCATACATATACACATATGCACATACAAGCATGCATACATACACACACATGCATACACAACATACATATTTACACTATACACACACATATACATAAACATACATACACACACACACATAGACAAACACACACACACACACACACACACACACACACATATATATATATATATATATATATATATATATATATATATATATATATAGAGAGAGAGAGAGAGAGAGAGAGAGAGAGAGAGAGAGAGACATACACATACACACAGATACATAAATATGCATACACAATGTACATGCATATGCATACATATATACATACATGCATACACATACGTACACATCCACATACACATATACATATAGTCACATACACATCTACATACATATATACTCACATATACATACATATATATATATACATAGAAACAATACATACATGCATATACACACAGATACACATACAAACGCACATGCATATATATACATACACATATGCATACATACATACACATGCATATGCATATACCTATATAGAGATAGGCACACACTCACACTCACATGCATACATACACATACATGCATACATACACATACATGCATACATACATAGACACAACACATAATACACACACATGCATACTTGCACATATACCTACACACAAATAGGCACACACTCACACTCACATGCATACATACACACACATGCATACACATGCATATGCATACATACATAGACACATGCATACACACACGTGCACATACATACACACATATGCATACACACACATACATATACACAGATGCACATATACACACACAGACACACTTTACAGACACATGCATACACACACATACAAACACATTCATACACACACATACACATACATATACACACATGCACATACATGCATGCATACATATACACACATGCATACACAACATACATACGCATACACACATGTGAGAAGAGATGGTGGTACAAGCCAAAAATGAGTTTGATGTTGCAAAAGCCTGCTCTACACGTGCCAACATTACTTCAGAGATGTTGAGTAGAAACTTTGAGCTTGCTAATAAAGCATCAATACTTCCTTAGTAATTTGTAAGATCATTCTCAAATTGATTCATCAAAATAGATGACTTGACACAAAATAGATGATCAATAACTTGCTATTTTGGGATGGAAAGCACTCTCCAATTTCAGTCGAAGCTCATATCCTACTGAGAATTGATCAGAGAAACTTTGTAAACATTAAATTGAATATATGATGAATCTAAAGCAACAATTTTGATGAATTTTAATGGGCAATAATGAGAGAAATCAATTTAGGAACATTGGGATGTCATCGCGACTTTCCAAGAATAGGTCACTTGCATACGTAGGTTAGTTCAAATTGATGTAACTAATAAAGTAATAAGCCAAATGTAATGAAAATTCAAATGGAGCAAATAGATTTATCGCTTTACCTTATTCAAATTTAAAATACTTCAAAAGAGTAAGTACACAGAGAGACATCAATGATCAAAGTTGACTGAAAAAACAATGTGAACTTGAGACAACAATTGAAGTAGACTCCAAAGATGATCTAAGAAATCAATCTGTGTTGCACATATGGTACATGCAATGATTGAGCATAAGGCAATGAAGGAGGAGCACAATCTCTGCTTCAATGATGATCCAAATCTTAACTAGAATCTCCTCTAATTGTAGCACAAAAGTCAGCACTAATCGATGACTTTCTTCATGTGCTTTTATAGAGAAATTTGAATTAAAACTTGGTGGAATTCTACCTAAACGTTCATCCATCATAGGGAATCTCATCTAATTGACTTCTCCAAATTTAATTTCACGATTTGGACCTAAGAAGGTCATGGGATTCTCTTTTCCCTTTTACTTTTGGAGCTTTCAATTTTCTATATTACAAGAGATAGTTTTTATGACATCTCTCATTGAGAGTACAAAAGAAGTAATTACATAAATGGTCTTAATCAAGCACTAGGCTTGGCAAAATGCACCAACAAGTCCCCCTTAGGCCTATCATGCTTGAGTCTTCATTCCTCTTTGATTTCCATCAATCCAATCATGCCTTTGAATATGCTTAGCTTGATACCATCCAATGGCTTAGTCAACATATCCGCACATTGAAGATTAGTACATACATAGGACAATTGAATGTCCTTGCTCAATAATTTTTCTCTAACATAATGATAGTGGACTTCAATATTCTTAGTTCTAGCATGGTAAATAGGACTAGCTGCTAAGTGAAGTGTAATAGTATTATCTCGAAAGATGTGAGGAGTTGAGGTGTGTAATCCCAACTCTGAGTATAAGCACTTCAACCACATTGCTTCTTGTCATGCATTGGCCAATCCTCTGTATTCAACATCAGTAGATGATAAAGCAATAGTTGGCTGCTTCTTTGAAGACCATGAGATTAATTTTGAACCTGCAAAAGACAAGTAACTTGATGCACTCTTCCTATCATCCTTAGATCCAGCCCAATCTGAATCTGAGTAGAGTTTAAGATCAATTTCTGAAGTGAAAGGATAAAATAGTCCTTCATTAATTGTGCCCTTCAAGTATTTGAGCACTCTCTTGGCTGCTTCCACATGTGGCTTCCTTGGCTTATGCATGAATTGATTGAGTATGCTAACACTATAGCATATGTCCACCCTTATGAGCGTTGCATAGTTCAAGCCTCCAACCAAGCCTTCATAGCTTGTGATGTCCTCAATGAATTTTCCTTCATAAGAACTTAGCTTATGGTTCATCTCCATGGGTGTACCTACACACTTAGTGTTTTCCAATTTGAATTTAGAAAGCATGTGAAGTACATACTTCCTTTGAGCGATGTAGATACCAGAATCTGTATAAATGTGTTCAAGTCCAAGGAAATATGTGATAGGTCCAAGATCACTGATCTTGAATTATTACAACCTTTACCTTCTTGATTCCATTGATGTCATTCCCGTTAATTATTATATCATCAACATATCCACAGATATATATAACTTCTAACCGATTCCTTTTAAGAAATAAAGATGTGTCTGCTTTTCTAGCCTTGAAACCTTGATCCTGCAAATAGGTTACCAACATGTGATTCCAAGCTCTTGGAGCTTGTTTCAATCCATACAAAGCCTTCTTCTCTTTGCACACATAATTGGGGTAATTTGCATCTTTATAACGAGGTGGTTGTGCCATATACACTTGTTCTAAAATTCGTCCATTTAAAAATGCATTTTTTACATCTAATTGTTAGAGCTTCCAATTCCTAGATGCAACAATGCTAACAAGTACTCTAATGGTAGGCATTTTAGCTACTGGTGAGAAGGTCTCTTCATAGTCTATCCCATGGGTTTGAGCAAACCCTTTAACTACTAACCTTGCCTTATACCTATTGATACTACCATCTAGATTCTTGACTCCTACTTGCTTCTCTTCACTCCTTCTTGCTTTGAGCTTCTTCATAAGATGTAGATTCTTCATGGTTGAGATCCTTGGCCATGTAGATTGAGTGCTTTCTAACTAAGGATGTTTCAAATCCATATCTTTCTGGCTTCTTCTTTTCTCTCATTGAACTTCTTATTGGTTGTAGAGAGCTTTCTTGTCCTTGATTTAGTTCTTCCATTTTAGTTTTCCCTTTACTCTTCCATAGCTTCAATTTTTCCAATTGTGTCATCTCATCTTCAGAATCACTATCTTCATGGTGCTTTGGCTCCTTTGTTGGAAGAGATAGAAACTCCTCTTCCAAGTCATATGGTAGCTTCTTTGATCAGAAGATTCATATTTCCATCTGATGTCTTGACACTACCTATCTTTTCCAGTGAGTGCCTTGTATACTCACCTATCTGCACTTCATGTTTATTCTTGGGATCTTCCAAGTTAGATAGCAATGCTACATTTCCTGATACATGATTGGAGCATCCTGAGTCAATATAAAAGACATGACCATCATCCTTACCATGCTACAATGATAGGTTCATGAGAAGAAGTGAGTCTTCTTGAATTTGATCCTCAGTGTAATTATTATAATCCTTCGTTCCTTTATATCCATTTTGATAGTTGTTATTGTTGTTGTGATAGTTGTTGTTATATTCTCCATTGTATCTACCTCTATTTGATCCATAACCTCTTGTGTTGAATCCTCTTCTTCTAGAATTTCTTGGAATTCTGTAATATTCTTCAGTGGTGTGATTAGAGTGACCACATATGTTGCAAAGTTGAGATGTTTGGGGTCTCCCCTTCCCTTTCTTTCCTCCTTTGCCTCTACCTCTAGCTTTTCCTCTACCTTTAAAGTTAGCTTGGAAAGAGCTTCCTTCATCTTCATTCTTCTTGGACTTTGACTTATCCTTAACTTTAGCTTTATCAGACTATAGGGTAGAAGATTGATTACCTCTTGAGGATTCAACATTTTTGTTTAGCTTTGCTTCATGTGTGAAGAGTTGGCACATTAGAGTATTGAGGTCTGGCACCTGCATGTCCATGTATATATCCATGGTAGTTGTGAATGACTCCCACTTTTCATCAACCTTAATGCCATCGATGATTTGCCTTATGTTTTGATCTTCTTCAATCAACTCTCCAATGCTTCCTAATTGATTGGAGACATCCTCCATCTTTGTGACATAAATAGTCACACTTTGCTTAGGGCTTTTCTTCAATGTAGTAAATGCCATCCATAACTGATTCTTCCTTGCTCTAGTATTTGAAGAGAAGAAGGTAGCAAGTGCATTTGAGGTCTCTCTTGAGGTCTTGAATCCTTTCACATGAGGTAAAAGAAAATCAGCGATTGGGTTTAGAATATAGGACCTTGTTAATCCATCCTTTGAACACCAAGTTGTAAGTCTTTCTTGCTCTTCAAGTGATGGTTGCCCTTTGCTTCTTATTGTTGTCATGACTTCATCTTTAGATATGTATCCAAAGAGATTTCTTCCTTGAAGGTAGGCCTCCATCCTTAGAGACCATGCTAGGTAGTTTTTCCTACCCAATTTCTCAATGGTAGAAGGAAAACCATCTCCGATATTGATTTAGCTATGCTCTGATACCACTCTGAGAAGAGATGGTGGTACAAGCCAAAGATGAGTTTGGTGTTGCGAAACCCTGCTCTACACCTACCAAGATTACTTCAGAGATGCTGAGTAGACACTCTGAGCTTGCTAATAAAGCATTAATACTTCCTTAATGCTTTGGAGAATCACTCTCAAATTTATTCATCAAAACAGATGACTTGACACAAAACATATGATCAAGAACTTGCTATTTTGGGATGGAAAGCACTCTGGAATTTCACTCAGAGCTCACTGCCTGCTAAGAATTGACAAGAGAAACTTTGCACACATTCAACTGAATATATGATAAATCTAAAGCAAAATATTTGATGAATTTTAATGGACTATGCTGAGAGAAATCAATATAGGAACATTGGGGTGTCATTCTGACTTTTCAAGAATAGTGTGTTTGCATACATAGGTCACTTCAAATTGATGTAACTAACAAAATAATGAACCAAATGTGATGAAAATCGAGGTTAAGAGACTATAAACATCACCTTACCTATACAAATTCCAAATACATCAAAAGAGTAAGTACACAACGAGAAATTAGTGATAAAATTTGACTGAAAAAACAATGTGAACCTGAGACAACAATTGAAGTACAGTCCAAAGATGATCTAAGAAATCAATTTGTATTGCACATATGGTACATGAAATCATTGAGCATGAAGCATGGTAAGGAGGAGTACAATGTGTGCTTCAATGATGATCCAAATGGCGACTAGAATCTCTTGTAACTATAGCACAAAAGTCAGCACTAATCCGTGACTTTCTTCATGTGTTTTTATAGAGAGACTTGAATTCAAAATCGGTGGAATTTTACCTAAACGTTCCTCTATCATAGGGGAATCTCATCTAACTGACTTCTCCTACTTTAGTTTCAAGATTTTCACCTAACAAGGTCACGAGATTTTCTTTTCCATTTTACTTTTGGAGATTTCACTTTTCTACTATTACAAGAGATAGTTTTTATGACAGCTCTCTTTGAGAGTACTAAAGAAGTCATTACATAAATGGTTTTAATCAAGCACTAGGCTTGGCAAAATGCAACAACAACACATAAATACATGTATGCATACACACACATATACATACACGTATATATACATACATACATACATACACACACACACACACACACACATATATATATATATATATATATATATATATATATATATATATATATATATATATATATATACATACATATATATATATATATATATATATATATATATATATATATATATATATATATATATATATATATATATATATATATATATATAGAGAGAGAGAGAGAGAGAGAGAGAGAGAGAGAGAGAGAGAGAGAGAGAGATACATATACACGCACATACATACATATGCATACATATATACATACATGCATACACATACATACACATCCACATACACATATACATATACTCACATACACATCTACATACACATCTACATACACATGTACATTCATATATATATACATACACACATATAGATACACACATATATGCACACATACACATACATACACACATGCATACACACACATACACATGCACATGCATATATATATATATACATACACACATACATATACATATGCACATATGCACATACACACACACACACACACACACACACACACACATATATATATATATATATATATATATATATATATATATATATATATATATATATATATATATATATATATATATATATATATATATATATATATATATATATATATATATATATATATATTTCTAGTCCATTTTGTTTTATATGTACATATATTATGGATTGTAATAGAGAGAGAAAGGTGAAACTTACTCTCATAAAGAGTCTTATGAGAGGGACAGTTCCGGCTCACTCATTACGGGTTGTCATGCATGAGTGATGCAGACATACACGATGAGGAATTATATTCTTATAAATACTTAGCCAACGCCTAGAGGAAGGCTTCTCTGTGGCTCCATTTGAAGGAGGAGATAAATCTCCCCATAGGTATGTTTTTTTCATAAATTAATATTTTTAATAATATTATAACACATGTTTTTATGCATTTTATCTATTTATTTTCAGGACACCTATACGAATTCCTGCTCGTGCGAGCATAGCACAGGTGCTTATGAGGACATGCATAGGTAGCCTAGGGCTAGAGTAACTTTACAAATAAATTGAGATAAATGTTTTATGTTTTAATTATATGAATTTTTTCTTTTGAAGTGAGTTTGATGAGAGAGATAAAAAGTATGTATTTAGTTCATTGGAGATAGAATTTGGCACTAGATGGTCGCATAAATGGTGTTTGAAAGAGATCCAAATACTTATGACACATCATCATGATAATGTATGATATGTATTGCTTTTATTTGTTAAATTTTTGTGTGTATCTATATAAATAACACATAGAATATAGAACATTGACTTGAGTCTTGAGTTTGTCGTGTTTGTTGTATGGTTGAAGTATATATACACATTGCATACATACATATGAAACACACATATATACATACTAACACATGTACATATAAAACACGCACAAATACACATACATATATATATATATATATACACACACACACACACACACACACACACACATATATATATATATATATATATATATATATATATATATATATATATATATATATATATATATATATATATATATATATATATATATATGAGAGAAATTGCATCCTCGAAAATAGAGCTATATATAAAATTTTGGGTATACCCCCAAGCTTTATGTTGTAACTTAAAAGAACATG
The DNA here is from genome assembly GCA_020310875.1 of Ceratopteris richardii. NCBI lineage: Eukaryota > Viridiplantae > Streptophyta > Polypodiopsida > Polypodiales > Pteridaceae > Ceratopteris > Ceratopteris richardii. Next base: position 59,069,527 of record CM035424.1, on the reverse strand, counting down.
TTTTCATCTCTCTGGTGGGATTCACTGATATTCTAGTTGAATAAGAAGAATGTGTTGTCTAATACCCATTCAAGTCATTCAAGTTAACAATCGATAATGATCCCCTTTTAATGGGAAATCTCTACCTTCATGCTCAGCTTGAAATCAATCAACCTTCAAAATGACCTATAAAAATAAAAAAAAAAAAACAAAATTCATTATTATGTGCTTGAAAAAAATTGAACTATATCATACAAAGTAAAATCTTTTCTTACCTATTTGCATCTCTTTTGTTGTAAGTATCCAAGGAGTAGGTGCATAAGTCGATTTCTATGCGAAATTGGCCATAACAAGTCCCTCTTGATGTTATTATCCCAACAAGTTTAATTTTGTCTCTAAACAAGTTCCTCTTGATTTATTGTCTTGATGGAAACATCTCATCACAGTGAATGCATGTCATCCAGGACAATGCATAACAACTAACAAAAGGTTCTTTTTGTGTTAGTACAATACAACTTCCTAAAGACGGTCTATGGATTTGTTAAATATACCATCTCGTATATCGAGAACTCAAAACAAAGATGAAGTCGAACTTTGTACCAAGCTTTAAGCATCAACAAGATTTCTTAGAGAGTGCTCATGATAAAACTAAGATACCATACATTGTGCTTCCTAAGAGGACTAGATCACATGATGGATCATACGAGGAACAAAAAAGGGTGATTTGCGCATTTTAGAAAGATTTGAGATGCACAAGAGAAAGGTGGATCAATGCTTTTAGAGATTGAGTAGAGGTGAGGAAGAACATGATAGGCCTATTGATATGAAGAAGAAAGAGGAAGATGAGATTGTACAAGTTGAAGAGAAAATAGAGTCATTACGGTGTACATGTCGAATAGATTTGACAAGATTCGATGAGATTCAATGTGTTAACTCCATGTAAATCCTAAGATTGCACCTGCAACGACTCTATTTCCCTTCAAGTTGTACAATCGCATCCGCCTCTTTCTTCTTCATATCAATAAGCCTATCATGTTCTTCCTTAGCTCTACTCAAATTTTGAAAGCATTGATCCACCTTTGTCCTCCGAATCTCAATGCTTCACAAAATGCATTGATTCACTCTTCGTTGTTCCTCATATGACCACCATGTGATCTAGTCCTCTTAAGGTGCACAATGTATGGTATCTTGGTATCATCATCAGCACTCTCTAAGAAAGCTTGTTGATCCTTAAAGGTTGGTACAACATTCAACTTGATCTTTGCTTTGAGCTCTCGATATATGAGGTGATATATTCCAGATATCCACAGAACTTTTTTACGAAGTTGTATTGTATCGATACAACAAGAACCTTGTGTTAGCTAATATAGATTGTCCTAGACGCCATTGATCTTGATGTGATAATGGCATCAAGATAATATATTATCATTTCTTGATGCCATTGACCTTTGATTGATCAGAATCTAATTGTGTAGCAAATAAAGATACTAGATATTAATAATCTAATTATTTATATACACACATTCATATGTACTTATTTATACATACATATATTCAAATATACACAAATATAGATTCTGAAATATAAATACACATACAAAACTATAATGTATAATGTATGTATGTGTGTATGTATTTAGTATGTATGTGTGTATATATGTAATATGAATGGATGTGTTTATGTGTGTGTATGTATGTATGTGTAAATGTATGTATATATGTATGTATATATGTATGTATGTGTTATGTATGTATATATGTATGTATGTGTGTATTTTTTATTCCAGTTATGTTTTTAATTGCTTCTATGGTACTAATTAATGAAAAGTCTTGTTTGAATGATTTTTATTGCTGTTTATGTTTAACATGTATTTTATTACTTTAATTATATATGTCATTCATATTATATACGTGTTTATGTGTGTATATATGTGTATGTGCATGTAGTTGCAATGCGTGTATAATATATATATATATATATATATATATATATATATATATATATATATATATATATATATATATATGTGTGTGTGTGTGCATGTATATGTGTAAGTATATGTGTGTATATATGTGTATATATGTGTGTATGTGCATGTGTATATGCGTGTTCATGTTTATATATATATATGTGTGTGTGTGTGTGTATATATATATATATATATATATATATATATATATATATATATATATATATATATATATATATATATATATGCATATATATGTTGTGTGTGTATGTTTATATGTAGGTATATGCATGTGTATATATACGAGCATGCATGTGCATGTGCATGCATCTTCATTTGCATCCATGTGTATGTGCATGCATGTGAATATGCATATGCATGTGTATAAGTATGTGTTAATGTGTATATGAGTATGCGTATATGCAATAATGCATGTATGTTATTTTATGTGTTTGTAGATATGTTTGTGCATATGCATGTGTATGTGTGTGTGTATGTGTAAGTGTAAGTGTATGTGCTTGTATATAGTAAGTGTATGTGTATGTATATGTGCGTGTATATGTGCATGTATATATGTAGGTGTATGTGTAAGTGTATTTGTATGTATATGTGTGTATGTGCATGTGTATGTGTGTGTATACGTGTGAGTGCACATAGTCATGTATATGTGTATATATGTATATGAATAAGTGTGAGTATGTTAGTTAATGAAAATAAAACAATTTAAATGATATACAACCAATGAAAATTACACTTACAATAATTAGCCATATTTTATTCCTAGTGAACTTTTTGAATAACTTGTAATAAAGAAAGAGAGAGAGAAATAGAGAGAAAACAAAATAGAGAGATCAAAAGAGATGAAAAAAATGAAAAAAAAAGAAAGATAGAAATTAAAAGAGAAAGAGGTAAAAACAAGAAGAGAGAGAGAGAAAAAAAAGTGAGAGAGAGAGAGACAATAAGAGAGGGATTAGAAAAGAGAGAGATCAAGAAAGAGGTCATAGCTGCACTGCAAATATAAACGTTGGATATCTGTTTGATGAGATACACATAAATGACGATTGAAGAGTGGTTTAACATTTTCAATTTTTTGTAAATGTTGCATAAGAGATGAAAAACAGTCGTGCCTCGATACTCACTTTTTTCGTATAAGCGATGCCTTAGCATCATATAAGCGGCATCAAAAAGCGTTCCTTAAGTGATGCTCATGCCTATTATATAAACGATGCATATGACCAACTCATATAAATGATGCAAAATCATCGATGCTAATGTTTACATCACTCTTAGCGTCCGTAACAACATTAGAAATAATGTCAAGATTATGTCTTTTTAGATTATGGTTGTAGTACCCCTCCTTTCTCTCTCTCTGTTGTGCTATTTTTCTCTCTTTTTCGGGGCAAGTTCATGGCATCAGTGACGAAAGCCTACAACCAGGTTGTTCTTCATGGGGGCTCATGTCATGCAAGGCTTCTGAAGGTGTGATTGGCCTTTGGAATTGGATTTGAATTGTTGTTGATGATGACGGTATTCGATCTCATGCTTCCTTCTCTCTTTTTCTTTCTCTCTCTCTCTCTCTCTCTCTCTCTCTCTCTCTCTCTCTCTCTCCCGTCCTCCCTTCCTCTCTCTCTCACAGCCTACCCCCTCCCCTTCTTTCTTTTCTCTCTCTCTCTCTCTCTCTCTCTCTCTCTCTCTCTCTCTCTCTCTCTCTCTCTCTCTCTCTCCCCCTCCTATCCTCCCTTCCTCTCTCTCTCACGGCCTACCTCCTCCCCTTCTTTCTTCTCTCTCTCTCTCTCTCTTTCTCTCTCTCTCTCTCTCTCTCTCTCTCTCTCGCTCTCTCTCTCTCTCTCTCTCTCTCTCTCTCTCTCTCTCTCTCTCTCTCTCTCTCTCTCTCTCTCTCTCTCTCTCTCTCTCTCTCTCTCTCTCCTCCCCCGCCCCCGCGTGCCCTCCTCTCTCTCTCTCTCTCTCTCTCTCTCTCTCTCTCTCTCTCTCTCTCTCTCTCTCTCTCTCTCTCTCTCTCTCTCTCTTTCTTCCTCCCCTCCTTCTCTCACCTCCCCCGCCACCCCCGCTGACCCCCCCGCTGACCCCTCCCGTAGCCCCCTGCCACCCCCGCTGACCCCCCCGTTGACCCCTCCCGCAGCCCCCCGCCACCCCCGCTGACCCCCCCGCTGACCCCTCCCGCAGCCCCCCGCCACCCCCGCTAACCCCCCCTCGCTGACCCCTCCCGCAGCCCCCCGCCACCCCCACTGACCCATCCCGCCATCCCTCCGCAGCTTCCCCCGTAGCCACTCCGCCGTAGCCCGCAGCCCGCAGCCCCCACAGCCCGTAGCCTGGAGCCCGCAGCCCGCAGCCCCCACAGCCCGTAGCCCGCAGCCCGCAGCCCCCACAGCCCGCAGCCCGCAGCCCCCGCCAGCCCTCCGCCCCGCTGCCTCTCACACCCCCCGCCCCCGCTCACTCCCATGCTTTCCCCCCTTCTCCACCTATCCCTCATGCACGCAGGACACATGCATGCACACATGCACGTCCACACATACATGCACACATGCGCACATTCACATGCATTCACACATTCACCCACACACACATGCAGCACACACGCAGGCAGCACACACACATGCTTGCACACATGCTCACATGCGCACGCACTCATACAAGCATACCTATGCACAATCACATACACACACATCTTTACATATACATCTACTGCCACACACACACACATTTCCGCACACACACACCCACTCCCACACATACACACATCCCTACACACACATCCCTACACACACACGCACTCGCATATACTCAAATACATATATATACTCCCCCGCGCACACACCCTCACTCTCACACCCGTACAAACACATACACCCCCACACACACTCACACACATGCAACCCATACACCCCATACTCACACACATACCCTTACACACTCACATACACACAAGTGCACACACACTCACACTTTCACATTCACACATACCCCCCATGTGTACACACACATTCACACACACACACGCACACACAATGACACAGAGAGCACCATAACTCAAACCTTGGAACGGAGGTCAAAACCTACACAGTTGGAACAGCAATGGCAGATCTAGACTCTCAGAAGTCGTGAATGCAATACAAGGAAAGGGCAACATTTCTATCTGATTCTATAAGCAAATTTAAGTCGGATTTTAGGGAACAAGGACCTGACGTGCTCTAAAAGGCATGAGATCTCAACAAGGACAAAGGAGAAGAAATATGACCTTAAAGAAGAGAATAATGATGGGAGTCAGAAGATTTTTGTGTGCAGGGTAAAAAGTGAAAGCAGGGAAAAGCTTTTTTTGCTACCAACTATTCAAGGCGACTACCTATTTTTGTGGATCTAATTCAAATCAAGTGGAATATTTGACCTACCCCCCAATTTTGGGTGATTAACTGGCGCGTGATCAGTGGACGTGAAGAATCGGCAAGGCCCTCTTGACCTATTGGGGCCTATAAAAACAATGGATTTGTGCTCATTTGGGGGACAATTTTAGAAATACAGAGGTTTGTGTATACGTGCAGAAGTCCTCTCTTGCACTTGGTGGTTTCAAGCCTATTGTAGGAGCTACTCTGTAGTGTGTATACAGAGGGTAGGCTTCCCAGTGGAGGGCTATGAGCACTATAGTGTAAGAGAGTAGCTTGGATTCTTCTTCTTTTCTGTGAGTCAGTGTTGTTGATTAGGTTCTATCCTCTTGAGAAATTCTTTGTATTGTTCTGAGTTAGTCTGCGTATCAGTGGCCCCTTATGCTTATGGGAAGAATCTGTTGCGTTAGAGTTATTTACTTTTAGGGTGGCTTGTTAGCCCTAAGCTTGCGGCTCATTAGCCCAAAGTTTGCACTTTTGAGCATCACTCTGCCCAACCTTGTAATCATCTGATTCGAATCAAGAAATATATGGTCTTCTGTGGTCATTAGTTGATTAATATTTCTAGAGTATGTACAACTCCTCTGTCTGCTCACAGAAATGTTAAAGGGTATACTTCCCTAAAGAGAACCCCCCTTGAGTAGGCGACGTACTGGATGTGTTTAATCTTTATTCTCTACTTTTGATAAAGGCAGATACCCCAGTACCTCCTCTACAGTTTGGCACGCACGGTGGGACCTTTGCATTTCTATGAGAGGTGTTTTGCCCTATTGCAATTGCGAATAGGTACATGCCCCATACACGAGCAGATAAAGAATCTCTTCGTGTTCGGAGGAGCCTTAACAAGTTAGCAATAACCACGGCTAGTGAGTCTACCTCCCCTTTGCCTTCCCTAAATTTGTCTATTGATTTGGGTGCGACACCATTGTCAAAAGAAGGGTATAGGAGAACTCTAGACTTCTCCTCAGATACGTCAGAAGAAACCCCAGTACAAATGGAGGATCTCTCTCATCTACTCTCCAGATTAAACATCAAATTTCCTACCTTCAAGGGACAAGCTTATGAGGATGCTGATGATCATGTGAGGAGATTTATCTCTTTATGCCGTGGACGTGGCCTGCAGAATAGAGAGGATGCAACGTTGGCACTTTTTCCATCCACATTGGAGGGTCTTGCAGATAAATGGTTTAGTCAATATGCAGATGGCCATTTTACTACTTGGGAGGCTCTGAAGGCGGCTTTCTCACAAACATTCAGACCAAGTGATTCTTCAGAAAGAGCTCTAGATCAGCTAGAGAACTTGAAGCTGAGATCAGGTGAATCTTTTCATGAACTTCACACTAGAACAAAAGCACTTGTTGCACGTCTGCCACATGCTCCAGGTGACTTTTTGTTTAAAAAATGGATAGAAAAAGCTCTGCCCAGGTCATCTCAGCAGAAGCTTCGTGAGTCTCTTAGATTGGATGCGACTCTCAATGATTTTGTTGCAGCGGCATCACGCATTGAAGAAGCAAGGCAACATTTCGAAGGGGAAACACAACCAAAGTATGCTGCAGACCTGGATCCTATTGAGCAACTGAAGAGGGAATTGGAAGCATTGAAGATGCAACAAAATCAACAAGAAGAGAAGGTCTTGCCACCACTGCGTCGCACTGATGATGAAATAGCCCAACTTCGCCGTGAGTTAGAAGATTTGAGGACCACTCAGGATATAAGGAGACAAATTTGGTGCACAATCTGTAACAACAATGGACATTCCAATGCTAATTGTCCCAATAAGGTAAGCTGTCAATTTTGTGGGAAGGATGGGCATGAAGCCAGAGATTGCTACTACCTCAAGGGTACACAGCAGAGAGGTAACCCTCAAACTTTGGATTCATACTATGCTAGTACTTCGAATACACTTAACAGAGAGGAGAATAGGCCTGCAAAGCCTAGATATAATAGACCCTTGATGTGCTATCGTTGTGGTGAATACGGCCACATGCAAAATAGGTGTTCTCTTCCAGAAGATGCACCTCCTTGTCAACATTGTTCCGAGGCAAAGGATCATTATACCAAAGATTGCCCAAGAGGTCGTCCTGCTCCAATCCACATGATTGCAGTCTCTCCATCAGAAGAAGGTATGACTACTCAATCTTATGCTATTTCATCCTCTGCAATGCCCATGATGACCAGAGCTAGGCAAGCAGCAACAAACCTTGGGGGGGAACCACAAGGAATTCAGGATAAAGAGGAAGAAAAGAAGTCTGGATGAAAGGATCAAGTAGAAATTGAAGGAGCTTATGATAAGATGGCTACCACTCTAAAGGGCCAACCAACAAGTCTGCAAGAAAACATTCAGGAGGTAAACATTGAACAGATCTTGAAAGGTATTCATCACAAGATTAGTCTGTATGAACTTATAAAGATGGATTCAAAAATCAGAAGTGATTTATTAAAGATTATACACTCTGCCCACTTGGTCCAATCACCCAGTATAGATGGTTTCATGGTTGATTTTCCCCCTGCACCCTTAGCAGAAGATTATCTGTTTGTATAAAGGATGAAGCTCTCACATGAGTGATCATAGATGGAGGCTCTGGTATCAATTTGATGCCAGATTTTACAATGAAGAAGTTGAAACTGAACCCCACCAAGTCGGCACCATTCACGGTTACATTAGCAGATCAACATCGGGTTGCGCCACTTGGCATTATTGAAAAGGTACTGATGGTAGTACAGGGCTGCCACTTTGTGTTGGATTTTGTTGTTATTGCTCTTCCACAGGAGACTTCTTACCCTCTACTCCTGGGGAGACCTTGGCTGAGACAAGCAAAAGCTTTGCAAGATTGGGGGAAAAACAAACTATGGATCTCAACAAATACCAATAGCCAATTGCAATTACATTTGGAGGAGGGATTTGATTCAGGAAAAACCACTGGATATACTGTGGATACTCAGGTAATGCCCTCTCTACCCCAAGAAGATGATACATTGTTAAAATGGATGTTGGGAAGTGCAGAGTGTTGCACAGTGGAGATCAATGAAATTGTGGAAGAAGTTGCAGATAAGGTAAATGAAGACCACAAGGTATTGGAGAATGAGCAATTCCAGCAAAATACAAGCTTTGAAAAGGCAACCAATATAAAAGTATCGGAGGTAGAAGATCATGAACTTAAGAGCAGAGAAGATCTTCCTTTTGCAGATATACCTCAAGGATGGATGGAAGAACATGTTGCAGAATATAAATTAAAATCCACTCCTGCATATAGTGGAAATGATTTCTCAAGCAAGACAAGTCCTAAAACATTGGTTCAAGAAGTAAATTTAGGGGATGAAGAGAACCCTCAAATAGTTCACTTGGCATCCTGGTTGTGGCATTATCCTCCTTTGCTACAGAAGGTAACTTCTTTGCGTTTTACTTACAAAAGTGTCTTCGCATGGTCCTACAAAGATTTAACAGGAATACCAGAAGAGCTTGGGTTACATCAGATACCCTTAGTTGAGGGAGCCGCGCCAGTAAGAAGTAGGCCATATCGACTCAATCCGAAGTATGCAGAGGCGGTAAAGGCAGAGATTACAAAACTAGAGGAAGTAGGTATAATTGTGCCAGTAGAACATTCCAGGTGGCTTTCTTCTATGGTTATTGTGCCCAAGAAAAATAGCGGAAAAATAAGAGTATGTGTTGATTTTCGTGCTTTGAATAAAGTGACTATTGAAGATGGATTTCCTCAGCCCTTCACAGAGCAAGTACTTGAGGAAGTAGCTGGACACACTTTGTATAGTTTCTTGGATGGTTTTAGTGGCTACAACCAGATAGTAATTCATCCTGATGATAGGGACAAAACAGCCTTTGTTACTCCCTGGGGCACTTATGTCTATACTCCCATGGCTTTTGGCTTGAAGAATGCGCCAGCTTCATTTAATAGAACGATGTATCTAATATTGGGCAAGTGGTTAACAACCTTTCTACGCATTTTCATGGATGACTTTTTAGTATTTTCAGGCACAGATAAAAGAGCAGCAGTTTAAGATTTCCATGACCATTTGGAAAATCTAAAAGAAATTTTTGAGCAATGTCTCAAAACAGGTTTGAAATTGAATCCTGATAAATGTCACTTTTTGGTCACCAAGGGTACTCTTCTTGGTCACATAGTATCTGGTGAAGGTATAACTGTTGACCCTGCAAAAGTTACAGCTATTCTTTCCATGCCTATTCCACAAAGCCCAAAGGAAGTGCAAAGTTTCTTGGGCCATGCAGGGTATCACAGAAGATTCATTAGGATGTATTCAGAAATTGCTAAACCCTTGTCAAGGCTTACCAGTAAAAAGATCCCTTTCTCATGGAGTGCTGAAGCCGACAAAGCATTTTGTGAACTAAAATTGAGGCTATGTACTGCTCCACTTTTAAGTGTTCCTAATTGGTCATTGGAATTTCATGTGCATACAGATGCTAGTCTTCATGCTCTTGGTGCAGTTCTAGCTCAACCATCATCTCACAAAGTGGATAGACCTATCTCTTATGCCAGCAGACTACTCAACCAAGCTGAAAGAAATTACAGTACAACGGAAAGAGAAGGTTTGGCTATCGTATTTGCTCTTCAGAAGTTTAGACATTATCTCCTTGGTGTACATTTCATTGTTATCTCTGATCATCAGCCCTTGAAGTATTTGATAAACAAGCCTAGAGTAGCTGGAAGGATTTGGAGATGGTTACTCCTATTTCAAGAATTTAATTTTGATATTCATATTAAGCTAGGAAAAGAGCACTACATGGCAGATCAAGTGTCCAGGACAGCAATGAGCGAGAAGGCAACAGGTATCAATGACGAACTGGTGGATAGCAATCTTTTCCTGGTAGCAATTCGGACTGGTTGGTATGATGAAATTCTCCATGTTCTTACTACTGGAAAGATCCCAGAACATTTGACATTTGTACAAAAAAGAAGATTACTTTTGAAAACCAAAGCATATTCTCTTATAAATGGAAATTTATATAAATACTGTCAGGATGATATATTGAGAAGGTGTGTCTATCCAGAGGAGGTAAATCTTCTGCTAGAGGCTGCACACAGTGAAGGACATCTAAGGCGGGAAGAATTGGTTCATAGAATCATCCACAAAGGTCTATGGTGGCCTCACCTTTTCAAGGATGCAATCAAGTTTGCTAAAGAATGCCACATCTGCCAGAGGTGTGCTCCCACGCCAACCAGATTGAATTTCCAACCATTGGTCATATCTACCGGATGGCTTCCATTTGAACGATGGGGTCTTGATTTCATAGGACCAATTAGTGCAACTGGTCAACCTGGAGGTAAAAAGTATATTTTGATGGCCACATGTTATGCCACTAAATGGATAGAGGCTAAAGCTACTGTGGACTGCACGGCTTTAACAGTAGCCAAATTCTTGTATAAACGTATTTTCTCAAGATTTGGTTGCCCACTGGAAATTACTAGTGATAGGGGCACACATTTTGTAAATCAATTGCTCCAGTTTATATTTGACAGGTACAAAGTCTTCCATAAAAAATCTTGTGCCTACTATCCAAGGGCAAATGGCCAAGCAGAGAGTTCCAATAAGATTTTGATTGGACTGCTTCGCAAATTATCTTTCGATCATCAAAGCTCCTGGCCACAAGCACTGATCGGTGCAATTTGGGCTTTCAGAACCACGAAGAGGGGAACCACAGGCGAGACTCCATTTCGTTTAGTTTATGGGAAAGAGGCATTGGCACCGTTCGAGTTCATTATCAGAAAGGAAATAGGAATCATAACCATTGGAATTGAACCCCCCATTCAAAGATTGGTGGCATTAGAAGAGTACAGAGAAGAGGCAATGCAGAAACTTAAGGTAACACAAGAAAAGCGTAAGAGATTGCATGACAGGTATCTGAGATCCAATGAAGTTCAGGAAGGGTCCATGGTTTTAGTGCATCAGTTTCCAGCAATTCAAACTCAATTGGCACCCAAATGGGTAGGACCATATAAGGTTATCAAGGTATTACCACATGGCGCAGTGCATCTGGAAGATTTGTAGGGAAAAAGGATTCCCCTAGTCAACATCTCCAGGGTGAAGAAGTATCTAAACTAATTCGACTTGGAAGGATTTCAACCACTGTACATACCACATGTCATTCAAGTTTGAGCAGTTATTTCGTTTATTCAATAAGCGGATAAGAAGGAAATTGCACCGAGGCAGTGCAAAATCCTGATGTGGGGGTCTGTACCCCTCCTTTCTCTCTCTCTGTTGTGCTATTTTTCTCTCTTTTTCGGGGCAAGTTCATGGCATCAGTGACGAAAGCCTACAACCAGGTTGTTCTTCATGGGGGCTCATGTCATGCAAGGCTTCTGAAGGTGTGATTGGCCTTTGGAATTGGATTTGAATTGTTGTTGATGATGACGGTATTCGATCTCATGCTTCCTTCTCTCTTTTTCTTTCTCTCTCTCTCTCTCTCTCTCTCTCTCTCTCTCTCTCTCTCTCTCTCCTGTCCTCCCTTCCTCTCTCTCTCACAGCCTACCCCCTCCCCTTCTTTCTTCTCTCTCTCTCTCTCTCTCTCTCTCTCTCTCTCTCTCTCTCTCTCTCTCTCTCTCTCTCCTGTCCTCCCTTCCTCTCTCTCTCACGGCCTACCCCCTCCCCTTCTTTCTTTTCTCTCTCTCTCTCTCTCTCTCTCTCTCTCTCTCTCTCTCTCTCTCTCTCTCTCTCTCTCTCTCTCTCTCTCTCTCTTTCTTCCTCCCCTCCTTCTCTCACCTCCCTCGCCACCCCTGCTGACCCCCCCGCTGACCCCTCCCGCAGCCCCCCGCCACCCCCGCTGACCCCCCGCTGACCCCTCCCGAACCCCCCGCCACCCCCGCTGACCCCCCCGCTGACCCCTCCCGCAGCCCCCCGCCACCCCCGCTGACCCCCCCCCGCTGACCCCTCCCGCAGCCCCCCGCCACCCCCGCTGACCCATCCCGCCATCCCTCCGCAGCTTCCCCCGCAGCCACTCGGCCGTAGCCCGCAGCCCCCACAGCCCGTAGCCCGCAGCCCGTAGCCCCCACAGCCCGCAGCCCCCGCAAGCCCTCCGCCCCGCTGCCTCTCACACCCCCCCGCCCCCGCTCACTCCCACGCTTTCCCCCCTTCTCCACCTATCCCTCATGCACGCAGGACACATGCATGCACACATGCACATCCACACATACATGCACACATGCGCAGATTCACATGCATTCACACATTCACCCACACACACATGCAGCACACACGCAGGCAGCACACACACATGCTTGCACACATGCTCACATGCGCACGCACTCATACAAGCATACCTATGCACAATCACATACACACACATCTTTACATATACATCTACTGCCACACACACACACACATTTCCGCACACACACACCCACTCCCACACATACACACATCCCTACACACACATGCACTCGCATATACTCAAATACATATATACACTACCCTGCGACACACACCCTCACTCTCACACCCGTACAAACACATACACCCCCACACACACTCACACACATGCAACCCATGCACCCCATACTCACACACATACCCTTACACACTCACATACACACAAGTGCACACACACTCACACTTTCACATTCACACATACCCCCCATGTGTACACACACATTCACACACACACGCACACACAATGACACAGAGAGCACCATAATTCAAACCTTGGAACGGAGGTCAAAACCTACACAGTTGGAACAACAATGGCAGATCTAGACTCTCAGAAGTCGTGAATGCAATACAAGGAAAGGGCAACATTTCTATCTGATTCTATAAGCAAATTTAAGTCGGATTTTAGGGAACAAGGACCTGACGTGCTCTAAAAGGCATGAGATCTCAACAAGGACAAAGGAGAAGAAATATGACCTTAAAGAAGAGAATAATGATGGGAGTCAGAAGATTTCTGTGTGCAGGGTAAAAAGTGAAAGCAAGGAAAAGTTTCTTTTGCTAGCAACTATTCAAGGCGACTACCTATTTTTGTGGATCTAATTCAAATCAAGTGGAATATTTGACCTACCCCCCAATTTTGGGTGATTAACTGGTGCGTGATCAGTGGACGTGAAGAATCGGCAAGGCCCTCTTGACCTATTGGGGCCTATAAAAACAATGGATTTGTGCTCATTTGGGGGACAATTTTAGAAATACAGAGGTTTGTGTATACGTGCAGAAGTCCTCTCTTGCACTTGGTGGTTTCAAGCCTATTGTAGGAGCTACTCTGTAGTGTGTATACAGAGGGTAGGCTTCCCAGTGGAGGGCTATGAGCACTATAGTGTAAGAGAGTAGCTTGGATTCTTCTTCTTTTTTGTGAGTCAGTGTTGTTGATTAGGTTCTATCCTCTTGAGAAATTCTTTGTATTGTTCTGAGTTAGTCTGCGTATCAGTGGCCCCTTATGCTGATGGGAAGAATCTGTTGCGTTAGAGTTATTTACTTTTAGGGTGGCTTGTTAGCCCTAAGCTTGCGGCTCATTAGCACAAAGTTTGCACTTTTGAGCATCACTCTGCCCAACCTTGTAATCATCTGATTTGAATCAAGAAATATATGGTCTTCTGTGGTCATTAGTTGATTAATATTTCTAGAGTATGTACAACTCCTTTGTCTGCTCACAGAAATGTTAAAGGGTATACTTCCCTAAAGAGAACCCCCCTTGAGTAGGCGACGTACTGGATGTGTTTAATCTTTATTCTCTACTTTTGATAAAGGCAGATACCCCAGTACCTCCTCTACAACGGTACACGCTCAACAACCACTCTGATGAAATGCTCGATCATGAAGTGACAAAAATGTGTCACGTTAAGTGTCGCTATGCCCCCTTTATTCTTGTAGTGAATCCACATCATTTAATCCACATAATTTAAATTAATCCCCATTGTTTTCAATATGGTCTTAATCCATCAATAACGAATACCCTCAAACCATATCAAGATAGATTGGAGAATACTATAAGTAATTCATGTGTGTCTACTCTTTTTGATACATCTCTATCACATCCTAGTTGTAAATCATATTTAAACATATAAAACCAATTTCTATCAATGGGGTAACTCTTTAAATCTATGTATTTAAAAAGTTACAATAGGAGTATTGAAATCATATAGGTCTCTTGGCTTTTATTGAATTGTGAAGGGCTCCTGGATATACATTCAGGTGCAATCCACCAATACTTTCCACTCCACTCATTTCTAGTTGATATTTTGAGTTCACATAGCTTTGGAAAACTTTTTTGTGTTGGGAAATGCATTGCTCTTCTAAAGTCATGTAGTCCAATATAAGAATGCCTATCTTTAAATGCAAGAGTATGTTTTGTGGATGGAAATCATTGTGGGAAGTATTATAGGTCTTTAGGAATGAAATTGTTTGCAACAATCAATTCATTAGCTTTTCGATATTTTCCTTCACTTTTGCTACATCTTCTTCGATTTCTTTGATACTTCTGCTTCCTAGTACGTTTAAGTACTCTTTTTTCATTTTGTTGAGCCACATGTCTAAGGTACCACCATTCGATTATCTAAAAATCAGACATGGGATTTTACTATGATGCCTTGCTAATGAAGGTGGACTGATTATTCCACTACGTTTAACAGGTAAAATGGTGGCCTCATCCATAGATCTGTTCTCTCATGTCTATAAGTCACCACCATGTTATTTGAATACTTTTGTAGCAAAGATTTTGCTGATGAATCTCTAGTGGGTTATTCTAACTTTATGGATTGTTCCATATTGTTGTTCTCCCACGAGAGTTGCATCATTGAAATGAATAGATGAATATAGGAGCAAACATAGGTTATTGGATGTTTGATCTCCCAAATTCACATGTATATCTTTTTCATATGGATCTGCTATTGTTTCTATTGTTTGTCATTTTTTGTGTTCAGCAATGTCACGTCTCACTCGCTTTCCTATCTTCATTGTTTGATATAGTAAAGTGACAAATTTGACACTCTCTTTGACTATTTTTCCAAAGATCCGAGTGAGCTCTTTGGACATGTGGTCAACTAGTACTTGTCATCCTCCTGATACACTTCCAAATTTATCTTCATTATTGATGTATGTTGTTCTAAGAAGCTTTTCAATGAAATCCTTGTAATTTAATATACCCATTTCTATAGTGATTTGGTCTTCTCTCATTCTATACATGTATGAGTAGACAAAATCTTTCAAAAGCTTTTGCTCCTGCTTATTTATTTTACCTACCATATGTGCAAATATAAAAAATATACTTTTAGATAAAATTAAAATTTAGATTCATAACGAATTTTTGAACATTAATCTAATTTATAAGAGCAATAATAAAAATAAGACTCATAAATAAAATGATAGATACTTAAATACATTTTAATTATACATATCAATAAGTGTATGGATAGATAGATCAATATATAAATAAATAACTGATAGAAACATGGATAGATAGTTTGATAAGTTGATTTTTAATGAAATAGAAAGTATAATTATCATCTTGAAGTGAATCTATGTAACTATTAAAAATGTAAGAGTCAAAGAATCAAACATTCATAATAGTTCATATTGTCTCACTAATCTATGTATGACTCGTGTCACATGAGTGCATATAAATATTGTGATAGTAAGAGTCAAAGAATCAGACAATCACAATAGTTTCTATACACCTTGTGACCTACATTGTAATTATGCTCACATGAATCTAAGTGACTATTGTGAGAGTAAGAGTCAAAGAATCAGACAATCACAATAGTCCCTTTACACTTCCTATACTATTGAGAAAGTAGACATCCGGGCAACAATTCCAACAATCGCACTAGATATATTGCTCAATTCTATACTATTGTAAGAGTAAGAATCGATGTAGCAAGTCAGACAATCACAATGGCAATTTATTATAAATTTGATTCATCAAACTATACAAGAAATGCTTTCACAAGTTGAACATGCATACTCTTCATGATTAAAATACATAAAACCAATCACATAAATACAAATCATACATATGTAAGAGATGCATATATGAATCATAACATATATATGAAACATAATAAACATAACAATAAAATAGAAAATAAATGAAAATTAGATTAATACTTGAATAATATGGTGAGGAAAGGGCTCTCTGAGTGGTATGGTAGTAGTAGAGCTCTAAGAACTTGTCAGAAAGCACATGAGGAATAATTTTTTCAATCCAATGGAAAAATATGTATCTTTTTTGCTTAGAGATAGGTTTTGGATCCAAATAGTTTTCAATTGAAAGCACTTTTGATTGAGAGAGTTTCGAATCGAAAGTGTTTGAATTAAAAACATGTGCCTCCAAAATTCTTTATTCGCATTTATTTGGGAATCCCCAAATTAAAATACCATATTTGGTATTTTTCCATTATTTGAACAAATAGATGCAACCTATCATTGCTAGCCTCTTAGACTGTGAGCATGGTGTCTTCTAGATTTGATGGCCTTGACGTTTAGAGATAGAAAGATCAGATGTGGCATAAATTGCTTCGTGTGTGGTTACACATATGCCCATAGAGCCCTGGTGACATGCTGGACCATGTGTGGATGGACATGGATTCATTGGCAAACTTCACTGTTCGGTTAGAACTTGTCGATTCTATATATGAGTTAGTGATGTATGAGGAGACTAGTTCATTATGGAAGAGACTTCATGATATGCATGTGATTCCATTGATTATTAGAATATCTAGAGCACATTAAGAACTTCAATGTTGGAACTATAGTCATGAGGGCCATACTCGATGAAATTTCTTCCGTTAGATGCAATAATGATCCCAAGGATATGCATGTGATGTAAGTGAAGTTGTGGTTTTAGGAGGGCCTATGCGAGTTGATTGTGTTAATGATTGTGATTTTACTTTCTCCTATAGTTCATCTTAGGCTTCCTTTTGTTCATTTTGTAGCACACATATGGCTTGGTTTCTTGGTGCATTATCTAGTTTTCATGCTACAGTAGATCATGCCTAGTTTTGTCGATTCTTAGCTGAGAGTATGGATGTGTGCACATGATTGATGATGTGAGATACGATATTGAGCATTGAGAAGATGTATGCCTTCCACCTCCTAGTGGAGCATCATTTACACTCATACATGTATGTTATGTGCCTTCATTCCCTATGATTTTTATTTTAGTTATCCAATCGCATGAGACCAAATGTTTTGCATTCCTTAGTGAGCATGATTTTCAATTGCAGATGGGACAACTTAGGCTTGTGAGAGGTGCTAGGATTGGGCACAAAGATCTAGTGTAGGTACTCCATGTGTGTGTGTGTGTGAGAGAGAGAGAGCCTCATCGCAGTGGGATTTCAACCTTATGTATGGTATGAGACTCTTTATGTCTCATTTTTTCTACCTACAAATAGTTCTATTAACAATGATGCACATGTATGGCATGATTTAGATGCTCAGATTGAGGCACATATAGAGCATTCTTTAAACGCTCTTGATGCTTATGTAGACCATGATTTCATTTATCATGTAGATGCTCATGTGGAACACACTGTGGATGATCATTTGGATGCTTTAGATCATGATGTGGATGCTCATGTAGAGCACTGTGATGAGACATAGTTGGAGTTTGCTCAGCAGTTTGACTCTAGTATTGCAAAAAGACAAAGTATGAAACATGGGTGGAAAATGCCATCATCTTTGTACGTGTTGTTAGTAGCAAAGTTTTGAAATTCTACTATATCTGTTATCTTCTTTGCTATTGCTCCTATGTTCTCTCGTATAACTAATTTCTTACATGCTATAAGAATTATTAGGTATCTATTAGTAGAGAGGATTACTTTCTGAACTTGCAAGTATATTTTTGTTATGACCATACTATATGAGTGATGGCTTCATCTTCTAGCGTTGATGCATTTGCTAATCTTATTGCTACGCCAATTTGCATTTGTCCACCTATGTTCATTGAAGGGGAACTTGATGGAACAAATTACTTCTCTCAAAACTCAAATCTTTTGTAATTTTGGACACTTATGAGTTCTTGGATAATGTCATGGGGCGATAGAGATTGATCCATAGCCAATCTTGATGGAAGATTTATCACATCCTCGAGTGACAATCTAGCATGATCCATATCTTCTTCAAGCTTAGAAGATGAGGAATGCAGATGAATTATGTGCCATTGTTACAAGCATAAGTGGTTCTGTGCTTACTCTAGTCTCGCACAAGATTGAAGCACATGAAGCTTGGGGCATGTTGGGTCACCAATATGAGACCAAGAATCACACTCAGATTCAGAAAACGTGAGAATGAGTTAGCGATTGAGAAGCACTCTAATTTGGAGAGGGTTGAGGACTTTGTCAGTGAATCAAACATTTATAAGATCAACCAGCTATTGATGGTGTTTTGATTACACTTGAAGAACTAGCTTAGAGGTGCGTTCAAATTGTCCTTGCATTAAAATATGGTGAGTTTGTAATTGCCCTGAACATTTATTAGAACATTTTCCCTTACCTTTCAAGAGCTTTTTGCAATGCTTCTTCAAGAAGAAATGGTTTTGAATAATAGGAAAGGTTCAAATGATGTAGTGTTTTAAGCAAATTCAATGGGTAAGGGCTCTTTTGATTGTTCAAAAAAGAAGCCAAAGAAGAAGGCAAAGAAGAGGAAGTTCACTAGAAGTTGTTTCTATTGCAAAAAAGGGGTCACATCATTAAGGATTTCAAGAAGAAGCAAGCTATCAAGAGAATTGATACTCTCATCGCGACATCAAGGTTTCTCCTAATTAGGAAAAACTCATTGTTGCCCTCTTTGTCAATGTTAATGTCTTTATGCAAAAAACGTAATCACTATATCAATGGCCACATGGATGTACATAGGTAGTATCCAAAAAAGCATAGATAGTGTGTATGTGCTTAGTATGTGCAATAAAATAGAAATAAAAGGCTGAATTTATATCCCAAACACTAGCCAACAACACCTACAATGTCTATCAACTCTGTTCTTTAGACCCAAAACACCTACATAAAATTGTAGGGGTTACTCCCATCACAACTGAAAGCCTTCTAGGAAACCTATAAGAAGACTCAAGAGCTGAAAATTCAAAGATAAAGCCAAATTTAGACTACTAAGGAGACCCAAAACTAAGTGTCTCAAGCTCCAATTTTGATCTTCGGAGCAAAATTTCCACGTATGTAGTTCAAAGTATCCCAAAAGTACAAAATCGGCTTCTAATTTCCCCATGTTCTCTACGCAAATAAACTCTCAAAAAATCGATATAGATAGCCTAAGAGAACACTTTGAAGGCTCTAAAATAATGTTAACCTCCAAGTAGTTGCTCAGTTTGCTCACAGAAAAAACAAAAGGCCGTTTTCTTCAAATATCACTGATAGCAATGAATTGGTGTGTGATGGTGATGCACCATGGTGTTTTCTCCTTTGCAGCAGCTCTACAATGAGGCCCTCGCAATAGAAAACTAAGCTACAGTGACTATCACACTCCTCCTTATATACTTGTAGAAAAACCAATGTCTACATAGTACATAGAGAGCACGAACTCAGATTCTAGGTTCACAAAATGGAGTCCAACTTAAAGTCTATGGCTGATCAGGTCACTATATGTTCTATTGCATGACATATACAAATTTCTCGAAGTGAACCAAAGATGGAATGGGATATTCAATAAATTCAAGAGAAATGTTTTTCGGTATATACAATGTAGAATTTATACTAATTGTGGTGTTAAAATCCAACACTCGTGTGACTTAACATCTCCATGAATAAAAATGGAATGGGATCGTTAATGAATTCAAGAGAAATATTTCCATGTGTATACAACATAGACATCCTTTTCTTTTACATCTTTTTTTCTTAATCATTATATCCTTCCTAATGTATTTATTATGTACAATGCTAGTTTCTCCAACTAAATTGAATTGAATGGAACTATTACTCTTTCCACAAATTGTTTGTGAGTGGATAGTGTTTATAGTTAGTTTACAATTTCCAATTTTTTTTTGGAGATACTTGCTACTAAACCAAGGCTATTGGTGGCTAAGGAGTTATGAATATGCAGAAAGTGGCTAAAAACCTAGATGCTAAGTTGTTTCTTTCTAGGGAGCACTACATTGTATCCTATGACTAGAATTGAATATGCTTGTGATTACAAGATCATCCATTCAACAAAAATAATAGAACAATATTGAATTGTTACAAGAAGTCACTCAACCCAATATTGATAAGTGTGGATAATTGGACTAGATAGGATACAAGAGATCCCACTACGTAGGATCATAGGTATGGAAAAATATATCTAGATTACAAGAACTCCCTTAAGAGAGATGGACTAGGTACAAGAAATAATTGGACAGGATCTAATACTACAAGATTACAAGAAGACAAGACTGGATATCTAGAATACTAGACAAGGCAAGACTAGAACTGGAATTGTAACTTGGAAAGTACTTAGTTGGAGATCAAGATGCCTTGAGCTCTCAAGACTGGTATTGAAATGCTCATGATGTATGTGGCCAAGCCCTTCTTATATAGGTGTTCAAGGAGATTACAATTTGATGATTTCATCGATGATATTAGCACTCCAAAAGAACACCTTTGGATGTCCAAATCTAGCAAGTAGCTATTCAATCTAAGGATTCTGACACGTTTCGGCACAATGGTAGCAATCATTTCTCAAAATTTTGAAGCACTCATGAGATATGGAAAGTCACATGAATCTAAGGTTTAGGATGGTTTCATTTGTGTCCATAACATCAATTTCCCCTCAAGCAATGAGTTCGAAGAGGAGTGTTTGCCATGTACTTTAGCTTGGGTTTCAATGGATTCTTCTTATGGAATTCATGAACTGTGATTGGTGGTCCTTGAAGCTTTTTTGTAGGTTCTCAAGTATGATCAGTGATTTCATATCGATTCCAATGAATAAGATATTTCAATCTTCCTTGGGAGATTTTCCAATCTAAGACATGTTCAACCTCAAATTATTCATGATGCTCAATCTCGATAGGTGGTGGACTAGGTCTCTCTCCCCTCAATGGTAAAATCAGATATGGTTCAAACATGGATATGTGGAAAACTAGATCTATTCTCATCATACTAGATAATTGGAGCTTGAAGGTGACTAGATTAATCTCAAGAAAGCTGGTGAAAGGAAAAATATATGATGGTCTAGCTTTGCAAAGGGTCTTGAAGTTTGCAAATTAGTTCTAAATACTACATTTTAACCCCAACATCATACGATAGATTCTAAACATGAGATTGTTCTAGATAATACTTATATTGTTGTTGATCTCTATGGATCTCTTGCTTGAGTTTGTAGTTAACATCCATGAGGTATTGAGCCTTCTATATGCTAGCTAGGTTTTTCACATGGTTTGAAAGTTTACATCCATCCTTGGCTGTTTTCCATAGTTTTCAAAGAAGGATTCTACTAAGTATATGTATCAGCACCTTTGTTATAGTAAAACTATATAAAGGGTGAAATCACAAACCAATAATTTTGATGCTAGGTGATGGTACAAAGAAAACTATTCTAGGATTTGATTCACCCATTTGTTTTTAAATCATCTTGTGAATGATTGGCTTTAAAAAATCTAACTTTAACATCAAGAAGCTTGAGAAAACTACTATAAAAATTGAATATGCACTAAGGAACTTGGTAATTGACAATATCATCAAGAAATCCATGAAGCCTAAAGATGGATATGAGAAAACATCTAGTAGTGGTTGCAACAAAAAATCTCTTGATATAATTTCTCTTGTTTTGTTCATTCCAAAATTTTTAGCTATAAGTTTATCATGATGTTGCTAAATTACTTGGATTTTGGGTTATTGTGGAGATACATACAATAGATTCTTATAATATAGTAACCCATTCTTTTCTTGGAACTCGTTTACTTCATGATCTTTCTCTTCTTGTGCGAGACTCATCTCACAAAGATACTTCAAAAAATGGCTTGCATGCTACTCTCCCCCCACTGTATGTATCCTCTTGCTCCTAGATTAAAGAGCTTCTTGCATGATCTATTGTGACATGAACATCATGCACACTTACTCTACTTTCTATGGTGGAACTTTATAATATCCTCAAGCTAGGAACCTTAGCAATCCATGCTCTTGCTCTAGCACACACTAATAAAAGATTTGCTTTGGATCTATGTCTAAGATTCTCTCCCCCTTATAAGGATAAATATCATCAATGATCCAAGTAGAGACTATGAGTGGAAAACCTTCCAAGATACCCAACACTCTAGAGAAAACTAGTTCTACATATGATTCTCTTATCTAGAACCTCTTTTGAAATATCTGGTCTCACCTCTCTGTGGCAATGGGAAACTCTCAAAGTCTTGCTACTTCTTGGTCTTCACTTCATATTCTACATAATTTGTAGATCTTCCACCTAAGACATGTATTGTAAATATATTTTATGTGAACTTGCTAACTTTCCATCAGTATTCCTTTATCTTCTATATATGTATGGGATACTTCAATGTATGCAACTAGGAGTTATGGGATGTATGCTACAATCCATCTTTGAAGGAAGTGAACTAATTGGCTTCTCATTTATTATAACTATATCTATGCCATTCTATCTTCTCCTCTAACATATGTGCCTTCAACATATCGTCTCCAATCTAACTAATCTTATACTTTTGGAACTCTATTTGAAGATCCTATTTCTAATCTTATGTTGGAGTTAGACGTCTGCGGAAGCATGCGAACAATACAAGAAAGAAGAAGAAGCTTGGAGCACAACACACAATACAAAATGTATTAATAGAGAATGTACAAAGATAAGTATCCCATTAGGGAAATAGGCATATATACAAGCCGAGGGAAAAAAACCTCCTAAAGAGGGAAAAAAGTGCACCGGCGGTCCTAGTGTGTTCACACACATCACTACCTAAATATATCAACAAATCCCCCCTGGGAGTGATGCGGTGAACAAGGAGCTAGCACTCATGTATAAGGAAGTGCCAAGCTATGTGGAAATCACTTCACAAAAGGAGGTAAGCCCAGAGCTTTGCAAAAAGCTTCAAACTTCTCCCTAGGCAGAGCCTTCATGAAAAGATCTAGAATGTTCTCCTGCGTGGGCACATATGCCAAGCTGATCTCCCCAGCAGAGAACCTCTCCCTGACATAGTGATAATGCACCGCAATGTGCTTAGTACAAGCATGGAACACAGGGTTCCTCGCAACTGCCAATGCGCTCTAACTGTCAGTGAAGATGGTGGTGGCAGAAGTCTGATCAGCACCCAAATCAGCCATAAGGCGTCTGAGCCACACACACTCAACAGTCGCTGTGAAAGCTGCCCTATACTCAGCCTCACAACTTGAAGTGGCCACAGTAGGCTACTTCTTGCTCAACCAAGAT
This sequence comes from Ceratopteris richardii, assembly GCA_020310875.1. Classification (NCBI taxonomy): domain Eukaryota; kingdom Viridiplantae; phylum Streptophyta; class Polypodiopsida; order Polypodiales; family Pteridaceae; genus Ceratopteris; species Ceratopteris richardii. Next base: position 59,045,865 of record CM035424.1, on the reverse strand, counting down.
ATACATGAGCTACCAAGCATGAAGCAAAAGCCACTAGTGGACACACGAGTGTCATAGCAACCAGCCCAATCAGTGTCAAAAAAAGCATGCAAATCTGGCGGTAGTGACCCCCCCTTGGGATAAAGCAACCAAAGTAGCCGAGTACCACTCAAATAGCAAAAGATGCACTTAATTGCCTGCCAATTCTTGACTCCTAGGCAATGCATAATCCTTCTCATCTGTGAGACAGCAAATTGAATATCTAGTCAAGTAATGCATAAGTAAATCAAGCATCCAACAGCCTGCTAATAGAGAACAACATCAAATGCATCTCCAGCATCATGAAGACTCAATCGTAAACCTATCTCCATAGGAGTGGCAATAGGCTTACAGTCTTCAAGGCCATAACGCTGCAATAATATGTCAATATATTTCGCTTGACACAAAGCCATTCCACCATCAACTTGCATAAACTGAATGCCCAAATAGTGATGCAAATACCCCAAATAAGACATCTCAAATGAGGCATGCAAATCAGCCTTAAAATCAGCAATATGCTTCTCAATAGGACTAGTGAGCAACATGTCATCAACATAGACAACAATGATCAGAAGCACATCATTAGCACGCTTAATATATAAGGTGCTTTCAGTTGGACTGTTCTCAAAACCATGTGCAATCAGATAGGCATGTATCTTCTCATACGAAGCACGTGGTGCTTGCTTTAAACCATATAATGCCTTCTTTAACCTGCACACCTAGTTTTCATGCCCTTTCTGCACAAAGCCACGGAGCTGAAAAACATACACTTCTTCATGCAAGTCACCATTTAGAAATGTTGTTTTAATATCCAACTGATGTACATTCCAACCATGATGAGCTGCAAGTGCACAGATGCTCTGAATAGTAGTCATACGGCATGTAGGTGCAAAGGTCTCATCAAAATCAATGCCTCTTTCCTATGCATAACCCTCTACAACAAGCCTAGCCTTATACCTGTCAACTGTACCATCTGGTTTATGCTGCAGCTTGTATACCCACTTAGTGCCAATGGCCTTCTTGCCAGGAGGCAAGTCACATAAAGTCCAAATACCATTCTTCATTATAGCATCATATTTAGATTGCATAGCAGCCATCCGATTTTTTGAATTTTGTGCTTCATCAAACGAAACAGGCTCATTCTCATCACAAAGATTAGATGCAGCCATAGCATAGCAATCTGATGCAAAAGAGGCACTATGAGAGCGTGAACGAGTACGATATGAAAGAGGTGCATCTAATTTATTATCATGCAAAGTTTGCACCAGCCCTTTTGGCATACTTTTGGCTTGCTCAATATCAACTCTCTCATCAACTAGTGCATCATCTCTATCATCAACTAGTGCATCATGTAGATCATCAGAAATGGAATGATCTACATCATCACATGAAACCTGCAAAGGCTAAGAAGTTGCCTCATTGGGACCAGCACTAGACTGTCGACCTGTAAAAAGAGGCAGAAAAGTATCATACATGTCTTTGGAGCTAACAGATGTCTCCTTAGTACATGAAAGCAATGACTGAATAGCATCTTCCACAAAAACAACATCACGGCTAACCAAAATGCGTTTAGTCTGTGGATGATATAGACGATAGCCTTTGCTTCAGAACTGTACCCAACAAAAATACATTTTACTACTTTATCATCCAATTTTCTGCGATGTTGTTCAGACACTAATGCATATGCCAAACAACCAAAAACACGCAGATGAGCAACAGATGGCTTGCGATCATGCCAAGCCTCATATGGAGCGATAGACTGCAGCGCTTTAGTGGGACACCTGTTGAGTACATATGTTGCACACATGACAACCTCAAGCCAGAAACTATGTGGTAAAGCCTGACTCTTGACCATACACCTCGCCATCTCCATGAGTGACCTTTTCTTTCGTTCAGCAACTCCATTCTATTGAGGTGTATACGGCACTATACACTGGTTTTTTATCCCACGTTTAGCCAAAAATGCATTAAAATCAGAAGACATATATTCCCCCCCTCGATCAGAACGGAGGGTACCCATTTTACATGCTGACAAATTTTCAGCCAAAACCAAAAACTATTTGAAGCACATTGTTGGGGATTCGCGGACAAGAAGGAGTTTGAGGGTTTGTAGGAGAAAAAGGAGATGATGAAAATGGAATAACAGTGAGAACTTCTGCAAAGGAAGACTCTTGGAAACCTTGAATATTGATTATCCTTCAACAATTACAATGACTGCGCACAGTCTAATCAATGACTAGATACCACTTCAGAGAATATCAATTACTGAAGACCAATTATCTCAAGTCCTCTAGCAGCGGCCTCTCGTACACCAATCCTTCGCCTGCTTCCCACTTCCCTTGTGCACACCTTGCACCAAGCTTCCGCCAAGCTAAGGAATTGGTATCACGACGCACACGCAATAGACCTTGGAACTCTTGGAATCCAACCCGCCTTCTCTGCACACTTTCCGCTTGACACCTCTTGCACTCTTGAATGTCGTCGCCCACTGGAGGCTCTTCTTGCTTCCTCTCTCGCTTCCTCTGAAGCTCTCTCTTGCTCCTAGCTCTCAATGTCCACAAGAATAGCCTTTGTCCTTCTTTTTGTTGAGGCCCGCCGGTTCGCGCACTCTAACTGCAATACAATCTTGGTGTCCTTTCAATGTCCAAGATTGTCTTTTTGAACTGGTCCTCAACGACTCGCTACTTTGTCCTGTAGTGACTTTAGAACAAGAGTGACTTTCAAAATAAAATTTTTGATTGGGCGGCCCATTTCTACCTTTGCGTACGGCCTTCCACCTTCACCTTTTCTTTTAATTCTTTACTTTTGCACCTTAAGATTTTAAATTTATCCTTTGAACCTTAAGAGGAAAAATACTTTGCACCTTTAGTTTCAACCGGTTAGGGCTCTACAGATGCCCACCACCTAAAGATCTCTCCGTCCCGGAGAGACAACAGTGATACCACTGAGAAATTGCAAAGACACAGAGATGAAAACAACGGAGGCAAGAAAAAAGGTAAAGGGTGTGTATATTTATTGAGTTAAGAAGAAAAATATAATGCACCCTATAAGAATTATTAGAAATCAAAAGGATGAGGTAATTATTGACAAAGCAATACTGGAATCTAAGAGCAAATATTATGACTGTGGATGAGCAATTTATTTAGACTGAGGATGGCAATTTATTGTGGAGGTTGATTGAGATTGTCAGCCGAGGTTGATGGAGAAGGAGGCAAAGGAGCAGAAGCTTGTTCGATCGTAAGCTGTAGCGAACTAAGGCATTGCCTAAAATGATCCCTCTCCCGGCGGATACGTCGGCATGTAGCATTAGCACAAAGCCCTAAGTTGGAGCGATTCTGAAGATCTTCTAAGGCTTTCATCGCAGAGTCGGCCATATCGCGATAATGATCTCTCTCTTCTTTAAGCAATCGCGCCGTTTCGTTGAGGGAGTGCCATTGAGAGGTGGCCATGCGATTGATGTTTTCTATTGTGGAGATATACTGTTGATGAACCGAAGCTGCTGCGGAAACCGAATCCAAGGAAATCTGGGATGCTTGAGCATTGCCGATAGCAACTACACTCGCGTCTTGGAGTAATTGCAAAAATGAAGGGGTTGATGGTAGGTCAAAATGCGGAGTGGGATTGGCCGGTGGAGCAGGAGGGGGAGGGGGAGGGGGAATATACGGCGGAGGAGGATGAAGGGTTGGAGTGGCAGATGGAGTGGGAAGTGAAGGATTGGGGGAAGGAAGCGGTCGACTGCCCGGGATGTTACTGATAGAGGGAGAGGTGTAATCCGGGTGAATGGGGGGCATGCATGTGGGGTTTTGAGGGTTGAGCTGTGATTGAATGAGTGGCGTGAAAGTTGAAGAGAGGGAAGGTCTAGGGATAATGGGAGGGGTAGGCATGGATGGAGAAGGGGTAGATTTAGGAGGGAAAGGGGAAGAAGATTGGGTAGTGAAGTAGGGAACATGAGGGGGGGTAGTCATGAATGGAGAGATGGTAGATGCAGGAGGGATAGGTGAAGAAGATTGGGCAGGGAAGGAGGTTACATCAGGGGGATTAGTCACGAATGGAGAGATGGTAGAAGCAGGAGGGATAGGTGGAGAAGATTGTGCAGGGAAGGAGGTTACATCAGTGGGATTAGTCGTGAATGGAGATGTGGTGGATGCAGGAGGGATAGGTGAAGAAGATTGGGGAGGGAAGGAGGTTACATCAGGGGGATTAGTCATGAATGGAGAGGTGGTGGATGCAGGAGGGATAGGTGAAGAAGATTGGGGAGGGAAGGAGGTTACATCAGGGGGATTAGTCATGAATGGAGAGGTGGTGGATGCTGGAGGGATAGGCGAAGAAGATTGGGGGGGGAAGGAGGTTACATCAGGGGTTGCGGATGCGGGTGTCGATGCGGAAGCTGAGTCAATTGAGATTAGAGGGGGGGAGGGAGATGGAGCAATGGACGGTCCAGGTTGGGAAGGGAGATAAGCAGCATTGTGTGCAGAATGTGCGGGAATGTGATATAGCCAAGCTAAGAAGGGTGCAAAATGGGAGCCTCTAGAGATAGCCCCGCGGAGTCGACGGGAGCGCAAAGTCAAGGAACTATAAATGAGGGTTGCGTAAGGGTAAGGACGGCTATGGAGAAAGCAGAAAAGCGGATCGGCGATACGAATATCTGACCAGGGAAGGGAAGAGGTTTGGCTGCGTAGTAAGAAGAAAAAGATGAACGCATTGAGAAGGGTGGTCATGCGGAGCGAAAACCTAGCATTACTTTGAAAATGTGTGTTACAAAAGGCAATAGTGGCTGAGGCGGACAGTCCAGAGTATAGGAAAGGGGGAGCACGAAAATTTATTAGGGGAGACCCAATACTGGCGGCAATGTCTGGGATGAAGAGAGTGCCGGTTCTAAAATGAGGGAAGAGGCGGATAGCTTCATAAACCTGGGTAAAATTGGCGGGGTTATTGAAGAAAACATTAGCCAAGCCCCACAAACCCGCCTGCTGAAGATCCTCAATGGAAAACATTTGACGAAGGGCACTGGTAGGTAGGGATAGATGCATTCGGATTTGCAGGTTTAAGTCAGGAGGGAGAAACAGGCGCATATAATCCCCGGTAGGGGAAGATGGGTGGGATGAATGAGACATAGATTGGGAAGGAGAAGAATGGTGCGGAAGGGGAGGTGGGGAATAAAGGTCGGTGGAATCAGAGTGCATGGAATAAATGGGAAGATCCAGGGCCATAGGAGCTGTTGGAGTCGCTTGAACAGATTGTTCTGCTGATGAAGGAGGAGGTGGATTGGGATGGTCAGAGGGAATGGCGGAGGTAGGAGCGGAACTAGCATCCGGAGCGGGGTCCGCCATGGATGGAAATGGGGCGAAGAAGTGGAACAAAAGAAAGCCTATGCAGGGGGAGAGGAATCGATGGGTTGAGGTGGTGGGAGGGGGGCAGAGGGCTTGAGGGGTGGATGGTGTTGGGAGGAAGAGGGGGGCGCACTGGGGGAGGAAGGAGGGGGTGCGGTGGGGTTGGAGGCGGAGAGTTGGGAGGGGGGTTTGGTTGTGGAGCGGGGTTGAAGAGGGGGGGGGGGGGGTTGGGTGCCGGGCGAGGTCGGAGGGGGGGAGTGGTTGGGTGTAGAGGAGTCGGAAAGGGGGGGGGGCTGCGCGTCGGAGAGGGGGGAAGTGGTTGGGTGTCGGGCTGAGTCAGAGGGGGGGGGTTTGGGTATCGGAGAGGGGGGTGCTGGGTGCCACCAGGGGGGGTTGTTGAGGTGTAGGATGAGGGGGGGTTGGGTGTCAGGCGGGGTCGGGAGGGGGGGGGGGGTTGGGTGTAGAGGAGTCGGAAAGGGGGGGCGCTGCGCGTCGGAGAGGGGGGGGGTTGTGGTGTCGGGCTGAGTCGGAGGGGGGGGTTTGGGTATCGGAGAGGGGGGTGCTGGGTGCCGCCGGGGGGGTGGTGAGGTGTAGAATGAGGGGGGGTGGTTGGGTGTCGGGCGGAGTCGGGAGGGGGGGGTTGGGTGTCGGAGAGGGGGGGGGGTTGTGGTGTCGGGCTGAGTCGGAGGGGGGGGTTTGGGTATCGGAGAGGGGGGTGCTGGGTGCCGCCAGTGGGGGTGGTGAGGTGTAGGATGAGGGGGGGTGGTTGGGTGTCGGGCGGAGTCGGGAGGGGGGGGGGTTGGGTGTAGAGGAGTCGGAAGGGGGGGGGGGGGGGGGCTGTGCGTCGGAGAGGGGGGGGGGTTGGGGTGTCGGGCTGAGTCGGAGGGGGGGGTTTGGGTATCGGAGAGGGGGGTGCTGGGTGCCGCCAGGGGGGGTGGTGAGGTGTAGGATGAGGGGGGGTGGTTGGGTGTCGGGCGGAGTGGGGAGGGGGGGTTGGGTGTAGAGGAGTCGGAAAAAGGGGGGGGCGCTGCGTGTCGGAGAGGGGGGGGGGTTGGGATGTCGGGCTGAGTCGGAGGGGGGGGGGGTTTGGGTATCGGAGAGGGGGTGGTGGGTGCCGCCAGGGGGGGGTGGTGAGGTGTAGGATGAGGGGGGGTGGTTGGTTGTCGGGCGGAGTCGGGAGGGGGGGGGTTGGGTGTCGGAGAGGGGGGGGGGTTGTGGTGTCGGGCTGAGTCGGAGGGGGGGGGGGTTTGGGTATCGGAGAGGGGGGTGCTGGGTGCCGCCAGGGGGGGTTGTTGAGGTGTAGGATGAGGGGGGGTTGGGTGTCGGGCGGGGTCGGGAGGGGGGGGAGGTTGGGTGTAGAGGAGTCGGAAAGGGGAGGGCGCTGCGCGTCGGAGAGGGGGGGGTTGGGTGTCGGGCTGGGTCGGAGGGGGGGGTTGGGTGTCGGGCGGGGTCGGAGGGGGGGGGGGTTGGGTGTAGAGGAGTCGGAAAAGGGGGGGGGGGCGCTGCGTGTCGGAGAGGGGGGGGTTGGGGTGTCGGGCTGAGTCGGAGGGGGGGGGGTTTGGGTATCGGAGAGGGGGTGCTGGGTGCCGCCAGGGGGGGGTGGTGAGGTGTAGGATGAGGGGGGGTGGTTGGGTGTCGGGCAGAGTCGGGAGGGGGGGGTTGGGTGTAGAGGATTCGGAAAAAGGGGGGGGGGGGGCGCTGCGTGTCGGAGAGGGGGGGGTTGGGGTGTCGGCTGAGTCGGAGGGGGGTGGTTTGGGTATCGGAGAGGGGTGCCAATGGAGGGGGGGTTGAGGTGTAGGATGAGGAGGAGGATGGTGGAAGAGGGAGAGGGAGTGAAGGAGCGGAGGATTGAGAGGTGGAAGTGGAGGTTTTGGGGAAAGTTGGAGGTAGGTGGAGGGGAAAGGAGTGCGTCTTCTTTCTTCCACGGCGGATGCACTATCATGGACAGCTGAACCTGGCCAGAGCGTTGATGAGGATACAAAATTGCGGATGCTGAGGGGAGCAATAATGAAGGAGAAGGCACCTTATATAGCAAGGAGGAATGGAAGACTACCTCAGAGGAATGGATGGTTTAACCCAAAAGTGTGCTCAAAAGAGAGGAGATGCAATTTCTAATTTCATCCATCCAAAAGATAAACAAAAGAGAGGGTGGTAATGAAAGTCATTTGCAGAAGTAAGGGCCAATCAAAAAATTGGCGCCTAATTTATTCACCAATGAAATAAACTTGATTTTTATTGATGAAATGAGCAACATAACAAAATTTGCGTTCCAAAAAAAACACGCGTGAGCATTTTGCTTATTAATTGTTTTATTAAAGCAATCCAAAACACTAATGAAACCAAAGAAATGAAAATGCACTGTTTATGGCTTTAGGTGGTACCCCTTGAGTCGGGAGATGTTTACCAAGGGTAGGGTGTCCCCATCCAGTGTTTCCAATTGCATAGCACCCCATTGTAGTATCTTCATGATGCGAAAAGGGCCTTCCCAGTGAGGGATCCATTTTCCTTTTGTTTGAGTAGAAATTTGTTGTCTGTGTAGCAGAGCTAAATCTCCAGGCTTCAAATTGTTTTGCCATAGATTTTTGTCATGAGTCTCCTTCCTGTGTAATTGAAGCTTCTCTAACTGTTTGGAGGCTAAAATTCTCGATTCTTCCAGTTTATGCAAAGCAGTCAGTCGTGCTGGAACTTCCATACCATTTTTCTCTAGTCTTTCCGTTCTTATAGAGCCTCTGATGAATTCAAATGGTTCAATAGGAACCAAGCCATAAACTAATTGAAAGGGAGAATACCCAGTCTCTTTATAGGCCAGTCTGTATGCCCATAATGTACCCAGATAGGCCCGTCCCCAAGAGGTCGGCTGCAACATACATTCTTTTCGTAACATTGAAATTAATACTTTGTTCGTTGACTCGGCTTGTCCATTAGCTCGTGGGTAGTATGCACAAGAAGTCCTGTGTAAAATGCGATACCTGTTGGAAATTTCCTGCAGTATTTTGTTAACAAAATGAGTACCCTGATCGGTACAGATTTCAAGCGGGCATCCAAATCTGCAAATGATATTACAATACAAAAAGTCAGCCACTGTTTGTGCAGAGCAATCCGTTGATGCAATAGCTTCAGCCCATTTTGTTGCGTAGTCCGTGGCTATCAGTAAGTACTTTTCCCTTTTTGGAAGTGCCGCAGGGTATATAGGCCCAACAAAGTCTAATCCCCACTTCTCAAAGGGCTGCCAAGAGGTGGAAACTACCAAAGGGTAATGTCTTTGCTTGGTGGGTTTAGGTCCACATCTCTGGCACACATCACATGTTTTTCTCCAATCATCTGCATCCCTAAAGAGTGTAGGCCACCATAGACCAGCATCTAGTATTCTCTGGCTCATGATATGCCCTGGAAGGTGCCCACCACCTGTTCCTTCATGTGCAAATTGCAGTATTTCCCTCACTTCATCTTCCTCTAAACATTTCCTAATCCTGTCATCCTTGCCCTGTCTGTAGAGTTTACCCTCAATGAAAGTATATGGTCTACTCTTGATAAGCAGTCTCTTCCTAAGTACAGCATTAGCACTTTCTGGATACGATCCCGTATTAATGAACTGTTTGATATCATCATACCATCCTTTAGCTTGTATAGCAAACAAGTGTGCATCAGGGAAATCATCATTGATACCACTGGTTTGATCCCTCCTATTTATTCTGGACAAGTGATCCGCCATCACATTCTCTCTTCCTGGCTTATGGATTACCGAGAAATCGAACTCTTGGAATAACAGTAACCACCTCCATATTCTACCAGTAGCATGTGGTTTGTTGAGTAAGTACTTGAGAGGTTGGTGATCTGATATAATAATAAATTTTACCCCCAATAAGTAATGGCGGAATTTTTGAACTGCAAAGACCATTGCTAGTGCTTCCCTTTCGGTAGTACTGTAATTCCTTTCAGCCTTGGTCAAGATTCTACTGGCATATTGAATTGGCCTGTCCATTTTAAATTCTTCACTAGGTTGAGTCAGAACTGCTCCCACTGCATATGCACTGGCATCGACATGTATATGAAAGATTTTTGACCACTCCGGGGTGACCAAGATAGGAGCACACACTAACTGTGACCTTAATGTCTGATATGCTTTTTCCTCCTCTTCTTCCCATTTGAAAGGTACTTCTTTACCTGTGAGTCTAGTCAGAGGTCTAGCTATCTCTGCATACATTTTTATAAACCTTCTATGATAACCGGTATGCCCCAAAAAACTCTGGATCTCTTTAGGAGTTTTAGGTTTAGGTAACTTTAATATAGAGAGAATTTTGTCAGGATCTGGGGCCATACCTTTAGCGGATACCACATGTCCTAAAAGGGTTCCTTCTGTCACAAGGAAATGACATTTATTTGGATTGAGCTTCAACTTAGTTTCTCTGCATCTTTGGAAAATATTCTGCAGCTGCCTCAGGTGCTGGTCCAAACAATCTAGATGAGTTTCCTTGTGAGATCCTGAAAATGAAGAGAAATCATCCATGAAGATTCTAAGTGATTCCAGCAATAAGGGGCCAAAAATGAGATTGACCGTTCTGTTAAATGTGGCTGGAGCATTTCTGAGCCCAAATGGCATTTTTACATACACATACGTTCCCCACGGTGTGATAAAAGCAGTCTTTTCACGATCCTCTGGGTGTATTGATATTTGATTATCGCCACTGAAGCCATCCATAAAACTATATAGTGCATGCCCAGCCACTTCTTCAATGACCTGTTCTGCAAAAGGCATAGGGAACCCGTCTGGAATGGTCACCTTGTTGAGAGCTCTAAAGTCCACACAAATTCTGATTTTATTAGTATTCTTCTTTGGTACTATGACCATAGGGGAGAGCCACTCTGAGTGTTCCACAGGAATGATGATTCCTGCATCTTCCATCTTTTGGATTTCCACATAGACAGCTTCGGCATACTTTGGATTAAGTCTATAACTCCTTCCTCTGATGGGTCTGGCTCCCTCAACCAGAGGAATTCTGTGCTCTCCATAAGATGCAGGTACTCCTTCTAAGTCTTTATAATGCCAGGCAAAAACATCTGCATACTGGGTCAAGAATGATTTTACCTTTTCCAGGAGCTGTGGGTGGCTCCACAACCAAGTGGCCACTAGAACTGGTTGATTATTGTTTTGGGTGCATAAATGTACTTCTTGGACCGGATTTCTTGTTACCAGATTATCTTCTTGTGCACCTGCTTCGTTGTCTTCTTCTACTAGCTTTTCGTGCATTGCTTCATAAGCAGGTGTATTTTGGACTTCGATGTTTTCCTCCTTGTCCTGCATCCATCCTGCAGGGATTTCTTGAATTGGGAAAGAACATTCAACCTCAGAATTTTTTACCTTGTTTTTAGCTTTGGAAACTTCGTTATCTGATGTTGATACATCCTCCTCTAATTTGTATTTGAAGGGTATCTTCCTGCCCCTTCTATGGTCAGTGATGGGCTCTCCCAATCCATCAACCTGGACCTTTCCTTTGTCTTCATCATAGCCTCCAATTGTACCAGGATTATCAAGAAAAATTCCAAAACAAGAAGAAGAGTTGCCGGCATGAAGCCAACTTAAAATATCCTCTTCTTCCTCAAAATCTATTTGGGGTTGATCCTCCGCTTCTGTTTCCATGCAAATGCTCACTGTTTGCATCATACTAGTGTTTCCTTGATTGTCTGGGCCTTCTTCTAAATGAATTTGTGTCAGCTCCTGCCCTTTCTTTTGTACCCACATGGTGTCCTTACCCCAATCATGAATGACACTGGCATGCCTCAGCCAAGGTCTTCCAATTAAGAGAGGAAATCCTCCTTCAACCTGGGGCAATCTTAAAACCACAAAATCCAGGATAAATAGACTACCTTGTACTTCAAGTGGAACTTTTGGGATTACCCCCAAGGGCCTTACTTTGCTCTGATCTGCCAAAGTAACCGTGAAATTTGCAGGTCTTGAAGGGTGGAGTCCAATCCTTTTCATGGTATGTTCACGCATCAAATTAATGCCAGAACCACCATCTACAATAACACCTTGAAATTCATGGCCCTTGATTGATATTGTAAGCCGAGGGCTTTTATAATCTGTAAGGGGTGCTTCCCCCCTAATTATCCCTTGATGTAAGATAGCAGTCTTAGCCACTAAGCTTGTCGTAGAAGCCTCATCAATTATCTGCAATAATTCTGACCTGAATTTCCCATCCATCTTTATTAAATCAAAAATACTAACTTCCTTCTTAATTGACTTGAGTAGTTTTGAAGCCTCTGACTCTTTAAGAAAGTGAGCTTCATTTGCTTTGCCAAACTCTTCTTGAGCCCTCTTGAAGGCATGCCCAATGGCATCGCTGGTGCCTGTGAGACATTCGATGTGGTTTGTGTCTGCACCTGTAGTATCTTTGTCTTCAATTGCAACTCTGTCTTTGTTCAATTCCTTAATTATCAATTCTTGATTTTCTACCACTTTTGCCGTTCCCTTGCTTCTTGTCTGTACTGCAAAAGATTCGAGTTCTTCTAATTGTACCACTCTAGTGGATGGTGAGGGTTCATTCACCTGAGGTAATATCTCCTCCTTGAATACAGAGATCATTTGGAGATGGGGTCCGGAAGTAGAGGCTTGATTCTTAGGACAACAGTTTGTATAGTGATCTCTGGCCTCTGGACAATTCCTGCAAGGAGGTGCATTTTCCGGAAGGGTGCACCTAGATTGGTAGTGCCCACATTCTCCACATCTGAAGCAAATAATTGGCCTTCTAGGCCCATTTGCAAGGTTAGTTCTCGGTCTAGGATTATAGTTATTACCTTGGTTTGTTGCTGCTGCCATTACATTTGCTGGTGGCAAGAGCCCGCCTTGTGTCCAGTATGTCGTTGTCGGCATTCCCCTTGATTGGCATTCATGGGCCTCATGCCCAATCTTCCTGCATAATTGACAAGTCACATTTAGCAAAGGACATTCACTCACTATGTGTCCTTGCTTGCTGCACATGGAGCACCATAGTCCGTTCTTAATGCCGCCTCCTTTTAGTTCTTGCAACTCCTGCCTCAGCTGAGCTAGTTCCTCTGCTTGGGCTTCCTCTTCCTTTTGGAGTTTGAGGGCTTCAATCTCTCTTCTCAGTTGAGCTACAGTAGTCTCCTCCTCTGTATAGGGCTTATTCCTTTTCAAGCCTTCCAGTTCCCTTCTTAACTGGCTCACTGGGTCCTCCAGTTCTGAACCATATGATGGTTGGGAAGAAGTTGCACCATACTGGTGCCTTATCTGTTCCAAGCGGGTGGCCGTATTGATGAATTCCTCAACAGAGGCAGTAGGTAGCACTAACTCTTTTATTTTGCATTGGGTGACCACAGGTAAGGGTTTGGCTAACCACTTCTTGACAAAGAAGTCGTGTGGTGGATCCGGTAGTTTAGCCATTAATGCTTTGGCCCTGGTCACGAATTCGGGGAACTTCTCTCCTGGACCCAACTTTAAGTTTTCCAATTCTTCTATAATGATCTCAGCCGTGTTGCCATGCTGAAATTGATTCTTAAAGGCCTCTTTCATCAAATCCCAAGAGGTAAAGTGATTTTCAGCAAACTAGCTAAACCACTTGTCTGCCAGACCTTCCAATGTGGCGGGGAAGAGTATCAAGAAAGCATCTTCCCTACCCATTAGCCCCCTAGTCTTACATAATGCAAGAAATCGTCGAATGTGCTCATCTGGGTCCTCCTGGGCTAAACCCCTGAAGGAGGGAAATTTTATGTTTAATCTGGAGAGTAAGATTTCTAGGTCCACCTGTCCTGCCATGCTTCCTACCGATGAAGTCGATGAAAGTGGACTCGATGATCTTCTGTTCGTCTTTCTTCTTGTCTGCTTGCACTTGATTCTCAAGGTTTGTGACCGGGTCGCGGTCATGAGCTATTCATAGTCCACTTAAAATGAGACACTTGATAAAAGTATGTACCTTTTGGCCCACTGGAGTAATGTTGTCGACACTGGAATATTGTCCTCCAATGGCAATATATAATCTCCTATGCTCAAAGCTCCTTGGATGTCCCACCGGGCGTGCCAAATTTGTTGGGGATTCGCGGACAAGAAGGAGTTTGAGGGTTTGTGGGAGAAAAAGGAGATGATGAAAATGGAATAACAGTGAGAACTTCTGCAAAGGAAGACTCTTGGAAACCTTGAATATTGATTATCCTTCAACAATTACAATGACTGCGCACAGTCTAATCAATGACTAGATACCACTTCAGAGAATATCAATTACTGAAGACCAATTATCTCAAGTCCTCTAGCAGCGGCCTCTCGTACACCAATCCTTCGCCTGCTTCCCACTTCCCTTGTGCACACCTTGCACCAAGCTTCCGCCAAGCTAAGGAATTGGTATCACGGCACACACGCAATAGACCTTGGAACTCTTGGAATCCAACCCGCCTTCTCTGCACACTTTCCGCTTGACACCTCTTGCACTCTTGAATGTCGTCGCCCACTGGAGGCTCTTCTTGCTTCCTCTCTCGCTTCCTCTGAAGCTCTCTCTTGCTCCTAGCTCTCAATCTCCACAAGAATAGCCTTTGTCCTTCTTTTTGTTGAGGCCCGCCGGTTCGCGCACTCTAACTGCAATACAATCTTGGTGTCCTTTCAATGTCCAAGATTGTCTTTTTGAACTGGTCCTCAACGACTCGCTACTTTGTCCTGTAGTGACTTTAGAACAAGAGTGACTTTCAAAATAAAATTTTTGATTGGGCGGCCCATTTCTACCTTTGTGTACGGCCTTCCACCTTCACCTTTTCTTTTAATTCTTTACTTTTGCACCTTAAGATTTTAAATTTATCCTTTGAACCTTAAGAGGAAAAATACTTTGCACCTTTAGTTTCAACCGGTTAGGGCTCTACACACATGAACACTTCGGACTTTGCCTTCAATGGATATACCCATGCATGCCTGGAAAAACCATCAATGAAAGTCAGAAAGTAAAGAGAATTCCCAAAAAAAGGTGTCTGCATAGGTCCACAGACATCACTATGTACAAGCTGCACTTAAGTAGCCCAAACTGAACCATCTTTTGGAAAGGATGAACGCGGCATTTTTCCCAAAATATAGCCTTCACAAACATGTTTTGAAGGTGCCTCAAGTTTGGGCAAAGAGGAAACCATTTCATATTTCTACAAGCGCAATAAACTAGCAAAATTCAGATGAACAGAGTGTGCATGCCAAAGCTTTGCATCTAACATAGCCTGAGAATCATTTAATGCGCATGCCAAATCATTTACAGATCTTTCATAGTCTATGAGCTTATACACCCCACGACATAAAATGCTAGAAGCAATAATCACATCGCCATTTGCAAGGTCATCAACTGTACACCTGTCATCAACAAATTTCACAACCAAGCCAATCTTGGCTAATGCAGAAACTGATAACAGGTTCTTCTTGATCCCTGGCACAAGTAAAGGATCTGACAAAGTGAAAGAACTACCATCAGTAGTAGTCAAAATGATCTTACCAACTCCCATAAGAGGATAAGAGGAGTTGTTGGCGCATGTAACAGTATTCCCTGTAGGAGCAAGCTCGAGTGGAGAGAAGAAACTGTACTGCGAGGTAATATGTTTGGTCGCCCCACTATCAAAATACCAAACATCTGAGTCTACTGAAGACATGCACTGCTCATGAGAAGATGGGTCAAAACTACAGACAGTAGTAAACGCCCATTCTTCTTCCTGCACAATATAATTTCCCCTAAAGACTTCCCTTGTTTGCTGAATGAAGATGAGTTCACCTAGAATCTTGTTATATCTAAGGGGGTTTTAAATCATGAACTCCTAGTTACCAGTTTGACGGGCTAACCACTTACCATAAAAGCCATGGTTGAGGATTACTTCCTAGTCCTCCCTTTTAGGGCATGATTAAATCATCTCCTACTTGTGCATTTATGACATTCTTTCCCCCTTGGTCGACCATTTTCCTCAATGATTGGCTGATGAACTCCTTAGAGCCCTTGAATTAATGTTTTCACCCTAGAAGAGTTTCTTGTTCCTCTTATTCACCAACTTGGTATCTTGAAACCCTTGTTTTCAACCTCAGTAGTGTGAAGCTTGTTCTCAACCATGCTTGGTATCTCAAACCCATAATTCAGTGCTACCCAAAGAAATTTCATTTTGAGATTTTTTGAATGATTCTTTAGAACTCTCAATCTAACATTTGGATTGGGAGATAGAGTCCCAAATTTGTTGGGAGAGTTCCTCAAGCACCACACATGCCTTCCATCCACCTTGCTCAAACCTACTTCCTGGGTTGTAATACCTGTGTTACAACTAAGGGGATTTGAACTTGTGACCTTCTTGCTAGGATTTTGATGGGTTAACCACTTGGCCCAAAATCCATGATTGAAGATTACTTCCTAATCCTCCCTCTTAAGGTTTGGTTCAACTATCTCTGACTTGTCACTTTATGAAATATCTCTACTCTTCATTCTTAGGTAGAGAGATAGATAGAACTATCCCATTTTCCCATACTTAACTACTATGGAATGAAGATATGATTCCTTCTATAGAGCTAGTAAATCTGAAGTCTTTTTATGCACTTTTAATTTTACAAGCTCGTACATGGGTCCCCACTACTACTTTTTGAATATGGTATTGTAATCAAACTTGATTTGCCCTTTTATTCCATAAATATGAAGTCTATACTTCTTATGGAATAAACATCTTTGTTTTATACACATATAAATGTGCAGTAGTACTAATAGCTATGTAGTTATGGTAACTTAATATGAACTAGATAGTTAATTTATAAGTTCCTAAACTTCCTGGTGTTATTAGGTTTGTCTTGTAAGTAAGTTTTGAAATATCAGGAGACTTCTCACCTCTAAGCTTTTCTTTTAATACTCATAAGACCTTATCTAAGTTAGCCATCATGTCAATTTGTCCCTCTACAAAAGAGGGGTTCTCTTTAAAAACCTTATTTCAGGTTTTTCATATCCTCCAATCTTTATAGATGTGTTACTTCAAATCTTCCTCTTGACCTTCTTGCCTTTCATCAAAATTTGACTTGCATTCTTCTTGATCATGGAATCTTCAAGGATGAAATATCCTCAATTTCAGGTTCTGCCTAAACATCCTAGAAATCTTATCTTTGTATCCACCTTATTCTAATGACCTTGGAAACACTTGCCCTTATCTTAAGAATTACCCTCATCTTGTATCTGAATGCTTTTGCTTAATCTAAGGACTCCATTTAATGACACTATGCATATGTATCTACTTATTTCACTGTGTTATCAATAAACTAATACTTATCTTTGATTAGAATGCTATGAGTCATTCATCTTCATTACAATTCATTACTTAATCATGACACTTAGTACACATTATGTATGCTTGCGTGGTCTAGAGTTCTTTCTAAGATCTAATTGATTCATAGAATCCTAAGATCTTGGAACTCTCACCTCATCATTTGTCTAGAGGTACCATATGGACCTTTTTAAGATCTATTGATTCACACAATCATATGATCTTAGGAATCCTACCTCTTTGTTTACTTATCATATTTTGACCTTGGCCTTATTCTACCCTTGCCTTAGCCATAATCCAATTCTAAGTATCATGTATACATGCTACAACACCCCACTAAGATTGGTATGATAGAAAACCACATGTATCACACTTGAGAGTGTTTGGATGTACTTTCTATGTGTTCATTCTAAATGAATTAAGGAGCAAAACTGAGGATATATTAGAAAGATGTGTGTTTATAGGGTATGCAGATGAAAAAAATGGGCATAGATGCTATAACCCCACACAAAGGAGCTAAGGATATCAAGGGATGTCATATTTGATAAGCTTTTACCTTATAAATGTAGCCCCTTTTTTGAGTGAAAGACATTTTTGTTTTTGCTCAAACGAATAGGCCATATGATTTGGGATCTCTAAAGGTGCCACGAAATAGGATCCAACATGTTACAAACAACTAAAAGGACCTTCTGATAACCAAGATGTCATGAGGAAGGAGATAAGGAAGAGAGTTCACACACACACTCTCACAATCAAAGAGAAGCACACACTCAGATTGAGGCAAGGAAGAATTATCTTCTTCTTCTTCTTCTATTACATAAAAAGGAATGTACAAGAATGACCTAAAAACAAGAGTACAACTAGTGCAATATATAAAGATCAGTACATAAGGAAAAACCTAATGTTTGTGAATGAGTGAGCTGTCAAGAAACAAATGTGCCATCACTCTTGGTAGATACATTTAATAAAGCTCAATGAAGTGTCCCTGACATATCCTAGAGTGACCACTATACATGCGAGAGAAATGAAAAAATGGTGTTTTTCATCCTAGATCATCACATGTTCAGCTTGATATCTCAACACTCCCCCTCAAGCTCAACACCATGTCCTCTAATCCAAGCATCTTTCGAAACTTCTTCAGCTTTTCTGCTCCAAGTGCTTTAGTGAAAATATCAGCAACCTCCTCATTTGTTCTCACATAAACAAGATGAATATCACCTACTAATACCTTCTCTCTGATGAAGTGATAATGTACCTCAATATGATTTGTTCTAGGATGAAAAATAGGGTTCTGTGCTAATTGTATGCTGCTACGATTATCACAATAGATGGTGATAGGCTTTTGCACTTCCACACCTAAATCTGCAAGTAGCATCTCTAGCCATGATGCCTCACATACTGCCACTGTAGCACCTCTGTACTCAGCCTCTGTACTCGACAAAGCAACAGTGGGTTGCTTCTTGCTGCTCCATGTAATAGCTGCACCTCCAAGTGAGAATAGAAAGCCACTAGTAGATCTTCTATTTGGAGTACTACTAGCTCAATTTGCATCAATGTATCCATGAACCTGCAAATCTACACCAGCTTCATAAAACAATGCATAATCCAAAGTAGCACTCACATAACGGAGTGCACCTCAAAGCATCCAAATGTGGCTTCTTGGGAGCTTGCATAAATTGACTTTCAAGTCCAATAGTGTAGCTTACATCAGACCTCATAATTCTGAGATATATCAAACTTGCCACAATTTTCCTCTTTCATCCATACCATACGTTTGCAGCATATTCATGGCATATTGCCTTTGCGACATCCATATACCTATTTTTGTATGTATAAACTCAATGCCCAAGAAATAGCATAGCACACTAAGATCTTTCATGTCAAATTCATGCATAAGAAGTTGCTTTACCTCTTTGATGCTTTCTTCCTTATCACCATCTACAATCAATTCATCAACATAGATAGCCACAATTGTGATGCCATCATCACCCTTCCTTGCATATAGTGAATGGTCTGCATCACACAGAAAATCCAATGGTGGTCAAGTAATCAAGAATCCTTGAATGCGATGCACGAGGCGCTTGCTTCAGCCCATACAAAGCCTTTTGCAACTTGCAAACATATTCTGGATGCTTTGAATCTTCATGTCCTTGTGCCTGGTCCATGTATAGTTCTTCTTGTAACTCACCATGTAGAAAAACATTCTTCACATCCATCTGATGCAATGTCCAACCTTTTTCTATAGCTAATGCAACAAGGGTTCTAACAGTAGAGATTTTAGCTACAAGGTTGAATGTTTCCTCATAATCAATGCCATAATTTTGTGCATATCCTTTTGCTACCAAATGTGCTTTATTCCTAATTATGCTACCATTAGCATTGTGCTTTACCTTATAAACCCACTTGCAGCCTATGGGTTTCTTTCCTTGTGGCAATGGAACCAGCTTCCATGTATTGTTTCCATAAAGTGCAGCCATCTCCTCATCCATAGCTTCTTCCCAATCTGCATTTCCAATTGCATCTTCAAAACAAGAAGGTTCAGCATCTTGTGTTGATCACTTCTCCTTGTATCATTTGCATGTCCCTTTCTTACTCTTCGAGTCCTCACATAGGGCAATCCAAGTTCCTCATCAAGACTCTTTTTTGAACCGCTTGAATCTCCATCAACATCTTCAAAACCTACACATGTTTTATGACCTGTAGAAAGCTTTTCTTTACCTTTCTTGGATGTATTTGATGAATTTTCTGGACTAAAATTTCCATGCAATCTTCCACTCCATGGATTTGAGTTGGAACTATTGCTTGGTGATGCATCTGGTCCACCCAAAGCTTGAGATTCTACAGTTGATTTTTTAGCATTTTCTTTGTCATTTGGTTCAAGATTTAGTCCTTCTTTGGTGTCTGCATAAAAGCTTGACATTTCATCAAAAAGCATATCTCTACTCACCTTTAGGTTTACCTCCATTGGAGTACTTGCAACTTTGGCATCCTACAAATGAAATTTCTTCCACATATCCTGTATGTACTTTTTCTGAGTAATGTATATTCCTGAGTTGGTATAGACCAAGAAAATACTTTAGTAGACCAAGATCATTGATCTTGAACTCCTTCATCATCTGACTCTTAATTTGTCTGATTCCATTAACATCATTACCTGTAAGTATGATGTCATCAACATAAACACATAGGTATATTACCTCTGAATTACTTCTCTTAATGAATAGAGAAGTATCTGCCTTGCTCATGACAAAACCTTGGTCTTGAAGGTAAGTAGTCAACCTCTGATTCCATGCCCTAGGTGCCTGCTTTAGTCCATATAAGGCTTTATTCAATTTGCACACATAAGATACCTTTTTAGGGTCCTCATAGCCAGGAGGTTGTGACATATATACCTCCTCTGAAATCCATCCATTCAAAAAAGCATTCTTGACATCCAATTGGTACATGTTCCAATTTTTTGATGCAGCTACACTCACCAACACTCTAATGGTTGGCATCTTGGCCACAGGTGAGAATGTCTCTTCATAGTCAATGCCTTGGGTTTGTGCAAAACCCTTGGCTACCAATCTAGCTTTGTACCTGTTAATTGACCCATCAGAATTTCTTTTAAGTTTATAGATCCATCTGGATCCTATTAGCTTCATGGACTCCTTCTTTGGTACTAGCTCCCATGTGTCACTTTCCTTGAGTGCTTCAATCTCCTCATCCGTAGCTTCTTTCCATTCTATCTTGGTTATGCCTTCTTCATATGATCCTGGTTCCTCAATTGACAAATCTTTGGCAAGATAAACATAATGTTTAGTAACAAGAGATGTATCATACCCATATCTGATAGGTCTTTTGCTCTCTCTTTGTGATCTTCTGATTGATTGAGTTGAAGATTCAGGTATGTCTTCAAGTTTCTTCATCTTCATTTTGCCCTTGGACTTCCATGCCTTGAACTCTTCAAGGTTAATAATGTCTTCATCATCTGAATTTGAGTCTTCATTCTGAGTAGGTTCCTCCTTGGCAAGACTTGGAAACTCTTCTTCCAAATCATAGGATAGTTTGAACTTCCTGCATTCATTCTCATACCAAGAATCATTTTCATCAAAGACAACATCTCTACTAACCATGAATCCCTTATTTGAAGGGTTTTAGAACCTGTATCCTTTCATATTCAAATCATATCCAATAAAAATGCACTTCTCAGCCTTAGGGTCTAGCTTACCTCTTATCTGAGAAGGAGTGTGTACATATGCTACACATCCAAACATCCTGCAATGATCTAGTGAGGGTCTCTTACCATGCCATGCTTCATAGGGTGTCATCCCATCAAGTGACTTAGATGGTAACATGTTTATGAGATAAGTGGCAATAGAAACACACTCTACCCATAGATAGGTAGGTAATTTTTTTTCATTCAACATAGGCCTAGTTGTCTCAACAATCAACCTATTTCTTCTCTCAACTACCCCATTCTGTTTAGGAGTATACCTTGTGGATTTCTCTTGTAATACCTCTGTCCTGCAAGAAGTTTTCAAAATCATTGGAGAAGTACTCACCTCCTCGATCTGACCTTAGCCTCTTCAAATTCTTCCCTGTTTGATTCTCAACAAGTGAAAGATATTTTTTAAAGCAATTAAACACTTCATCCTTGTGCTTCATGAAGTACAATCCAGTCCACCTGCTATAATCATCAATAAAAGATACATAGTACCTTGATCCTGAGAATGAGGGGTCTTTGCTTGGTCCCTATACATCTGTATGAACAAGTATATAGGTAGTCTTCATGCATGTAATCTTTCCTTGAGAAGGGTAACCTGTGAGATTTCCCAAATTGACAAGCACTACATTTATATACAATGTGTTGTTTGGAAACATTGGGTATTCCAAGTACACATTAATCCCTTTATATCTGCTTCAAGGTTCTTTCTCCTACATGCCCTAATCTTTTGTGCCAAATCTCAAGCTTTGAAAGTGTTTGATCTTTATAACTGTATAGTGCAATATTCTTTGTGTCTTCTAGCTCAAAAGTGAAAAGTCTACCTTATTTTTCTCCCTTAGCAATCCTCTTGAACCCATGCCTTGGATCCTCCACAAATGCTCCAAATGGATTGAATCTAACCTATAAACCTTTCTCCACAATCCCTCCAACACTCATCAAGTTTTTGGTAATGGTTGGTACATAAAGTACCCTACTCAACAAGTTCTGATTTCCATCACAAGTCTTGACATTTCCAACTTTAACTACTGAGTGCTTGGTGTCATCACCTATTTGGACTTGATGCTCACCTTTTGGTCCCTTAAGATCAGAAAGTAGTGCTACATTGCCAGCCACATGATTTGAGCATCCTGAGTCAATGTAGAATAGGTGGTCATCATTTGTACCTGATTTTGAATTCATGTTCATGATCAGAAGAGAATCATCCTACTCTTTTGTATAGTTGTTGTAGTATCCTCCTTCGTAGTTTCCATTGTAATTGTTGTTGTCGTAGTTGTTGTTGTAGCCTTGGTGATGGTTGAATCTACCTCTTGACTATGAGTATCCACCTCTTTGGTATCCTCTTCCTCTCTTATTCTTGTAATTCCTAAAACACTCATCTGTAGTATGATTTGATAAACCACAAATGTTGCATGGAGAGGAGTTATAGGATCTCCCCCTACCTTGCTTACCTCCTCTGCCCCTTCCTCTTGATGATCTACCTCCCCCTGCATAGTTGGCTTGGGAGGTAGTGCCTTCATCTTCTACCTTCTTGTTCTTGCCTTTATCTTTAGACTTCTTATCAGTGTATAGGGGAGAAGATTTATTACCTTTGGATGTGTCTCCATTCTTGTTGAGCTTTGCTTCATGAGTGAACAATTGTCCCATGAGAGTTGTAAGATCTGGAATTTGCATGTCCATGTCAAGGTCCATGGCAATGGTGAAGCTTTCCCATTTTTCATCAGCTTTGATCCCATTGATCACTTGCCTTACAATATGCTCTTCTTCAATCTCTTCTCCTATGCCTGCTAACTGATCTGCTACATCTTTAATCTTGGTGACAAACTCTGAAATAGCTTGCTTGGGTTGCTTCCTTGATGTGGTGAAATCAATCCACAACTAAATTTTTCTAGCCCTTGTGTTGGAAGAGAAATAAGATGACAAGGTTTCCTAAGTTTCTTGGGATGTCTTATAGTTCCTAATATGTGGCAAAAGAAAATCAGAGATGGAGTTGAGTAAATGAGACCTTGCTAATGCATCCTTAGCACACCATGTGTTGAGCTTTTCATGTTCTTCCTTTGTTGCCAATCCTCTTGTTTTGAATGAGGGCAATTCCTCATCTCCTGAGATATATCCATAGAGAATCCTTCCTTTTAGGTAGGTTTTCATCCTTAGAGACCATGCCTGATAGTTGTTCCTGACCAATTTATCAATAAATGAAGGAAAACCATCTCCCATTTTACCTTAGTTTGCTCTGATACCACTGTTGGGAAAGATGGATGGACACTCCAAGAGATTGAGTAGGTACTGCCAAATCCTGCTTTGTACTAGTTCTTGAATGCTTAAGAGTTGATAAGTGGACCTCCTTAGCTTTCCAATGACACCATACAATGGCCTATGTACTTTGGAAATGATATGTGCAAAGGTTGAATCAAAACAGATAACTTTGAACCTCAAGATCACAAGAAAACCTTCTATTTTTGTCTTGACACCTGCTCGATCTTTTGTTCCGTATGACCACCACAGTAGGAATTGGAAAAATTCCTTTTAGGGGTATCTAATTAGCTTATTAAGCTAACTATTCCAAGTGGAATGATATAAAAAGATAAACTATGCTAAGAGAAATCAATTTAGCAAGTAAACCTTTACCCCCGATTTTTTAGGACTGTTGCATATTTTGAACAGTGATCACCTCGACGAGCTTTTCACTAAAATGGCTGAATAGAATCTCTTCAAATTTTGATAGCATGTAGAAACTTTGAGCTGGTTCCAACCAGCTTTAGATCTTTGAATTTGGTGGAGAAATGACTGAGATGTGCACTCCACAAGTTGACAGACTTTCAAGTAGTATGACAGAGAACTCAGAAATGAACAATGTGAACGTATGTATTAATGAACAC
The DNA here is from genome assembly GCA_020310875.1 of Ceratopteris richardii. Taxonomy (NCBI): domain Eukaryota; kingdom Viridiplantae; phylum Streptophyta; class Polypodiopsida; order Polypodiales; family Pteridaceae; genus Ceratopteris; species Ceratopteris richardii. Next base: position 59,022,175 of record CM035424.1, on the reverse strand, counting down.
TTGTATACAATACTATTGGCATGAATATCATTTCCTAATGGTGAAGATAGGTGTGGGCTAGAGTGTAGGCCTCACACACACTCAGAAACAGTAATGAGAAGCTCGGGAGTGATGAGTTCTAACCGCGACTTTTTCATGATCACTTTTATAGTGACTAACTAAAAATTTGAATTCAAATTCAAATTTTGGCTCCCTATGATCCAACTTCTATATTCTAGGAGATATTCCTTCAATCAAAGTTAACCTTTTTCCACGAATCCCTTTAGGTAGGTGTTTACAAAGATTCCAAGTCAAATGTGACTTTTACAAAGAGATAAAGTGGTAATTAACCACTAACATGAGTTCCTATGCTTTTCCATATGTGTATGGACTTCAAGGTATCCTTCAAGCCAAATGAGTAGGCTTGCGAATTGCACCAACAACGCACACATCCACACACATTTACACACACATACACATGCATACAAACACATATATATAGATACACACACATACGCACATACACACATACACACATACATGCATATGCATACATAAGGCACATGCATATGCATACATACATGCTTACATGCATGCACACACATACACATGCATACACACATACACATACACACATAGACATGCACACACACATACACACACATATATGTGTACACACACACATAGAGAGACATACACACACATACACATACATGCATACATAATGCATATACATATGCATACATACATACTTACATGCATACACACACATATGCATACATATGCATACATAATGCACATGCATATGCATAGATACATGCATACACATACACACACATAGACACATACACACACATACACATACATATGAATACATATGCATACATAATGCACATGCATACACATACACACACATAGACACATACATACACATAGACACATACACACACATATACACACAGATTTACACACACATACACATGCATACACACACATAGACACGCACACACATACACACACATGTACACAAGCATATGGATACAAACATGCTTACATGCATACACACATACACACAGATCCATATACACACAGATCGATACACTCACATATACACCATACAAATATACACACAGACATATGTACACATATATATATTGATTTCTAACCCATTTTGTTTTATATGTTAGGTATTATGGATCCTAGTAGAGAGAGAAAGGCCTCAATCTCATAAAAAGTCTTATGAGAGCAAGAGTTCCGTCTGATACTCTAGGGGCCATCATGCATGATTACTCAAAGATGTCTGATAATGAGTTGGATTATACGATCTAGATGCTTACCCAACGATTAGAGGAGGGCTCTTCTACGGCTCCACATGCAGGAAGACAACTATCTACTCATAGGTATGTTTTTTTTTTTCATAAACTTTTTTAATGATATTGTAACACACATTTTTATTTTTTTTTATCTATCTATTTTCAGGACACCTATATCACCTCCAGATCATGATAGCAAAGCAGAGTTGCCTATGAGGACATGCATAGGCACCTTACGACTAGAGTGTGATATAGAGGTAGAGGGGACCATTGTGTACTTAGGGAATGGATTGGAGTTCAAGAGAAGAATGCAGGCATTATGTGACTCTTACCTATGCCTTGTCCACTTACCGTGGAAGTAAGTATAAATTTTACATATAAATTGAAATAAATATCTTATGTTTTATTTACATGTTTTTTTTTACTTTTGTAGTAAGCATGATGAGAGGGATAAAAAACACGTACTTAGTCCACTTAAGATAGAGTTTGGGACACGATGGTCGCATAAGTGGTGTCTAAAAGAGATGCAGACACTTATGGCTCATCATCGCGATAATGCACGGTACGCACTGCTTTGATGTATATATATTTGGATATGAGTATGTGTGTTTATGTATGTATGTATGTATATGAGAGAGAGAGAGAGAGAAAAGAGTGAGACTAGAGGTACAAATACACGCATACACACACACATATACATCATACATGCACATTTAAACACATATACACATACATGCACATTTATACATACACACACATACATGCACATTTTTACACACACATACACATGCATGCAGTTACACACATATAATGAATACACATAGACACATACACATACTCACATACACATACACATACTCACATACACATACACATGCATAATCATATGTACACACACATAGACTCATATAATCATATTTACATGCATATATACATATACACATGCATATATACATATACACATGCATATATACATATACACATGCATATATACACATACACAACACATACATATGCACATATAGATACACATACATATACAACACATGCATACACATAAATAAATAAATAAATAAATCTTATTTCAAAAATCCTAATTTGAAAACACTAATTTTGATATTAGGGTTTTAAAACCCCTAATTTAAAAACTCTAATTCAACTTTTTAGCCATATGATTGAACTATATGTACACATTGCATCTATTCCTCTGACGTCCTACTAGAGAGATGTCTCTCCTCTCAACCTTATGCCTCTATATATAGCTACTCAAATCAATGAGGATCATAATATATATAAAGATATATACACATCATGTAGATACACATACATAAATATAAAATGGAGTAGATATATTATGCATCACACATACATGCCTAAATGCATATATATATATATATATATATATATATATATATATATATATATATATATATATATATATATATATATATATATATATATATATATATATATATATACATGCATACATATTTACATGTACACATTTACACATAGACACATATACATATACATGTACACATCACATATACATGCCTACATGCACATATAAATATATATATATACATGCATACATATTTACATGTACACACTTACACATAGACACATATAAATATATACATGTACACAATTATAAACACTTGCATATATTACATGAATACATGAATATTTTACATAAATGCATATGCATATATACACATATGCATACTAACACATGTATACATATATCACACACATGCACACAAATACATATGCATGAAATACATATATATGCATACTAACATATGTATACATATAATACACATGAATACACACACATATGCATACATACATGATAAAAATTTGCTTCTCAAAGATAAAGCTATATATAAAATAATTAGGCATACCCCCGAGCTTCATGTTCTAACTTAAAAGAACATGATTTCATCTTTCTAGTAGGATTCATCATTATTCAAGTTAATAAAAAATCTATTATCTGATATCCATTCAGAGTTATTGATCGATAACTAGAGTAGAATTTACTATCTAATCTGCTCATATGTTTTCATTATTGCCATCATTTTGGTAAGACATAAATATAGTCTCATCTTCATTATCCTTATTGATTTCATTTATTTCTTCTATTGCTAAATCTGTGTTCTCATGAGTCACATCATCTATTGATGGATTAATATCTATTTCTGGTAATTCCTCTTCCTCATGAGTAGAATCAGCATGTAGAGAATTATTTCCTTCGTCAAAAAAATTAGTATTATTATCACGTATAATGATTCTAATTTCTCTTTCAGAATGTTGATTTATCAGTATCTGATGCTGAATCATCAAGAGCACTTTCTTCGATCTCTTTAACAATAAACTGTTCAAACAATGACCTACCTCTAGGTTGCACATGAATGACTTGCCACCAAGGGTGAGCATCTAGGTTTTTATAAAAAAAATGCTTGTTCAATATGCCTAGGAAGAATATATGGTTATTTAGTAGATCGCATTACCTTGGAAGAATCAATTGCCCAAAACCTAGATAATTCTGCTCAAAACTAGTCAACCTTCAAAACGACCTATCAAAATATATAAAAACAAAAACCCCATTATTAGGTGCTTAAAAAAATAACTAACTCTATCATAAAAAATATAAACTTTTTTCTACCTGTTTGAATGTAGGAAATGAAATTTCGTAGATATCAACAATAGTTCCTACGTAACCAAGTTCGCCATCTATAAGGTTCGTGTCTTTTGAGCTAGCACGTGATAGTTGCTTGAAAGAAGCAACAATACTAGAATCCTCTGTTTTATGTAAAGAATCAATGGCTTTGATTCTAATATGCTCTCCAAAAGCCCACATATTAGTGAACATTCAAGCTTGCAAAAGAAATTCAATTAGTAAATAGAAACTAATATACATATATGAAAAAAATAAAATATTAATAAAATAAAATTACCTTTCGTTCAGAACCTTTCATTAACTCTCTCTGCTCATCTAAGATTTCTTCATTATTTGCGTTGGTGTGTCGCAAACAACTATGTAGCCAATCCGTGAAAGAAGATATATTTGTAATCTCATTATTATCGAGATTACGTCTATATCTTTTGTTTTTTCGCCTTTTACTTTGGAGATTTTGAAGTTCCTGTTCATACTCGCTAAGGAATGCTTGCATGCATTCGCTATTATATGCTACAAAAGTAGAAACATCATTTTTTTCTTGAAATGTAAATAAGAATGGAACTCCCTTACTTGATAATACCTCATCTGTTATTTTTGAGGAAGACTCGTTGGTCCATGCATGTGGAGCTTCTTCATGAACTCTTTCAAGGTACTCACTAACGTAAAACATGCACTCTTCAAGCATCCAACCCTTTGCCATGGATCCTTCTGGTTTCGCTCTTTGTCGCACATAACCTTTTAATATTCCCATAAATTGTTGGACCCAAAAATCCATCAAATGTTGACAACACCTGCAATCTCTATTCCATCTACAAGATGGACTAATAAATGAACCTGAATATCGAAAAATGAAGTAGGAAGTTCTTTCTCCATCAAACATAGTAGCTCTGTGCATTCACGTTTTTTTTGTGGGATGGAGTTTTGTCAATCTCTTTGGATGTAATCCACCTATACATGTCATAAAAACAATTATAAAGAAGTTAATCCAAAAATAAAAGATATCCAATATTCATACATATTAAATATAAAAGTATCATAATTACCTTATAAGATATCCATTTAACCGAGATAAGCTCTTATCATCCATAGTAAACATGTTTTGAAAAGATGCTCCATATCCTGTAGGAGTCTTAATCAATTGAATTCTATTGTTGATAGTCTGTATCTCTTTTGTTGTAAGTACCCAAGGAGCAGCTGCATAAGGTGTTTCTTGTCGATGTCTATCAAAAACTGACGATAACTTTGGTTTTGATTTTTGATCTTTCAAATAATTCCTTGATGCTATGGTATCTTTTAGTCCAAGAAGATGTTGCCATAGTGAATAACGAATATTTTTGAATATATGCATAGGATCAAGAAGATGACATACTTTTAACTCTTTCCATTAGTCCAAAAAATATCATAATGATATGTTCTCTGCGAGTGCCAATTTTCCTTTACCTCTCTTCACATACTCATTATCTTCATCATCACTGAAGATTTTTGATTCTGGATCTATCAGAGGTCCATCTGTCCATTTTTTATACCAATCCATAGGTGTCATAGGTTTTGGACTGTGAATTGTTTCAAGCTTTCCATTAAAATGTATTGCTTCTCTTTTAGATCTTAATGGATGATCATCAGTCAAGAATCATCGATGTCGAAGATAAATATTTTTGTTGAGATTCTTACTATAGATTGATCTCAGCCAATCACCACAATATGGTCAAGATTTATAACCCTTAGTAGATATTCCTGCATCATGAAAATGATAAAAATGTAATTATATTCAATCATATTTATTTACATGCATATTGAAAAAAAAATTACATCAACTATCCTGGAAAATCCTGAATAGTCCAAGCCACAATACCACAAACCGTAATATGTCTTTCATTGATGCTTTTGGATACATCAATGACATTAATACCTCTCCATAACTCTTGGACATCGTCAATGAGAGGAGCAAGATATATATTTATATCTTTAACTTGTCTTTTGCCTGGGATTAAAAGTGAAAGCATTAAATGTTCCTTTTTAATGCTAAGTAATGGTGGAAGATTGTAGTTTATGACTACCACTGGCCCATTTATTGGATTCCATGGAGAATGGATTAACCCCATCTAATGCAACTCCTAACTTTAGATTCTGTGGATTTTGTGCAAATTCAGGCCATGTAGAATCAATATGCTGAAAAGCAACACTATCATGAGGAATTTTGATTATTCCATCAGTACTTTTATGATCATGTCCCCAAGTCAAAAGCTTTGATAATTCGGGGCTTTGAAACATATGTCTAATCCTTGGATCCAATGGAAAACGTCTCAATACCATTTTTGGGATTTTACCGTATTCGCCCTTATATCGAGGAGATTGACATTTGGGACATGTCAAAGAGTCTGCATGTTCACCAGTATATAAAATACAATCGTTAGGACATGCATGTATACATTGATAGTCTATACCAAGATTGTTGATTATCTTCTTCATTTCATCATGTGAGGTAGAAAGAATATTCTGACTTGGTAAAAACTTTTCAGATAATAACTTGTAAGTTCATCAAAAAAAGATATATTAAAAATAGTAGATAAATAAATATACATTATATATATGCGTATAATTTTATATATGGGTATGCTTATGTGTATGTGTATGTGGATGTGAATATGTATGTGCATGCGTATACATATGTGTATGTGTATATGTATATATGTATGTATATGTGTTTTATAGGTGTATATGTATGTATATATACATATGTGTATATGTATGCATATATGTATATGTATGTGTCTATACATGTGTATGTATGTATGTATGTATGTATGTATGTATGTGTATGTATGAATGTGTATATATGTATGTATGCATGTGTAGTTGTGTATATTTAATTTCATTTTTAATTTTTTTTGTATATTGTGGTTTGCAGATTTTCATATATAGACCATTGAATCGTTTGGCAGTTTCCCATTTTATAGTCAATCTATTACCTGTCTTGCTAAGGTGTTTACAGATATTAAATAGCCGTTACCATGGAAGGTATTAAGTCATATGTAAAATGGGAGGATCAAATTTTTCACGAATATTTTGAAAGACGCATTAATAGTTTTAAAAGATGGGCGGACAAAAAGTGTCCATTCAATTCAAGTTCTTGTTCTTACCTTATCTAAAGTAAGAATAAAAACCTGCATTGAATGGACGATTTTTGTTCCCCCATCCTTTAAAATTATTTTTCCATTCTTCAAAATCTTCAAGATAAAATCTTCAAGATAAATTTGCTCCTCCCATTTTACATGTGACTTAATACCTTCCTTGGTAACTGCTATTTAATATTTCTATAATTAGCAGCACAGGTATTAGGTCGACTAAAATAGGAGAAACATACGTGTCAAGAAGATTCTAAAGGTTGGGTGGACAATTCTAAACGCTAGATGGACAAAACATCTTCATTCGATACATGTATGTATAATTTGACCTTACTCTCATAAAATGTGTATGTTTCTATATGTGTTTATGTTTATATGTGTGTGTATGTTTATATGTGTGTATGCATTCATGTATATTATGTTTATATTTATATATGCATGTGTATATATATATATATATATATATATATATATATATATATATGTATATATATATATATATATATATATATATATATATATATATATATATATATATATATATATATATATATATATATATATATATATATATATATATATATATATATAAATAGATAGAAAATTTAAAACTATACCTTAATAGTGTCGAAACAGATACACTACTCCAGTGTCAAACAACTTCTTTCATATACATGCTTTAGGCATTCCTCTCGAAGATATTTCTCATTTTTAGAAATATCAATGCAATCACTGTCATTTTGATACCAATCCTCAATAAAATCTGCAATGCCATCATCTTCATCATTGTCACACAAATCTTGTACTTTATCGTCTTTTGAATATAGATCTTTCAACCTTGCATATTCCACATGATTACTTTTGCATAGCCTCCTCATAGAAGCTTCTGATAAATGAGGTCTTACTGGCAATTGTGAATGGTGTGGAGGAATATCATCAACATCATACGTCGGAATCTACACATATAAATAAAATTCCTTAGTATTCCATAAATGAATAAAAAGTAAACTTTTAATATAAAATTAAGTATATAAGTTATTAAATATGGATAGAAAATTTTTATTCTCTCTAGCCAAAAGGTGCTCTTGGAGGTCTACGCAATCCATAATTCACTAATAGTTCATCACCTGCATGTAATGTAGTAATAGCATTGACAACTGTGTATCTTGATACATCTCTATTCATGTATGGTGATTCATGACTATTTTCATGCTCCTTAAATTTGCAATTAGTCCTTGAATTATTATGTAACCCTCGACTACTATTTATTAAACTTGCTATATTTCCATGTGTGTAAGGTCTTCCATCAATATATAATCTTTCATTTTTTGCATGTAAACTCCTTCTACTAGTAAGGGATACTGCATTCAAGCATATTCCATAAGTACTCATGCTTTGAACATAACGTGAAAGTCCATGCCAATCTCCTCATCCATATATAGGACCACAAAATGACATAAGAGTGACTTCAGAGTTCAGGGGCACATACAAATCCTCTACAATAAAGAGACCACGACCACCATTAGTAATAGTGGATGGAGCAATCATATAGCGATTACCCCAAAAGTTGAAAACCTCTCCATCTAAAGGAAGTGGTCCTCTATTCCATCCTCCATATCTTCTTCTATCATATGTTTGTACTAAAGAACGATCATGAGCTGGAAATGGATAATCTCCAGCCATTTCAGTCTCTAAACGAGGAGGAAGAGGATTTCTAGAAACCTCTGCTTGTAATTGATGAAGAGAAAATCCATGACGTGTACGAGGTATATTAACATTATGAGAAAAATTATCATCATCATCATCATCGAGTAAGTATTCCTGTATATCAACAGTAATTTGATTTTGTATATGGTTTTTAAATAAAATAATGACATTAATTTATATAAAAAATACATACCAAAGCATTATCACTTTGACCAGGTGATGGTGCACACTCAAAAGTACCATACTCTGCCTCATGTTCAATACATTCCAATTGTGGTCTTCGATACGTGCCATAACAAGAGTTACATCAACATATAATATGCTCTTGATAGTAAAATTCACCATAATTCCTATCGGAGGACACATGTGAAGTCGTTGCATGGGTAGGAGGTGGTGGAGTACCCTCTGTTTTATCAGAATGTGATTATAATAAGAAACAAAAAAATATATAAGTTATGTATCCATCAAATATATTTAAAATTAGATGTTTGATATACTTACAGTATATAGTCGTTGCATCAAATATATAAGTTATGTATCCATCAAATATAGACGGTGGTGGAGTTCCATCTGATTTATCAGAATCTACAAATAATGGTATTTGATATTAATAACCTGATTATTTACATACACAAAAAATTCACATATACATATTTACACATACACACATATTCACATATACACATTTACACATACACACATATTCACATATACACAAATACACATTATTGTGGGATAAATGCATGTATTTTGTATGAATCAGTGTATATGCATGCATGTGTGTGTACGTATATATGTGGATATGTATTTGTGTGTTTATGTTATATGTATATATATGTGTATATGTATACATATATGTATGCGTATATGTTTGCATGTATATGTGTATGTGGGTATGTGTATGTGTATGTGTGTGTATATATGTGTATGTATTCTGATTTTTTTTCTGTTTGAGATTAAATTAACAGGAGATATTGTATGGTGGAAAAAAATAAGAGGCGACCTAACATACCACTTGAGACGTGATAGTTTTTTTGTAGACCGCTACGTCTTCAAGAGTCATTTTCTCAGCAGAAGGTACACAAATTAATAGTTTATATTTATAATTTTCATCTATTTTAGTAATTTTTTACATTTAATTTATTTATTTCTTTTTTCTTAAATAAACATGATGCTGCAAAGAAGAGAGTGGAGTCCGGCCACACATCGCACCTAGGCCAAATGGACATAATGGTTTTGTAGCTAAATTTGTAAGTATATGTGTTATTGTGAGTATATTTTTTATTTTAGTTAAAATGCAAGCAACTTATCTTTTTTATTTGTTTCAATGCAACGAAAGGACTATGGCCGATATCCTACAAAACATGAGATCGAGTATGCTACACATTTTGGATATCAGCATTTGAGCGAGTATATGTGAGATCATCCAGATGCCTTTGTGAGTATTATTAAATTTTATATAGTTATTTTATTTTTATGAATGGTTTAATTGTTTTACTTATTTTTGTTTGTTATATGTAATACAGGATTATTATGGAGAGGCAGATATGGATATTGTGGAGAGACAGACACAGGAGGACGATCTCCATCATCACAGGGTGATCATGATGATGAGGATGACGATGATCAGGATGATCGTGATGCTGCTCATGATGATCATCATCATCATGATGACGATGATTAGGATTCTAGTTGATTATGACATTGGATTATATGTATTTACATTGATATATATATATATATATATATATATATATATATATATATATATATATATATATATATATATATATATATATATATATATATATATATATATATATATATTATCCATATATTTTTCATTTCAATTATGTTTTGAATTGTGTGTATGGTATTAAGTAATGAAGAGTATTGTTCTATTGATTGTTATTAATTTTTATATTAAGCATGTGTTTTAATGCTTTAATTATATAATTCATTCATATGTGTGTATGTAACTGTATATGTATGTGTCTGTATATGTATGTATGTGCATGTGTATGTGTGTGTATATGTATGTATGTGCATGTGCATGTGTAAGTGTATATGTGTGTATGAGTATGTGCATGTGCATGTGTATGTGTGTGTATATGTATGTGCATGTATATGTGTAACTCTATGTATATATGTGTGTATGTGCATGTATATGTGTATATGTATGTATGTGCATGTGTGTGTGCATGTGTATATGTGTGTGTACATATGTGCATATATATGTGTATATATGTGTATAATGTATGTATATGCATGGGTATATGTATGAAACATGCATGTGTATGTGGATGCATTTCCATTTGCATCCATGTGCATGCATGTGAATGGGCATGCATGTGGATGTGCATATACATGTATTTACGTATATGTTAATGCGTGTATATATATATATATATATATATATATATATATATATATATATATATATATATATATATATTTATATATATATATATATATATATATATATATATATGCAATAATGCATGCATGTGAGTCTTTTTATGTGGTTGTAGAAATGTTTGTGCATATGCACGTGTATGTGTGTGTATGTCTAAGTGTATGTGCACATGTATCTGTGTGTATATGTCTGTGTATGTGCATGTGTATATGTGTATATCTGAGAACCTGCGTGTTCATGATGTATAAGTGTATATGTGCATATCAATAAGTGTGAGTATGATATCTAATGAAAATAACACAATTCAAATGATATACAAAGAATAGAAATTGTACTTACAATAGTTAGCCATACTTTTTGCTTGGTTAGCTTCTTGAATAACCTGCAATAAAGAGACAAAGAAGAGAGAGAGAGAGAGAATTCAAAGAGAGAAAGATGTAGAAAGAGAGAAACAGAGACAAAGAGAGACAATACGATAGAGCTTAAGCAAAACAACAGTTCTGCATATACTTGTTTCAGCTCGTAAGTGCAGCGCAATTGCGAGTGTTGAAGAGCTCTTCGATTAGATGCGTGAAAATGCCGATCGAAGAGCCTCCAACCTTTTATTTTTTTCGTCAACAGACCATCCTGTAAGCAATGGTAACGCATCATAAAAACCACTGGAATTGGCATCGCATAAGCGACATTTTTTAGCGTTGCTTATGCGAAATTTTTAGTGTCACTTATGCGACGCAAAAGCATCAACTTATGTGACGCTTTTTAAAATTGTCACCTTAGCGACGCTCTATGCAAGCGTCGCACACCCTGTCGTGCCATACATAAAAAAAAACGTTGTTTTGTTTGTCGTTTAATCGACGTTTCGCGTGTGATGCTCATTGCGATGCATTTTGCAATTTTATAGCGACGAAATTGTGTCCCCTTAACTGTCGCTATGCGCCCATATTCCTTGTAGTGAGTGATGCTTTTGACTAGCTTGTGAGAGATTGCATGATTCAAGGCCCTATTCAAGGTATAGATATTCTAATGCCCCTTCCCAAATTTGTCTTCAAATATTTGTTGATGACAAAGAAAATGATTTGTATGCTAATAAGTTCTTGAAGTGCTTGCATACCTTTTTGCCTCGCTAGGGGTTCCATAATTAACCACAAAAAAACCTCTTTTGAGGCCTCTAATAATCACATTCGTGTTTATGTGGATGATAAAGGTTGTGAACTTATTACTGAAGGCTCTATTTTTATGATCCTTGGTATTCTTATGAGGCTCAATATATCTTATGAACAAAGGTGGGAATGGGTGATGAATAAGTTCAAAAGTAAGATTTTCAAATTAATGGATGTCCTTTTAGAGTTGTGTTTTCCATAGAGTTTTTGTACTTAATCATTATATTTTATAGTCTATCTTATATTTATCTTTCTTGTTGGATGCCCATTAACAAGGAGCTTGTGTAGGTTATAGCTTTGTCTAGAAGGTCTCTTTGGGGAGGTAATCCCTACAACCAAAGGATCCCTAAGATCACTTGGAGGATTTGTTGTATGCATTGATATATTTGGGAAGTGATGTGTGTGAACATACTAGGACCACTGGGGCACTTTCTTCCCTCTTTAGGAGGTTTTTTCCCCCGTGTGTATGTACACCTATATCCCTAACGGGTTACTTATCTTTGTACTTTCTAGTTGTAATACATTCAGCATTGTGTGTTGTGCTCCAAGCTTCTTCTTCTTCTTCCTTCTGTAGTTCGGGTGATTCCATAGACCTCTAACTCCAACAATTGGTATTAGAGCAGGTGGTGGCTTCATCTAGGGCATCGTCGACACCCCTCCCATCATAGTCTCAGAATCGCATGAAATTTGGTGGGCATACTGAGAGTGATTAGGAGATCAAAACGGCTTCGCTTTGTGGTGCTGAAATCAGGATCTGAGCTCGTTTTGGCCTTTGAGCGCACTATCACAGTGCTTGTGTAGGCTATTTCATCTTTTTGTGCCAAAGATATATATAGGTTTCGGTTCACCAGTATAAGCATCTAAAAGTTTTCTACAGGTCTAGCAGAACTTTTCAAGGTAGTTCTGTTCAACTTTTGCTGATGTACTCCGTATGTTGGTTGTTGAGGATAAGTTGGATGGTACCAATTACCAATTGTGGGCTTATGTGACATGTATTGTTTGCAAAAGGAATGTGGAACATTGCACAGGCTGTTGAAAAAATGTCCTATTGCACTTGTAGATACAAGTATTGAAGCTTATGCAAATGACGTTGAAGATGTTGATATTCTACAGATTCTTGTTCGTGTTGCGGTTCCTATTGCACGTACTATAGAGTAAATTCATTGGGATGGCAGAGATGCTCAGGCACATGCATTGATATCTTTTTCTGTCAAACGTGCCATTATTCCTCACATTCGCTCTTGCAGAACAACTAAGTATGCTTGGGATACACTTACCACATTAAAACAGGCTAGGAATGAGGCTCATGTTGCTTACCTCCAAAAATAGTTGGAGAGTGAGCACATGAATGAAGATGATTCTATGGACAGTTTGTTGACAAAGATCAAGGATTTGAAAGAACAGTTGATTTGTGTTGATGAAGTCCTTCCTGACAGTTCACTTGCGTAGACTATTCTGAAAAGTCTTCCCGAATCCTATCAGAGTTTGGCTTCGACTCTTTGTTCGATGATGAAAGGCAATCCAAATGCCTTAACTTGAAGAGTTACTTTTTGTTCTATTGCAGGAAGACCACTCTAGGCAGAACAATTCTATTGTGCATGTTGCAGATCAAGCTTTCCTAGCTAGTCAGAAGGGCAAAGGAAAATGGAGCTCTTTTGTTGCTAAGCAGAAATCTGCTAATTCTACACAATCAAAGAAGGAAGACAAAGATGAGAAGAAATAAAAAAAACAAAAGTTGTCTTGCAAATACTATAAAGCAAAATGATCATGTCATTAAGAGCTGTCCAAAACTGGCTGCTAAAGAGGAAAAGAAGAAAGAGGCCCGAATGGTTGTTGTAGAGGCCTCTACACTAAAAATAGAGTTGCTAATCTTGTGGAGGATGAAGAATGTGCATTTTCTACTCTTTGCAGTTTTGACCCATCTTCTCATGAGCACTGCATGTATAAAATAGACTAAGATGTTTGGTACTTTGCTAGTGGGACGACCAAACATATTACCTCATAGCGCAGTTTCTTCTCTTCACTCGAGCTTGCCCCTATAGGGAATACTATTACATGCGCCAAGAAATCCTCTTATCTTGTTATGGGAGTTGGTAAGATCATTCTGACTACTACTGATGATAGTTCTTTTACATTGTCACATGCTTTATTTGTGCCAAGGATTAAGAAGAATATGTTATCAGTTTCAGCCTTAGCCAAGATTGGTTTGGTTGTGAAATTTATTGATGATAGATATACAATTCATGATCTGTCAAATGGTGATGTGATTATTGCTTATGGCATTTGATCTGATGGGCTATATAAACTCATAGATTATGAAAAATCTATGAATGATTCAGCATGTGCAGTACATGATTCTCAGGCTATGTCAGATGCAATGATTTGGCATGCATGCTTTGGTCATCTGAATTTTGTTAGTTTGCTATGCATGTAGAAAATTGAACTGGTATCCTATTTGCCCAAACTTGAGGCACCTGGTAAACATCTATGTGAAGGCTGTATTTTGGGCAAAATGCAGTGTTCCTCATTCCCAAAAGATGTTCGAGCTACATAAAAATTGCAACTTGTTCACAATGATGTATGTGGTCATATGCAAACACCCTCTTTTGGAAACTATCTTTACTTCGTGACTTTCATTGATGATTTTTCCAGGCATGCATGGGTCGATCCATTGAAAGCAAAGTCCAAAGTGTTTATGTGTTTCAAATAGTTTTTGGTTCTGGCTGAGAATTTATCAACATGTAAAATGGGCATCCTTCGTTCTGATCGAGGGGAGGGGGGGATATATGTCTTCTAACTTTAATGCATTTTTTGGTTGAACGTGAGATAAAACATCAGTGTGTAGTGCCGTATACACCTCAATAGAATGGAGTTTTTGAACTGAAGAACAGGTCACTCATGGAGATGGTGAGGTGTATGATCAAGAGTCAGGCTTAACCACATAGTTTCCGGCTTGAGGCTATCATGTGTGTAGCATATGTACATAATAGTTGTCCCACTAAAGCACTGCAGTATATCACTCCATATGACGCTTGGCATGGTTGCAAGCCATCAGTTGCTCATCTAAGCATTTTTGGTTGTCTCGCATATGCATTCGTGCCTAAACAACATCGCATGAAATTGGATGCTAAAGTAGTAAAATGTATTTTTGTTGGGTACAGTTCTAAAAGCAAAGGCTATTGTCTATATCATCTACAGACTTAACACATTTTTGTTGGTTGTGATGTTATTCCTGTGAGCTCCAAAGACATGTATGATAACTTGCTGTCTCTTTTTATAGGTGGACAGTCTAGTGCTGGTCATAATGAGGCAATTTCTCAGCCTCTGTAGGTTTCTGCTGATGATGTAGATCATTCCATTTCTTATGCAGATTTACATGATGCACTTGTTGATGAGAGAGTTGATATTGAGGAGGCAAAAAATATGCCAAGTGGATGGCTACAATGCAATCTGAATATGATGCTATAATGGAAAATGGTTCCTGGTCTTTATGTGACTTGACTCTTGCCAAGAAGGCCATTGGCACTAAGTGGGTATACAAGCTAAAGCATAAATTTGATGGAATACTTGAGAGGTATAAGGCTAGGCTTGTTGCAAAGGGTTATGCACAGGAAAGAGGCATTGATTTTTATGAAACCTTTGCACCTACATGCCAAATGACAATGGTTTGTAGCATCCGTGCACTTCTATCTCATCATGGTTGGAATGTACATCAACTGGACATTAAAACAACATTTCTAAATGGAAACTTGCATGAAGAAATGTATGCTTTTAAACCCCGTAGCTTTGTGTAGAAAGGGCATGAAAACCTGGTGTGCAAGTTAAAGAAGCCATTATATGGTTTGAAGTAACCACCAGGTACTTGGAATGAAAAGATACATGCTTATTCGATTGCACATGGTTTGGAGAACAGTCCAACTTAAAGCACCTTATATGTTAAGTGCGCTAATGGTGTACTTCTGATCATTGTTGTGTATCTTGATGACATGATGCTTACTAGTCCTCATGAGAAGCATATTGCTAATTTTAAGGCTGATTTACATGTTCATTCGAGATGTCTGATTTGGGGCATTTGCATCATTATTTGTGCATTCACTTTATGCACATTGGTTGGAATGGCTTTGTGTCAAACGAAATATATTGACACATTATTGCAGCATTTTGGCCTTGAATACTGTAAACCTATTGCCACTCCTATGGAGATAGGTTTACGATTGATTCTTCATCATGCTGGCAATGCATTTGATGTTGTTGTCTATCAGCAGGCTATTGGATGCTTGATTAACTTATGCATTATTGGGCTAGATGTTCAGTTTTCTGTCTCATAGATGAGCAAGTTTATGCATTGCCCAGGTGTCCAGCATTGGGAGGCAGTTAAGCACATCTTTCGCTACTTGAGTGGTACCCGGCTATTTGGGTTGTTTTATCCCAAGGGGGGATCACTACCACCAGATTTGCATGCTTCTTTTGACTCTAACTGGTCTAGTTGCTATGACACTCATATGTCCACTAGTGGTTTTTGCTTCTTGCTTGGTAGCTCGGTATGTGAGAAGGCATGGAGAAAGCACGATTCATAAGCAACCTCAGATTGCTATGAAAATTGGCATGAAGGTAGAAGACCTCTGTTTCAAGCCCACAAGGTGGGCCCACAAAAAAACCAAGTTATGAGGACAGTTTTGAGGTAGGGGGAGCCAAAGAGGTGGCAAAAATTTCCAAAGAAATGATTCAGGTAATGATAGTAAAGGATGTTGGAATTGTGGTAAACCTAGAAACTTTGAACGTGATTGCAAGTTGAAGAATCAAAACAATAGAAGGCAACAAAACAACTATGCATCCATAAGTGCACATGATTCTGAGAAACTGTTCATGGTTCAACATAACATGACGAAAACGATGTCTACTAGTCTTTCAAAATCAAATTATAATATCTAGTATGTTGATTCAGGTGCTTCAAATCACATGACCAATCAATGGTTTAGTACTTTGCAAAAATTTCCAGTTCCTGGATATGCTGAAACAAGTGATAACACATCATACCCTAGCAACCATATAGGAAACATAGCATTGCCTATGGAGGACGGGAAAGTAAAATATCTTGCTCATATGCTTCATGTTCCAAATATAACAAAGAATCTAGTTTCTCATGGAAATTTGGCATCAGTTTTCATGCAGGTACACACCACAATAGAATAGCATTGGTGAACACAAAAATAGACATATTGCAGAGATAACAAGAGCCTTAATGGCTGAGAAGCATATGCCTCATTGCTATTGGGTAGAATTTGTTCATACTATTGTATACATCATGAACAAAACTCCGAATGCTTCTGTGCATCAAGTTACAATTGAAGAGATGTTTGCAGGTAAAAAGCCAAACTTATCACATCTGAAAGTTTTTGGCTGTATTGCATATGTACGTGTTCCATATGAATTGAGGAGGAAGCTTGATCCAAAAGCATAAAAGTGTGTCTTCATTGGATACTCTCTTGAGCAAAAGGGATATAAATGTTATAACCCACTCACACGAGTGCCCATGAAGGTGATGAAATTAATGACATTACATGTTATCAAAGCATGGTGGGTAGCTTGAACTATGCTACTTTAACAAGGATAGATATTGCATATGGAGTTAGTATGCTAAGTCAGTTTATGCACAAGCCAAGGGTACCTCACCTAGAAGCTGCCAAAAGAATTCTAAAGTATCTCAAGGGTACACAACATCATGGTTTGTATTTCCCTTACACTTCAGATATTGATATCAAAATCTACTCAGATGCAGATTGGGCAGGATGCAAGGATGATAGGAGGAGCACCTCTGGATACATTTCATTTGTAGGTGACAAGCCAATATCATGGTCTTCAAAGAAGCAACCTACTGTTGCTTTATCCTCTATAGAGGCAGAGTATAGAGGATTGGCAAATGCCACCCAAGAAGCCATATGGATCAAGCTATTGTATACAGAATTGGGTTTATATACTAGGTCACCAATAATGCTTGGAGATAATACAAGCTCAATTCACCTTGCAGCTAATCCTATCTATCATGCTAGGACCAAACATATAGAGGTCCATTACCATTATGTGAGAGAGAAGTTATTGAGCAAAGACATTCAACTAACCTATGTATCAACCAACATGCAATGTGCAGATTTGTTGACTAAAGCTTTGGATGGAACCAAACTTTGCAGGCTCAAAGCAATGATTGGATTGTAGGATATACATGAAGATTGAAGATGAAGACCAAGCCAAAATGTTTGGCTTGAGGGGGAGCTGTTGGTGCAATTCACAAGCCTACACATTTCTCTTGAAGGATACCTTGAAGTCCATACACATATGGAAAAGCATAGGAACTCATGTTAGTGGTTAATTACCACTTTATCTCTTTGTAAAAGTCACATTTGACTTGGAATCTTTGTAAACACCTACCTAAAGGGATTTGTGGAAAAAGGTTAACTTTTATTGAAGGAATATCTCCTAGAATATAGAAGCTGGATCATAGGGAGCCAAAATTTGAATTTGAATTCAAATTTTTAGTTAGTCACTATAAAAGTGATCATGAAAAAGTCGCGTATAGAACTCATCACTCCCGAGCTTCTCATTATTGTTTCTGAGTGTGTGTGAGGCCTACACTCTAGCCCACACCTATCTTCACCATTAGGCAATGATATTCATGCCAATGGCATTGTATACAAGTGTTCATTAATACATACATTCACATTGTTCATTTCTGAGTTCTCTGTCATACTACTTGAAAGTCTGTCAACTTGTGGAGTGCATATCTCAGTCATTTCTCCACCAAATTCAAAGATCTAAAGCTTGTTGGAACCAGCTCAAAGTTTCTACATGCTGTCAAAATTTGAAGAGATTCTATTCAGCCATTTCAGAGAAAAGCGCGTCGAGGTGATCAGTGGTCAAAATCTGCAACAATCCTAAAAAATTGGGGGTAAAGGTTTACTTGCTAAATGGATTCCTTTTAGCATAGTTAATCTTTTTATATCATTCCACTTGGAATAGTTAGCTTACTACGTTAATTAGATACCCCTAAAAGGAATTTTTCCAATTCCTAATGTGCTGGTCATACTGAGCAAAAGATCCAGCAGGTGTCAAGACATAAATAGAAGGTTTTCTTGTGATCTTGAGGTTCAAGGTTATCTATTTTGATTCAACCTTTGCACATATCATTTCCAAAGTACATAGAACATTTTATGGTGTCATTGGAAAGCTAAGGAGGTCCACTTATCAACTCTGAAGCATTCAAGGACTGGTACAAAGCAAGATTTGGCAGTACCTACTCAATCTCTTGGAGTGTCCATCCATCTTTCCCAACATGCATGTAAGTGTGTATGTCTATTTTTGTGTATGTGTATGTGTGTGTGTCTATGTGTGTATGTGTGTATGTGTGTATGTGTGTGTGTCTACGTGTGTATGTGTGTGTCTATGTGTGTATGTGTGTGTGTCTATGTGTGTATATATGCATGTATCTATATATATATGTGTTGGTGTGCATGTGTATGTGTGTGTGTAAATGTGTATGGATGTGTGTGTGTAAGTGTGTATGTGTCTATGAGTGTGTATGTGTTTATGTGTGTGTATGTGTCTATGTGTTTGTATGTGTCTATGTGTGTATGTGTATGCATGTATGTATGCATATGCATGTACATTATGTATGCATATGTGTGTGTATGAATCTGTATGCATTATGTATGCATATGTGTGTGTATGCATTAATTATGTGTATGTATGCATGTGCATTATGTATGCATATGTGTGTGTATGCATGCAAGTATTTATGTATGCATATGCATATGAATTATGTATGCATATGTATGCATGTATGTATATGTGTGTGTATGTCTCTCTATGTGTGTGTATGTCTCTCTATGTGTGTGTATGCATATATGTGTGTGTATGTGTGTGTGTATGTGTGTGCATGTATGTGTGTGTGTATGTGTGTATGCATGTCTATGTGTGTGTATGCATCATTATGTGTGTATGTGTCTATGTGTGTATGTGTGTGTGTATATTTGTGTGTGTATGTGTGTGTGTCTATGTGTATGTGTGTGCGTCTACGAGTTGATATGTGTTTATGCGTGTGTATGTGTCTATGTGTGTGTATGTGTGTATGTGTGTATGTGTATGCATGTATGTATGCATATGCATGTGCATTATGTATGCATATGTGTGTGTATGTGTGTGTATGCATTATGTATGCATATGTGTGTATATGCATGTAAGTATGTATGTATGCACATGCATATGCATTATGTATGCATATGTATGCATGTATGCATGTATGTGTATGTGTATATGTCTCTCTATGTGTGTGTATGCATATATGTGTGTGTATGTGTGTGTGTATGTATGTGCATGTATTTGTGTGTGTATGTGTGTGCGTGTATGTGTGTGTGTATGTGTGTATGCATGTGTATGCATGTGTATGCATCATTATGTGTGTATGTGTCTATGTGTGTGTATATGTGTGTGTGTATGTGTGTGTGTGTCTATGTGTATGTGTGTGCGTCTATGAGTGTGTATGTGTTTATGCATGTGTATGTGTCTATGTGTGTGTATGTGTCTATGTGTGTATGTGTATGCATGTATGTATGCATATGCATGTGCATTATGTATGCATATGTGTGTGTATGTGTGTGTATGCATTATGTATGCACATGTGTGTGTATGCATTAAGTATGTGTATGTATGCATGTGCATTATGTATGCATATGTGTGTGTATGCATGTAAGTATGTATGTATGCATATGTATACATGTATGTGTATGTGTGTTTATGTCTCTCTATGTGTGTGTATGCATATATGTGTGTATATGTGTGTATGTGTGTGTGCATGTATGTGTGTGTGTATGTGTGTATGCATGTGTATGTGTGTGTATGCATCATTATGTGTGTATGTGTCTATGTGTGTATGTGTGTGTGTGTATGTGTGTGTGTATGTGTGTATGTCTATGTGTATGTGTGTGCATCGTCAGAAGGATTTCCTTACCTGGATTAATATATAGAAACATAAAAATATTTTGATTTAAAGTCAATTAGTTGTTATCTCTCTCACATAAATTTAAATTTATTTGTTTAAATTGACTAACGTTTCTCTTGGGTACCTGCAGGAAAAAGAAGAAATCATATTCAGAATGAAGGGATAATCGATCCGTACTTTAACTCTTCATCTTATGTCTATTATATGTTTATGAAATCATATGTATATGCATTCATGATCATAAAAGTACATCTATGTGAGAATAAAGAAGATATCTATGTAAAGATATTTATATGTGGCTATGTTTATCGGGTTGTGTATCTATGTCTATGTGAATGCATTAAATTATGTATGTATTCATGTGCCTATGAATATGAATGTGAATTGGGATTTATGTCATATGTATGTATTTGCATGTGTATGTGTGCACCCATGACTAAGTATTTATGAAATTTTTACCTACCTACAAATGGGTATATTTATGGAGTTTCAAATAAATCTATAGATTGATTAGTGTTCCTTCAAAGAGCATTTAAGTGCATATGTGTTAATAGGTTTTATGTATACCTATGTGTTTAAATTTATAAGGTTTAATATATGTGTAATATAGGATTAATTAAAGTGATTAGATCTATATTATTTGTGCATTTTAATTAATTAGGTTCATATGTCCTTATCCTAAATGCCTAAATTGATTTAAGAACATATATAATTAACAAGATTAATTTGTTTTTATAGGTGACTTTGATATTTATGTATATATATAGTTAATAAAAATTAAGTGTAATCTAAGTTAAATAGATAAATAATATCTATGTAATTAATTTATAAGATAAAAGAAATAAAAGTAAGTAAATAGGTAAGATATACTATTTAATTGAAATAATTAATATATTTGTTTATTGTTATAATAGTTCAACATGTATAATATTAAGTAAATAGGTAAGATATATTATTTAATTGAAATAATTAATATAATTAATATATTTGTTTATTGTTATAAGAATTCTACGTGTCTCTATTTAAATATGTTCTGTGTTAGTTTACCAGTGTGTTAGTTAATAGTTATCATTAGTATGCATGTTAATTAACTAGTTAACTAACTATTAAAATCAGGTTATATGTGTGTTTACAAACCTATATATGTGTGAACGTATGCATTCTTTGGTAATGTTTTTTTTCGCAGGTACGTGTTTATCAGAGAGAGAGAGAGAGGCTCTTCCAGTGAGCAGACAGAGATGCTCTGAATAGTTTGATGATAGCGCTACTGTTTAGATCCCAAAGAGAGACCAAGAGCTTTTTGCGATGGCAAAAGGCTACAGGAGTGGAGGCGGCGCATAAGAAATCCGAGAGATGGAAAGAGAGAGAGTGAGAGAGAGAGAGAGAGGAGAGATCTTCTTCTTCCCCTGATCTTCATCTCCAGGCGATAGCACAGCTGCACACATAGGCGTAGAGAAAGAGGGGGAGATCAAGGCAATGGAGCGGAGACTTCAAGACATTCGTCTTCCTGCCAGCCCTACTTCAATCAATCGATGTTCTTGACTGAGTTATTTTTCAATTCACATTAAGGGTTGACTGCAATAATGTGCAGAGTGCAATGGCCTCTCTATGGTCTGTTCAAGCAATCCGATTGTTCGAAGCATTTACGTGTTTTTATGGATTATACCATTCTCACTAAGCATGCGCTTCTGCTTTCAAATGATCTCAAACTCCGCTCCTATGTGAAGTCTGTGCACCCTACAAAGCGATGGCAAGTACCTGGTTTTTTGCCGACCCCGTCGTAGTTCTCCACTTCAGCTGTGGATCGCGTGCATCGCTGAACCTGCTTCTTCTGAAACGGCTATCTCACAGTCTTGATCACGCAAAGATGCGGGCTAACGGAGGAGAGAGACAGAGAGAGAGGGGCCATATCAACGAGATAGGCATAGATGTTCCGAAGGTGGAGAGAGAGATGGGCAGAAGGCACTGCGCTAAGGCTGTATGAAGTGATCATAGAGAGAGACAGAGAGAGAGAGAGAGAGGAAAGCTCTTCCCCCCTTCTTCATTCTGCAGCCATGCACGTGTAGACGACAAAGAGAGAGAAAGAGAGATAGAGAGAGAGAGAGAGAAGAGAAGAGAAGGAGAGAGAGAGAGAGAGAGAAAGAGAGTGATGTGTATGTATGCATGTGCATATGCAATGTATGTATGCATATGTATGTATAAATGCATGAGAGTTAGAGTATGCATATTATATGTTAGTGTATGTATATGATATTTTCATGTTAGATGTTAGTAAGTGCATGCATATTAGATGTTAATGCATGTTTAAGAATGCATGTTAGTATGCATGCTTATGTATGCTACTAAGTGCCTGTATATGCTAATGCATGTTAATGTATATATGTTATGCATGTTAGATATGAGTTAGTGTATACATATTAGATATAAGTTAGTAAATGCATGTTAGATGAAAGTTTGTATACATGCAAGTATGAATGCATTTATGCATGTTAGTATGCATGTATGCATGATTGTATGCATGTTAGTTAGTATGCATGTATGCATGATTGTATGCATGTTAGTATGAGTTTATGTATGACGCATGTATGCATGATTGCATGCATGTTAGTATGAGTTTATGTATGAAGAATGTATGCATGATTGTATGCATGTTTGTTAGTATGCATGTATGCATGATTGTATGCATGTTAGTATGAGTTTATGTATGATGAATGTATGGATGATTGTATGCATGTATGCATGATTGTATGCATTTTAGTATGAGTTTATGTACGCTGAATGTATGCATGATTGTATGCATGTTTGTTAGTATGCATGAATGCATGAGTGTGTGCATGTCAGTATGAGTTTATGTATGATGAATGTATGCATGATTGTATGCATGTTTGTTAGTATGCATGTATGCATGATTGTATGCATGTTAGTATGAGTTTATGTATGATGAATGTATGCATGATTGTATGCATGTCAGTTAGTATGCATGTATGCATGATTGTATGCATGTTAGTATGAGTTTATGTATGATGAATGTATGCATGATTGTATGCATGTTAGTATGAGTTTATGTATGATGAATGTATGCATGATTGTATGCATGTTTGTTAGTATGCATGTGTGCATGAGTGTATGCATGTTAGTATGAGTTTATGTAGGATGAATGTATGCATGATTGTATGCATGTTTGTTAGTATGCATGTATGCATGATTGTATGCATGTTAGTATGAGTTTATGTATGATGCATGTATGCATGATTGTATGCATGTTAGTATGAGTTTATGTATGATGAATGTATGCATGATTGTATGTGTGTTAGTATGAATGATGCATAAATGCATGTGATATGATGCATGTATACAAACATATGTGAGAAGTATGTTAGTATTCATGTATGCATGTATGTTAGTATACGTGATGCATGAATGCATGAATGAAGTTTGCATGTATGCATGTATGTTTTTATATATGCATATGAGTATACATGAATGCATAAATAAATATGTGCATGTGCATGTAGGATAGAATTAGCATGTGTCCATGTATGTGAGAGGTGCATATGTGCATAAGTGGAGATGCATGTGTACATGTACATATGTAGTGTATTTTAGTGTATGTGCATATGATAAGTGAATGCATGAGTATGGGAAGTGAATTTGCATGTATGTGTGTATTTTTAAGTGCATGTGTGCATGTATGTTAGCATGTGTAGTGCATGTGTATGCATGCAAGTATGATTGTATGCATGTAAGCTTGTGTACGTATGCATAAATGCATATGCATAAGTGTATAATTTTAACAAGTATGTATGTGCATGTAGGTGAATCATGTTTACATATGCATGTATGTTAGGAAGTTAAAAGTCTATGTATAAATGCATGTGAATAAGTACATTATATGTAGGAGCATACATATGTGCATATGAAAGAAATGCATGTGCATATGTAATGTAAATAGGCATGCATATGGATAGTATATGTATGCAAATATGTTAGAAATGTATGAATGTAAGTAGGAGTATATGCATGCATGAGTGATAAAGCATGAGTTGTATGTGTATGCATGTGCATATTAGAATTAATGCATATACATATGAATGTAAGTAGAAGTGTATGCGTGCATCAGTTAAATAGATGTGTTTACTTCACTACAACAGATCCATGGTATACCGAGGAAAATGAACGCGGCTTAATTTGTAGCGACGCCGGTGTAAAGGTCGGTTTGCGCGTCGGTAACAAAGAGTCGGTATATGTGTCGGTATATGTGCCAGTAATTTTGTCGGTATATGCGCCGATAATACCGACGTTCATACCGAGGATTCTGCTAGAAGTACGGTCGCCTATACCGTCGCCTGCTGGGTGTACCGACGGTTATTCTGATGACACTATTGGGAGTACCGTCGCGTATACCGATGACCATACCTGCAAAATTTTTTTTGGGCAGAGTGTTTTGTCTTTTGCTACAGCAACATTACCATGATGTTGCTTAACAAAAGACAATACACTGTGCCCAAAAAAAAACTGAGTACATGTGATCTGTACTCTAATGACAACCGAAATATGATTTCATGAAACAAAGTATTATTGGACACAAAAGAGATAATCAGAATGAACTATGAACCATATACAAAAGAAGTTATATATTTCAATAATGAAGCATGTACAAGAGTGTGGCAAACCACTGTCATATATGATGCTTTTACAAAATGTGGCAAAGCAATGTATTGCCATACGAAAATCAAATACAAAATATTGGTCTTCCACTGCCATACACATGCAAAGAACGTTCCATATCGACAGTCCTGCAACAAAGAACATTAATGGAATGAGATAAATTCACATGAAAAATATAAACAACAAGTGAAAACCAAGTTTATAAATTAATTACCTCATCGCAAATGCTCCCATGAAACTACCGCACCGCGTCCCTCCAAGTCCTGCAATAGTGCAATCAACCCATGACTATCTCCGTAAGACTCCTCCGTTCATGTTGGAGGATGACCCATTGCCAGCTCCTGAAACAAATATAAAAAGATTAGAGAAACATAGATGAGAAATTTAACACAAATAAATTCAATAAATAAAATGGTACTTACAAACTCATGATGCATCGTGTCATATCCGCCGCTGCCCAAATGTGATGGTCCAATCGTATCTAAACATGTGGCTGTGGCATTTTGCTGCTGGCGATATCGATCAGGAGTCTGCTGGTGCTCGTCACAAATCATGTCCCACTCCTCAGCATCTAACCATACAGGCTTTGGTAAGCCTTCTTTGAATGCATCACGTGCCTCGGATCGTTGATGGGACATGACCTCACGTGCGGTGTCTAGAATCCACTCTGAACTGACAATAGACTGTCTATCGGCTGGTCGAAACTCCTGGTAAATCGTCTGTGTGATATAATTCTTCCGATCTTTATCCTGTTCACTCCATTTTAGCATGATGGAGTGTCCAAACTGGATGGAGCAAAGCTGTCGTATGCATGCACACATTGCTTTGCCAGCCGCATCCATCACCGGAGCTCCATCTCGGATACTATACACCTTGGAGTCATCATGATCATGAGCACCCCAAGGTGTATGTGGTGTTCCACGTGGTGTACTGCGTGGCATACCTACATCTGAGGTACTCATCCTAGGAGTAGAAGCGGGCGACACAACGTCCATCGCACTGCCTCCACAACAATCGCCTCCTCCGCCTCTAGACCTACCTGTAGATCCACTCGTAGAACCTCCTGCTCAGAGCATGGCCTCGATCTACGAGACGGGCCAGAACCTGTATCCTGCTGAGGTGTCGAACGCACATGACTACTAGTAGACCCAGTAGGAGATGGCTGCAAAGATGGTCGTGGTGGAGTCACAAAGCTAGGAGATATACCTCCTATGGGAGTAGCACCACCCGCAGGAGTGACACTGGCAGGAGTGACACTGGCGGGAGTGACACCGACGGGAGTGAGGCCAGCGGGAGTGAGGCCAGCAGGAGGAAGGCCGCCAAGAGTGAGGCCGGGAGGAGTGCTACCACGAGTGATCCAATACTGTGATGGAGCGGCTATATACACAGGAGGAACCTAAGAGATGAACTTCAAAAACTGCTCCTCTGTCATGGAATGTGGAGTGACTAGAGGACTGTCTCCCATCATGCTCTGTAATAAAAGAACTCAAATAATTAGCATGCGATAAGAAAAGTAATATAGAGAATAAACAAAAAAAAAACAAAAATTAGTACGTACAATTGTTTTATTCAAAAGTCCTCTATTCTAGCATCCTCTTGAAGATCCGAGGCATCGAGAATATCTATCTCTATATGGATGGCTTCTAAATCCCTTGCTATGCTGGTGTCCTCCTGATCATCGTCTATTGCTTCGTCTTCTGGAACAATGACCTCTTCTTCATTGACCTCTTCTTCTCGAACAATGATCTCTTCCTCCTCGACTATCGAATGAATCTCTGAGTCCACTAGAGATGGACTCTCTTCTACATCTATGTTTTCAACAATTTATCTACTACGTGGAGCGACTTGTAAAACAAATAGCCACTCTGGGTCTTTTGAATCTGGTATAAAAACAACTTGCTCACAGTGTTTGGGAAGTATAAATGTATCCCTTTCATCTGTCCATAATCTTGTGGAGTCGATTTGAAGCAAACCGCTCTTATCCCGTCTCACTATTGCGTTTCTTCTAGAGGTGACTACTTTGAACCATTTCATATCAAAAACAAAGTAATCAAACTTTCTGAAAGATAGTTTCAAGATGTCCTGAATCGCACCACAATAATCTAACTCACCTTCTAGAGCATTATCATCTCTTGCACTCGCTCTACTTTTTTGCAAAAAATTCACCATCACTCCACTATCAAAAGTAGACCTATTTTGATCGATTCGTGCGATTCAAAAGTGTCACCCATGAGATCATAGTGCACCGTATTTAATATACTCCCAATCACATCCTTTTGCGAGTTCTTCTTCTTCTTTAGAGATATCTTCACCTGCTGCCTTTGCTTGTGAAACCGCTGTATCTAGCCATCTGCTCATTGGAAAAGGTGGGAGAGGTCAAAGATTCTCTGGAAGAGGCAAAAATCGAGTGGAATAATTTCTTCGAAACTGAGCTCTATCCTTTGCGTTAGTTTCCTTGGCAAGTTCATACCTTTCTAACCACTTTTGCATAGGCTCAAAGTTAACTATGCAAAACTTCATTGCCTTCTCTCTGAAAGCTGCATCCATTTTTCTTTGCAATCCTTTAACTTGAGGTTCATCGCCTACGAGACGAACATCTTTATGATCGCTCCATAAGCGAGGCATTTCGGGATCTGATATACTTAGAAAGTCAGTTATGAATACAAGAGATTCTTGTACAAACCATCCCTCTGCCATGCTACCTCTGGATGTGCTCTTTGTCGAACAAACCCTTTTAATGTCTTCATAAAGTGCTCTAAGAAGAACATCCATCGACTATGCACAGTTCCTGCTATTGCAACTTCATCTATCACATGAACTAGTAAATGAAGTTGAATAGTGAGAATACTTGTGGAAAAGTATTTCTCTACCATACAAACAACCTCGATAGCATTGAGTTTCGCACTCTCTATGCTATCTCTATTTATCTCTTTAGAAGATATCCACCGTACTAAAGAACTAACTTTATAAATGGTTTTTTGTACATCCTTTGAAAGACAATCTTTTATGGCTACAGGGAGCACAAATTGTAAAAACTTGTGCCAATCATGAGACTTGAGTCCTGCAAGATCATCGTTTTCGTGTGAAAGCAGTCTTTAGATACCTCATGCATCCAGTAGGTGTACAAAACTCTGAAATTGTTTTCTTCACTTGTTGCTCTTCCATCCTGCGAAGCACCCAAGGAGCTCTTGGTAACGATACTGTTCCGTTGGGCTTAGTAATTTCCCACAACTCTCGCATACGATCTCACTCTTCTAAGTCCTCCCTTTGTGATTTGCTTTTCTTCTTTCCGATCAAAGTTTTCCAAAGCATCTCTCCCACATTCTTAAAAATATGCATCGGGTCTACCAAATGATTGATCACCAATTCACTCCAATAATAGAGTTCATGAAAAATGGACAATCGTTTCATGCCAGCAACTGGATTTTCTGAATCCCACAGTTGTTTCCAATCGCTAGCTTTCATTTGGTGTTGCGCTTGTCGACCAATTTGTCCTTCACGTAAAACATGTCCATCAGGCAAAATTGATCTTTAAGAAGCCTGCAATAAGCAATTAAAATGATATTAGTAAATGAAGTTATTGTGATACAACAATGAAAGCCAATTTGTTCTCCACTTACCTGAACAATTCAGTGACACTACTATCTGACCATCCATAAATGGATTGCAGATTGAGCATCCCGAGTGAAGCACGTAGTACAGATATCTTTGCTCCATTGTAAAGCGGTAAACGAGCTAATCTTCGCATGTTTTCATATTCTTCATCAACTTCTGATCGTGGAATTTATGTTGTGTCCATCTCGACACCTTCTTCACCATCATGATCTTCGTCCATCTCATAAAATGCTTCAAGCATCTCTTCCATATGTTCATTCTGTGTAATATTATTAGTGCTTGCTTGTACGTCTAAGTCCTTTTTTGCTCTCTTTTGTCCACGAGAGGTTACCGGTGCAGTGTCATTTGGGTCCATCTGCTCACCTAGGGGACCATGCGAATGATAACGTAGGTTTTCTAGTCGACTCCTATCAAAGGATCCATGCTCTCTAACATGTGCAGTACAAATCCATCGTTTCCGATAAATTTGATACTTACACTGTGTGCAAGGACATGCCATTCTCTCTTTAGGATCCAAAGAAGACATCTGCTACAATATGGACATTTTAAAACATTTGTTTTTTTATTAAACCTAAAAATCTAACTCTTAAAGACTTAAATATGAAATACTAAACCTAAATACTTAAATACCTAAAAAAACTTAAAACCCTAATCTATATAGTTATTCTATTTTATCTATATATTCAGATTTTTTTCCTCTTAATTGAGTTATATGTATGCCTAAACCCTAAAACCCTAATTTTAAAGATCTAGTCCTAAATTATGTATATTTCTATACACATGTGTATATACATGTATATATGTATTATATGTGTATGTGTATGTGTGTATATATGTTATGTAGGTATTAAAACCCTAAAACCCTAATCCAAATGACCTAAACCTAAAACATGTATATATATATATATGTATGTGTACATATATATGTGTATATGTATATATATGTGCATATAGATAGGTGTATAAGTATGAGTTTTTGTGTATTGTATATATATTCACTCTATTTAAAATGATTAAATTTAAACCTATTTTTATATATTTAATCATATATATTTGATTTTTTAAAATACTAGTTCTTATCATATTTTATTATCTATATAATTAACCTACCTTATATATATATATTATTTATATATTCAGATTTTTTCCTTACTTAATCCTATTTTTATATATTTAATTATAAATATTTAATTAAATTTTTTAAGACACTAGTTCTTTTTATATTTATTTATCGATATAATTATCCTATTTCTTATATATATTTATTTATATATTCAGATTTTTTCATTAGGTAATCGTATTTTTATATATTTAATTTTATATACTTAATTATATATATCTAAATAAATTATTTAAACACTAGTTCTATTTTATATTTATTTATGTATATAATTATCTTATTCTATATATATATTTATTTATATATTCAATTTTTTTCGTATGTAATCCTATTTTTATATATTTAATTTTGTATATTTAATTATATATATTTAATTAAAACCGTAATCTTAAAATTCTAGATCTAAAATATGTATATGTTTGTATGCATGTGTATCTACATGTATATATGTATTATATGTGTATGTGTATGTGTATATATGTTATGTAGGTGTTAAAACCCTAAAACCCTAATTTTAAAGATCTACACATAAATCTAAAATACTAAAACCTAAATACTTAACCACTAATAAAAATCTAAATCCCTAATCCTAAAACCCTAATCATATTATATATATTTATTTATTTATATATTCAGATTTTTTTCCTTATTTTTCTCTATAGTTTTCCTTAATATAAATATAATTGAGTGATATGTATATCTAAACCCTAAAACCCTAATCTTAAAGATCTAGACCTAAAATATGTATATTTCCGTATACATGTGTATATACATGTATACATGTATTATATGTGCATGTGTATGTGTGCATATATGTTATGTAGGTGTTAAAACCCTAAAACCCTAATCTTAAAGATTTAAATCTAAAATATGTATATATTTGTATGCATGTGTATCTACATGTATGTATGTATTATATGTATATGTGTGTGTGTGTATATATGTTATGTAGGTGTTAAAACCCTAAAACCCTAATTCTAAAGATTTTGACTTAAATCTGAAATACTAAAAGCTAAATACTTAACCACCAATAAAAATCTAAACCCCTAATCCTAAAACCCTAATCACATTTTATATATATATTTATTTATATATTCAGATTTTTTTTCTTATATTTCTCTATATTTTTCCTTAATATAAATATAATTGAGTGATATGTATGTTTAAACCCTAAAACCCTAATCTTAAAGATCTAAACCTAAAATATGTATATTTCTGTATACATGTGTATATACATGTATATATGTATTATATGTGCATGTGTATGTGTGCATATATGTTATGTAGGTGTTAAAACCCTAAAATCCTAATCTTAAAGATTTAAATCTAAAATATGTATATTTTTGTATGCATGTGTATCTACATGTATGTATCTATTATATGTATATGTGTATGTGTGTGTATATGTTATGTAGGTGTTAAAACCCTAAAACCCTAATTTTAAATATTTAGACTTAAATCTAAACTACTAAAACCTAAATACTTAAATACCTATCAAAATTTAAACCCCTAATCCTAAAACCCTAATCATATTTTATATATTTATTTATTTTTATATTCAGATTTTTTTTCTTATTTTTCTCTATATTTTTTCTTAATATAAATATAATTGAGTGATATGTATGTCTAAACCCTAAAACCCTAATCTTAAAGATCTAGACCTAAAATATGTATATTTCTGTATACATGTGTATATGTATTATATGTGCATGTGTATGTGTGTGCATATATGTTATGTAGGTGTTAAAATCCTAAAACCTAAAATATGTATATTAAATCTAAAATATGTATATTTTTGTATGCATGTGTATCTACATGTATGTATGTATTATATGTATATGTGTGTTTGTGTATATATGTTATCTATGTATTAAAACCCTAATACCCTAATCAGAAGGACTTAGACTTAAATCTGAAATACTAAAACCTAAATACTTAAACACCTATCAAAATCTAAACCCCTAATCCTAAAACCCTAATCATATTTTATATATATATTTATTTATATATTCAGATTTTTTTTCTTATTTTTCTCTATATTTTTTCTTAATATGAATATAATTGAGTGATATGTATGCCTAAACCCTAAAAACCTAATCTTAAATATCTAGACCTAAAATATGTATATTTCTGTATACATCTGTATATACACGTATATGTATATATATATATATATATATTATATATGTGTATGTATGTGTAAATAGCGTAAAAACCCTAATCCTATTTTTATATATTTGATGTAAAAAAAAACTTCAAAATAAAAATAGGATTATATGTGTGTATGTATGCATATGTGTATATATGTGTGTGTATGTATGCATGTGTACATGTGTGCATGTGTATGTATGCATGTGTATACATGTGTGTGTATGTGTATGTGTGTGTATGTAGGCATGAATGTGTGTGCATGTGTGTGTATGTGTGTATGTATGCATGCATGGTGTGTATGTGTATGCATGTGTATACATGTGTGTGTATGTGTATGTGTGTGTATGTATACATGCATGTGTGTATATGTGTGTGTGTGAATGTATATGTGTGTATATATGTATGTGTGTATATGTGTGTGTGTGTATGTGTATGTATGCATATGTGTATATATGTGTGTGTATGTATGTGTGTATGCATGTGTGTGTATGTATGCATGTGTGTATATGTGTATATGTGTGTATGCATGCATGTGTGTATATGTGTGTGTATGTATGCATGCATGTATGTATATGTGTGTATATATGTGTGTGTGTATGTATGTCTGTATATGTGTGTGTGTATGTGTATGTATGCATATGCGTATATATGTGTGTATGCATGTGTGTGTATGTATGCATGTGTGTAAATTTATATGTGTGTATGCATGCATGTGTGTGTGTATGTAAGCATGCATGTGTGTATAGGTGTGTGTATGTAAGCATGCATGTGTGTACATGTATGTGTGTATGTATGCATGTGTCTACATGTATGTGTGTATGTATGCATGTGTGTACATGTATGTGTGTAAATGTGTGTGTGTATGGATGCTCTATTTTCCTATCTCTATCTTCCTTTCTTTCATTATTCTTTATCTCTCACTCTCTCTCTTCTCTCTCTTTCTCTCTCTCTCTATCTCTCTCTTTCTCTCTCTCTCTCTCTCTCTCTCTCTCTCTCTCTCTCTCTCTCTCTTTCTCTCTCTCTCTCTCTCTCTCTCTCTCTCTCTCTCTCTCTCTCTCTCTCTCTCTCTCTCTCTCTCTCTCTCTTTCTCTCTCTCCTTCTCTCTCTATCAATAGAGAATAAAACAATCACTTACAAGTATGCCCCTCTTTTGGATCGTTGTTGTCAAAGTGTAATGTATGTCGTCTATCGTCCAATTCCAAACAATCGACGCCAAAGAACTTCTGCAAAATCGAAGAAAATAGCAATTATAAAACCTAAAGCATAGAGAAACACAAATGCTAACAGTACGCGCAGCACTTACCAAGATGTGAGATCTAAGCCAAGAGAGAGTGTGTGTGTGTAGAGAGAGAGATCTATGTGTGTGTCTGTGTGCACAAGACAATGCACGTTGCAATTCGGTTCGTGTGTGCAAGTTTGACAGAAGACCAACAATATTCAAACACGTGCAAAAATGTGAAGTTTTGCTCTCGGGTTCGTGGTATGTTTAAACCTCACCGCCGGTATGGGTGCCAGTATGGGCGTCAGTATACGCGTTGGTAGTTCCCAGCAAATTACCGATGCTTATACCGACGTCCATACCAACACATATACCGATGCACATACCGGCCGGTGTGGGCCACATCGACGATCCATTTAAAACGGTCATACCTCTTGGGATAGATGGATGGATGCTCCAAGAGACTGAGTAGGTACTGCTAAACCTGCTTTGTACCAGCCCTCTTTTGCTTCACAGTTGATAACTAGACCTCCTTAGCTTTTCAATGACACCATAAAATGTCCTATGTCCTTTGGAAATGATCTGTGCAATGATTGAATCAAAACAGATAACTTTGGAAGTCACAAACTCAAGAAAACCTTCTATTTATGGCTTGACACCTACTGAGTATTTTGCTCAGTATGACCAGCACAGTAGGAATTGGAAAAATTCCTTTTAGGGGTATCTAATTAGCTTAGTAAGATACCTATACCAAGTGGAATGATGTAAAATGATAAACTATGCTAAGAGAAATCAATTAAGCAAGTTAAGCTATACCCCCGACTTTTTAGGACTGTAGGAGAAAATGACCAGCGTTCACCTCGATGCCGATTTCTCCACAATGGCTGAATAGAATGTCTTCAAACTTTGACAGCACGTAGATTACTTCAAGCCGAATGCAAAAAGCTTTGAATCACTGAATTTGGTGAACAATTGACGGAGATATGCCCTTGACAAGTTGATAGACTTTTGAGTAGACTAACAAAGAACTCAGAGATGGATAATATGAATGTATGTATTAATGAACATTTGTATACAACTCCATTGGCATGAATCTCATTGCCAAATGGTATAGAGAGGTGTGGGCTTAAGTGTAGACCTCACACACACTCAGAAATCAGTAATGCTAGGCTCGGGAGTCCTCACTCTTACCCCCGACTTTTCATATCTATTTTTATAAGAGATTACTAAAAATTTGAATTCAAATTCAAACTTTTGGCTCCCTATGGTCAAGCTCCTAAATGCTTGGAGATATTCTTTCAATCAAGCAACTAATTTTCTACGAATCCTTTTGGTAGGTGATTACAAGAGATTCCAAGTCAATTTGACTTTTCCAATGAGGTAAAGTGGTAATTCAACCACTAGCATATGTTCCTATGCTTCTTCATGTATGTATAGACTTCAATGCATCCTTTGAGCCAAATGTGTAGGCTTGTAATTTATGCCAAAAACTCCCCCTCAAGCCAAACATTTTGTCTTAAGTCTTCATCTTCAATCTTCAAGTATATCCTGCAATCGAATCATGGATTTGAACCTGTTATGTTTGGTTCCATCCAAAGCTTTAGTCAGCAAATCTGCACATTGCATGGTGGTTGATACATAGGTAAGTTGAATGTCTTTGCTTATCAATTTCTCTCTCACATAATGGTAATGGACCTCTATGTGTTTGGTCCTAGCATGGTAAATAGGATTAGCTGCAAGGTGAAGAGAACTTGTATTATCTCCAAAGATTATTGGAGACCTAGTAAATAAGCCCAATTCTGTATACAAAAGCATAATCCAAATTGCTTCTTGTGTGGCATTAGCTAGTCCTCTATAATCTGCCTCTGTGGAAGACAAAGAAACAGTAGGTTGCTTCTTTGAAGACCATGAAATTGGTTTGTCACCTGCAAAAGAGATATACCCAGAAGTGCTCCTCCTATCATCCTTGCATCCTGCCCAATCTGCATCTGAATAAATTTTGATATCAATATCTGCAGTGTAAGGGAAATACAAACCATAGTTCTGTGTACCCTTGAGATACTTCAAGATTCTCTTGGCAGCCTCTAAGTGAGGTATCCTTGGCTTGTGCATAAATTGACTTAGCACACTAACTCCATATGCAATATCTATCCTTGTTAAGGTAGCATAGTTCAAACTACCCACCATACTTTGATAACCTCTAATCTCCTTGACTTCATCACCTTCATGGGCACTTAGCTTTAGGTTTACCTCCATTGGAGTGCTTGCTACTTTACCATCCTGCAAGTGAAACTTCTTTAACATATCTTGTACATATTTTTTCTGAGTGATATATATCCCTGAATTAGTGTAGACTAATTCAAGTCCCAAAAAATATTTCAATAGACCAAGATCATTGATCTTGAACTCCTTCATCATTTGCTTTTGATATATCTGACTCCATTGACATCATTACCTATAATGATGGTTTCATCAACATAAACACAAAGGTATATTACCTCTGAATTACTTCTCTTAATGAACAGCGAAGTATCTGCCTTGCTCATGACAAAACCTTGGTCTTGGAGGTACGTAGTTAACCTGTATTTCCATGCCCTAGGTGCCTCCTTCAATCCATATAAAGCCTTTTTTAATTTGCAAACATATGTTACTTTCTTGGGGTCGTCATAGCCAGGAGGTTGTGACATATATACCTCCTTTGAAATCAATCCATTCAAGAAAGCATTCTTGACATCCAATTGGTACATATTCCAATTTTTTGATGCAGCCACACTTACCAACACATGGTTGGCATCTTGGCCACAAGGTGAGAATGTCTCCTCATAGTCAATGCCTTGGGTTTGTGCAAAACCCTTGGCTACCAATCTGGCTTTG
This sequence comes from Ceratopteris richardii, assembly GCA_020310875.1. Taxonomy (NCBI): domain Eukaryota; kingdom Viridiplantae; phylum Streptophyta; class Polypodiopsida; order Polypodiales; family Pteridaceae; genus Ceratopteris; species Ceratopteris richardii. Next base: position 58,985,156 of record CM035424.1, on the reverse strand, counting down.
TACCTATTGATTGTGCCATCAAAATTTCTTTTAAGCTTATAGATCCATCCTGATCCTATTATCTTCATTGAGTCCTCCTTAGGTACTAACTCCCATGTGTCACTCTCTTTGAGAGCATCAATCTCCTCATCCATAGCTTCTTTCCATTCTGATTTGGTTATTGCTTCTTCATATGATCCTAGTTCTTCATTTGACAAATCTTTGGCAAGATAAACAGAATGTTTAGTAACAAGAGATGTATCATACCCATATCTGATAGGTTTCTTGCTTTCTCTTTGTGATCCTCTAAATGGTTGAGTTGAGGATTCAGGTATGTCTTCAAGCTTCTTCATCTTCATTTTGCCTTTGGACTTCCATGCTTTGAGTTCTTCAAGATTGATAGTGTCTTCATCATCTGAACTTGAGGCTTCATTCTGAGTAGGTTCCTCCTTTGTAGGACTTGGAAATTCCTCTTCCAAATCATAGGGTAATTTGAACTTCCTACATTCATTCTCATACCAAGAATCATTTTCATCAAAGACAACATCTCTGCTTACCATAAACCCCTTATTGATAGGATTATAAAACCTGTAACCTTTTTTATTTAAATCATACCCAATAAAGATGCATTTTTTAGCCTTTGGTTCTAGCTTTCCTCTTATCTGAGAAGGAATGTGTACATATGCTACACATCCAAATATTTTGCAATTTTCAAGTGAAGGTCTCTTACCATGCCATGCTTCATAGGGTGTCATGCCATCAAGAGACTTAGATGGTAACCTGTTTATGAGGTAAGTGGCAGTAGAAACACTCTCTGCCCATAGATAGTTAGGTAACCTTTTCTCATTAAGCATAGATCTAGCTGTCTCAACAATTAATCCATTTCTTCTCTCAGTTACCCCATTCTGTTCGGGAGAATACCTTGTGGTTATCTCTCTTTTGATGCCTCTGTCCTGCAAGAAGTCTTCAAATTTATTGGAGAAGTACTCACCTCCTCCATCTGACCTTAGCCTCTTCAAATTCCTTCTTGTTTGATTTTCAACTAATGCAAGATATTTTCTAAAGCAATTAAATACCTCATCCTTGTGCTTCATGAAGTATAATAGAGTCCATCTGCTATAATCATCAATGAAAGACACATAGTACCTTGATCCTGAGACTGAGGGGTCTTTGCTTGGTCCCCATACATCTGTGTGTACAAGTTCTAGGTAGTCTTCATGCATGTATCCTTTCTTTGAGAAGGGTAACCTGTGAGACTTCCTAAATTGACAAGCACCACACTTATAAATCATATGCTGCTTGGATACATTAGGTATCCCAAGCTCACATTGGTCCCTGCTCATTTGTTTCAAGGTTCTTTCTCCTATGTGCCCTAACCTTTTGTGCCAAATCTCAAGCTCTGAGAGTGTTTGATCTTTATAGCTGTATAGTGCAATATTCTTTGTATCTTCCAACTCAAAAGTGAAAAGTCTACCTGATTTTTCTCCTTTAGCAATCCTCTTGAACCCATGTCTTGGATCCTCCACATATGCTCCATATTGGTTGAATCTAACCTGCAAACCTTCTTCCACAATTTGACCAACACTCATCAAATTTTTGGTAATGGTTGGTACATAGAGTACCCTACTCAACAAATTCTGATTTTCATCACAAGTCTTAACATCCTTGGTAGTTCCCATTGTAATTATTGTTGTAGTTGTTGTTGTAATTATTGTTGTAACCTTGGTGATGGTTGAATCTACCTCTTGACTGTGAGTAGCCACCTTGTATCCTCTTCCTCTCTCATTCTTGTAATTCCTGAAACACTCATCTGTAGTATGATTTGATAAACCACAACTGTTGCATGGTGAGGAGTTATAAGATCTCCCCCCACTTGGCTTACCTCCTCTGCCCCTTCCTCTTGAAGATCTACCTGTCCCTGCATAGTTGGCTTGAGAGGTTGATCCTTCATCTTCCACCTTCTTGCTCTTGCCTTTATCTTTAGACTTCTTATCAGTGTATAGGGTAGAAGAGTTATTCCCTTTGGATGTGTCTCCATTTTTATTGAGCTTTGCTTCATGAGTAAACAATTGTCCCATGAGGGTTGTAAGATCTGGAGTGTGCATGTCCATGTAGAGATCCATGGCAGTGGTGAAGCTTTCCCATTTGTCATCAGCCTTGATCCCATTGATCACTTGCCTTATCTGTTCTTCTTCAATCTCTTCTCCTATGCTTGCGAACTGATCTGCTACATCTTTAATCTTGGTCACAAATTCTAAAACAGCTTGATTAGGTTGCTTCCTTAGTGTTGTGAATTCAATCCACAACTGATTTTTCCTAGCCCTTGTGTTGGAGGAAAAATATGATGACAAGGTTTCCGAAGTCTCTTGGGATGTCTTACAATTTCTAATATGTGGCAAAAGAAAATCAGATATAGAGTTGAGTAAATAAGACCTTGCCAATGCATCCTTAGCACACCATGTGTTGAGCTTTTCATGTTCTTCCTTGGTTGGTAATCCTCTTGCTTTGAATGAGGGCAATTCCTCATCTCCTGAGATGTACCCATAAAGAATCCTTCCTTGTAAGTAGGTCTTCATCCTTAGAGACGATGCTTGATAGTTGTTCCTTTCCAATTTGTTAATAAATGAAGGAAAACCATCTCCCATTTTACCTTAGTTTGCTCTGATACCACTGTTGGGATAGATGGATGGATGCTCCAAGAGACTGAGTAGGTACTGCTAAACCTGCTTTGTACCAGCCCTCTTTTGCTTTAGAGTTGATAACTAGACCTCCTTATCTTTTCAATGACACCATAAAATGTCCTATGTCATTTGGAAATGATGTGTGCAATGATTGAATCAAAACAGATAACTTTGGAAGTCACAAACTCAAGAAAACCTTCTATTTATGGCTTGACACCTGCTGACTATTTTGTTCAGTATGACCAGCACAACAGGAATTGGAAAACTTCCTTTTAGGGGTATCTACTTAGCTTAGTAAGCTAACTATACCAAGTGGAATGATGTAAAATGATAAACTATGCTAAGAGAAATCAATTTAGCAAGTTAAGCTATACCCCCGACTTTTTAGGACGGTAGCAAAAAATGACTAGAGTTCACTACGATGCCGATTTCTCCAAAATGGCTGAATAGAATGTCTTCAAACTTTAATAGCATGTAGATTACTTCAAGCTGAATCCAGCAAGCTTTGAATCACTGAATTTGGTGAAGAATTGACCGAGATATGCCCTTGACAACTTGACAGACTTTTGAGTAGACTAACAGAGAACTCAGAGATGGACAATATGAATGTATGTATTAATGAACATTTGTATACAACTCCATTGGCATGAATCTCATTGCCAAATGGTATAGAGAGGTGTGGGATTGAGTGTAGACCTCACACACACTCAGAAATCAGTAATGCTAGGCTCGGGAGTGCTCACTCTTACCCTCGACTTTTCATATCCATTTTTATAAGAGATGACTAAAAATTTGAATTCAAATTCAAACTTTTGGCTCCCTATGGTCAAGGTCCTAAATGCTTGGAGATATTCTTTCAATCAAGCAACTAATTTTCTACGAATCCTTATGGTAGGTGATTACAAGAGATTCCAAGTCAATTTGACTTTTACAATGAGGTAGAGTGGTAATTCAACCACTAGCATATGTTCCTATGCTTCTTCATGTATGTATAGACTTCAATGCATCCTTTCAGCCAAATGTGTAGGCTTGTAATTTACACCAACAACTCCCGCTCAAGCCAAACAGTTTGGCTTAAGTCTTCATCTTCAATCTTCAAGTATATCCTGCAATCCAATCATGGATTTGAACCTGCAAAGTTTGGTTCCATCCAAAGCTTTAGTCAGCAAATTTGCACATTGCATGTTGGTTGATACATAGGTAAGTTGAATGTCTTTGCTTATCAATTTCTCTCTCACATAATGGTAATGGACCTCTATGTGTTTGGTCCTAGCATGGTAAATAGGATTAGCTTCAAGGTGAAGAGAACTTGTATTATCTCCAAAGATTATTGGAGACCTAGTAAATAAGCCCAATTCTGTATACAAAAGCTTAATCGAAATTGCTTCTTGTGTGGCATTAGCTAGTCCTCTATACTCTGCCTCTGTGGAAGACAAAGCAACAGTAGGTTGCTTCTTTGCAGACCATGAAATTGGTTTGTCACCTGCAAAAGAGATATATCCAGAAGTGCTCCTCCTATCATCCTTGCATCCTGCCCAATCTGCATCTGAATAAATTTTGATATCAGTATCTACAGTGTAAGGGAAATACAAACCATGGTTCTGTGTACCCTTGAGATACTTCAAGATTCTCTTGGCAGCCTCTAAGTGAGGTATCCTTGGCTTGTGCATAAATTGACTTAGCACACTAACTCCATATGCAATATCTATCCTTGTTAAGGTAGCATAGTTCAAACTACCCACCATACTTTGATAACCTCTAATGTCCTTGACTTCATCACCTTCATGGGCACTTAGCTTTAGGTTTACCTCCATTGGAGTGCTTGCTACTTTACCATCCTGCAAGTGAAACTTCTTTAACATATCTTGTACATATTTTTTCTGAGTGATATATATCCCTGAATTAGTGTAGACTAATTCAAGTCCCAAAAAATATTTCAATAGACCAAGATCATTGATCTTGAACTCCTTCATCATTTGACTTTTGATATATCTGATTCCATTGACATCATTACCTGTAATGATGATGTCATCAACATAAACACAAAGGTATATTACCTGTGAAGTACTTCTCTTAATGAACAGAGAAGTATCTGCCTTGCTCATGACTAAACCTTAGTCTTGGAGGTATGTAGTTAACCTGTAATTCCATGCCCTAGGTGCCTGCTTCAATCCATATAAAGCCTTTTTTAATTTGCAAACATATGTTACCTTCTTGGGGTCCTCATAGCCAGGAGGTTGTGACATATATACCTCCTCTGAAATCCATCCATTCAAGAAAGCATTCTTGACATCCAATTGGTACATATTCCAATTTTTTGATGCAGCCACACTTACCAACACTCTGATGGTTGGCATCTTGGCCACAGGTGAGAATGTCTCCTGATAGTCAATGCCTTGGGTTTGTGCAAAACCCTTGGCTACCAATCTGGCTTTGTACCTATTGATTGTGCCATCAAAATTTCTTTCAAGCTTATAGATCCATCTGTATCCTATTACCTTCATTGAGTCCTTCTTAGGTACTAACTACCATGTGTCACTCTCTTTGAGAGCATCAATCTCCTCATCCATAGCTTCTTTCCATTCTGATTTGGTTATTGCTTCTTCATATGATCCTGGTTCTTCATTTGACAAATCTTTGGCAAGATAAACAGAATGTTTAGTAACAAGAGATGTATCATACCCATATCTGATAGGTTTCTTGCTTTCTCTTTGTGATCTTCTAAATGGTTGAGTTGAGGATTCAGGTATGTCTTCAAGCTTCTTCATCTTCATTTTGCCTTTGGACTTCCATGCTTTGACTTCTTCAAGATTGATAGTGTCTTCATCATTTGAGCTTGAGGCTTCATTCTGAGTAGGTTCCTCCTTTGTAAGACTTGGAAATTCCTCTTCCAAATCATAGGGTAATTTGACCTTCTTGCATTCATTCTCATACCAAGAATCATTTTCATCAAAGACAACATCTCTGCTTACCATAAACCCCTTATTGATAGGATTATAAAACCTGTAACGTTTTTTATTTAAATCATACCCAATAAAGATGCATTTTTCAGCCTTTGGGTCTAGTTTTCCTCTTATCTGAGAAGGAATGTGTACATATGCTACACATCCAAATATTTTGCAATTTTCAAGTGGTCTCTTACCATGCCATGTTTCATAGGGTGTCATGCCATCAAGAGACTTAGGGTGTAACCTGTTTATGAGGTAAGTGGCAGTAGAAACACTCTCTGCCCATAGATAGTTAGGTAAGTTTTTCTCATTAAGCATAGATCTAGCTGTCTCAACAATGAATCTATTTCTTCTCTGAGCTACCCCATTCCGTTCAGGAGAATACCTTGTGGTTATCTCTCTTTTTATGCCTCTGTCCTGCAAGAAGTCTTCAAATTTATTTGAGAAGTACTCAGCTCCTCCATCTGACCTTAGCCTCTTCAAATTCCTTCCTGTCTGATTTTGAACTAATGCAAGATATTTTTTAAAGCAATTAAATACCTCATCCTTGTGCTTCATGAAGTATAATAGAGTCCATCTACTACAATCATCAATGAAAGACACATAGTACCTTGATCCTGAGACTGAGGGGTCTTTGCTTGGTCCCCATACATCTGTGTGTACAAGTTCTAGGTAGTCTTCATCCATGTATCCTTTCTTTGAGAAGGGTAACCTATGAGACTTCCCAAATTGACAAGCACCACACTTATAAATCATATGCTACTTGGATACATTAGGTATCCCAAGCACACATTGGTCCCTGCTCATTTGTTTCAAGGTTCTTTCTCCTATGTGCCCTAACCTTTTGTGCCAAATCTCAAGCTCTGAAAGTGTTTGATCTTTATAACTGTATAGTGCAATATTCTTTGTATCTTCCAACTCAAAAGTGAAAAGTCTACCTGATTTTTCTCCTTTAGAAATCCTCTTGAACCCATGTCTTGGATCCTCCACATATGCTCCATATTGGTTGAATCTAACCTGCAAACCTTTCTCCACAATCTGACCAACACTCATCAAATTTTTGGTAATGGTTGGTACATAGAGTACCCTGCTCAACAAATTCTGATTTCCATCACAAGTCTTAACATCCTTGGTAGTTGCCATTGTAATTATTATTGTAGTTGTTGTTGTAATTATTGTTGTAACCTTTGTGATGGTTGAATCTACCTCTTGACTGTGAGTAGCCACCTCTTTGGTATCCTCTTCCTCTCTGATTCTTGTAATTCCTGAAACACTCATCTATAGTATGATTTGATAAACCACAACTGTTGCATGGTGAGGAGTTATAAGATCTCCCCCTACCTGGCTTACCTCCTCTGCCCCTTCCTCTTGAAGATCTACCTCTCCCTGCATAGTTGGCTTGAGAGGTTGATCCTTCATCTTCCACCTTCTTGCTCTTGCCTTTATCTCTAGACTTCTTATCAGTGTATAGGGCAAAAGAGTTATTACCTTTGGATGTGTCTCCATTTTTGTTGAGCTTTGCTTCCTGAGTAAATAAATGTCCCATGAGGGTTGTAAGATCTGGAGTGTGCATGTCCATGTAGAGATGCATGGCAGTGGTGAAGCTTTCCCATTTGTCATCAGCCTTGATCCCATTGATCACTTGCCTTCCAATCTGTTCTTCTTCAATCTCTTCTCCTATGCTTGCTAACCCATCTACTACATCTTTAATCTTGGTCACAAATTCTAAAACAGCTTGATTAGGTTGCTTCCTTAGTGTTGTGAATTCAATCTACAACTGATTTTTCCTAGCCCTTGTGTTGGAGGAAAAATATGATGATAAGGTTTCTGAAGTCTCTTGGGATGTCTTACAATTTCTAATATGTGGCAAAAGAAAATCAGATATAGAGTTGAGTAAATAAGACCTTGCCAATGCATCCTTAGCACACCATGTGTTGAGCTTTTCATGTTCTTCCTTGGTTGGTAATCCTCTTGCTTTGAATGAGGGCAATTCCTCATCTCCTGAGATGTACCCATAAAGACTCCTTCCTTGTAAGTAGGTCTTCATCCTTAGAGACCATGCTTGATAGTTCTTCCTGTCCAATTTTTCAATAAATCAAGGAAAACCATCTCCCATTTTACCTTAGTTTGCTCTGATACCACTATTGGGATAGATGGATGGATGCTCCAAGAGACTGAGTAGGTACTGCTAAACCTGCTTTGTACCAGCCCTCTTTTGCTTTAGAGTTGATAACTAGACCTCCTTAGCTTCTCAATGACACCATAAAATGTCCTATGTCCTTTGGAAATGATGTGTGCAATGATTGAATCAAAACAGATAACTTTGGAAGTCACAAACTCAAGAAAACCTTCTATTTATGGCTTGACACGTGCTGAGTATTTTGCTCAGTATGACCAGCACAGTAGGAATTGGAAAAATTCCTTTTAGGGGTATCTAATTAGCTTAGTACGCTAGATATACAAAGTGGAATGATGTAAAACGATAAAACATGCTAAGAGAAATCAATTTAGCAAGTTAAGCTATACCCTCGACTTTTTAGGACTGTAGCAGAAAATGACCAGAGTTTACCTCGATGCCGATTTCTCCAACATGGCTGAATAGAATGTCTTCAAACTTTGACAACATGTAGATTACTTCAAGCTGAATCCAACAAGCTTTGAATCACTGCATTTGGTGATGAATTGACCGAGATATGCCCTTGACAAGTTGACAGACTTTTGAGTAGACTAACAGAGAACTCAGAGATGGACAATATGAATGTATGTATTAATGAACATTTGTATACAACTCCATTGGCATGAATCTCATTGCCAAATGGTATAGAGAGGTGTGGGCTTGAGTGTAGACCTCACACACACTCAGAAATCAGTAATTCTAGGCTCGGGAGTGCTCACTCTTACCCGCGACTTTTCATATCCATTTTTATAAGAGATGACTAAAAATTTGAATTCAAATTCAAAATTTTGGCTCCCTATGGTCAAGCTCCTAAATGCTTGGAGATATTCTTTCAATCAAGCAACTAATTTTCTACGAATCCTTTTTGTAGGTGATTACAAGAGATTCCAAGTCAATTTGACTTTTACAATGAGGTAAAGTGGTAATTCAACCACTAGCATATGTTCCTATGCTTCTTCATGTATGTATAGACTTCAATGCATCCTTTGAGCCAAATATCTAGGCTTGTAATTTACACCAACAATACCGATGGTCACTTGACCATCAGTATCTCCAAGTCACATTTTCCGAGGCCCATACCGACGCTGACTATGACCGTTGGTATATGCAGCGTCGGTATGCCCCTCATATGTAGTGCTTGTGCATAAAAGCATAATATATATAAATGAGATTACATTAGAAGTACATGTTAGTGTATGATATGTATGTTAAAGATAATGTTTGTGTGTAGGCATATGAATATGTAGTTATATATACATTAGAAGATTAATTAACATGTGTTAGCATAGGTTTAAGTTATGTTAAGTATTGAATGTTAGATTAACAAATGAGTGTTTTATGTTAATTAAAAGCATAATTATGTTTGGTTAATGTTTTTTTTTCGCATATCATTGTGAAGAGATTTTGACGAGTATTGAAGAAGATTGGACAAGAGTACGAGATTGAAGCTGCATATGATATTTAGAAATATAAATATGTATAGGAATATTTTCTAGAAATTGTATTAGAACTTATTATAAGAATTTGTATAGGCTTGGAATGGATCCTAAAGTTTTTCATACTTTCACTTTACGATTTAATTAAGTTCTATATATTCCGCTTTCATATGTCTAAGAATTTAGCATCAACAAGTGGATCTGTTACTGATATTTAAGAATTAGATAACTCTTTTATTTTAGGAACGCTTCTACCATCACCTATTGAAAGTACGATAATAACGAAAGAGAAGGAATAGAAATAATTAAAGACCAAATAGTTGATGAGAATTTACGTACAGTAGAATACGATTGTAATGTATCCAAGGTTTTGCCTTTACTTTCAATAGTTTTAGCGGAAACTGAGAATAAAGAAGATTTGTTTCCACCTAACTTGAAAAGAAATACTAATTCAAAACAAAACAAAAATGTGGTAGTTGATATAATCCAAAATAGAATAACTAGTGAAGAGTTAGTTTTTCCTTTATATTTAGACGCGTAAGCTAAGTATAGGAACGCACTTTCTTACGGTCTGTAGTATTCTACTTTTCATGAATACAAATGCTTCCACTAGTAAGACTCCAATTAAAAAGAAAATAGATAAATCTTTCATTTTAAATACGCTTTTACCTAATTCATTAGAAAATAATACTGCTCAAATTAACAAAAACAAGGATAATATAGAAGAAGTAGAAAAAGTGAAAGATCTTATTGTAACCGAAACGTTATACTCTTCACCTGATGATTATAGAGTGTCTAGATTTAAAACCTTTTGTTCAATTGCTTTTCCTGAATCTGATGAAAAAGAAATCTTATTTCCACCTATCCCGAATAGGAAAAATCAATCTGAAAACAACGAGATAGTTTTTATTAAAAAATGTATTATTGAAGAGAGTCCTAATCAAATTACTGAAGAGGAACTGATTTTTGCAGCATATGAAAACACTAGAAATATACTTTCATAAGAATCTTAGTTCTTAAATTAAACTTAAATAGATTAAAAACCTCTAGCTTTTATCACCCAAAAATTGAGAAATCAATCCAAAATCAGAAGCATACTAAGAAGCACCCTGCGTGTAGTCACATGGTTAGGTTAGCGTGAATCTGTAGGATGAACGTCTGCCTCCCTTCACACCCCTCTATGACAGCGTCTATGAGTGTGTATGTGTTTATATGTGTGTATGTGTCTATGTGTGTGTATTTGTCTGTGTGTGTATGTGTATGCATGTATGTATGCATATATGTGTGTATGCATTATGTATGCATATGTGTGTGTATGCATTATGTATGTGTATGTATGCATGTAAGTATGTATGTACGCATATGCATATGCATTATGTATGCATATGTATGCATGTATGTGTATGTGTGTGTATGTCTCTCTATGTGTGTGCGTATGCATATATGTGTGTGTATGTGTGTATGTGTGTATGTGTGTATGTGTGTGTATGTGTGTGTGTATGTGTGTGTGTATGTGTGTATGCATGTGTATGTGTGTGCATGCATCATTATGTGTGTATGTGTCTATGTGTGTGTATATGTGTGTGTATGTGTGTGTGTGTCTATGTGTATGTGTGTGTGTGTGTGTCTATGAGTGTGTATGTGTTTATGTGTGTGTATGTGTCTATGTGTGTGTATGTGTCTATGTGTGTATGTGTATGCATGTATGTATGCATATGTGTGTGTATGCATTATGTATGCATATGTGTGTGTATGCATTATGTATGTGTATGTATGCATGTGCATTATGTATGCATATGCATTATGTATGTGTATGTATGCATGTGCATTTTGTATGCATATGTGTGTGTATGCATGTAAGTATGTATGTATGCATATGCATATGCATTATGTATGCATATGTATGCATGTATGTGTATGTGTGTGCATGTCTCTCTATGTGCGTGTCTATGTGTATGTGTGTGTGTATGCATCATTATGTGTGTATGTGAGTGTGTGTATATGTGTGTGTGTATGTGTGTGTGTGTATGTGTGTGTGTGTATGTGTGTGTGTTTTTCTTGTAGTTACTAGTGATAGCAAAAAGATGGGGAGCCAACACACAACCTTGTCTAATAGATTTGTGGAGTCTAAAGGGACTAGAGATGTGCCCATTCATAGTGATCCTAAAACAAGAATTACAAAAGAGAGTACTCACAAATTTAATAAAATTTATACCAGCCCCAAAGTCACGCAAGGATTGAAGGATAAAGTTCCAATCAATCCTAGCTTTATCCAAAGCAATTTTAAAGAAAAGATATATTGTTTAGATTCTTTAACATAGCTAGTTGGTTCCCATAAGGAAATGATAGCATCCAAGATAAATCTGCGTCCTTTGATAACACCCTTTTGCTGAGATAGAATGATCGTGCCCATGACAGGGCTGAGTCTCTTTTCTAAGGTAGAAGAGAAAATTTTATAAAGAGAAATCAGGCAAGAGATAGGTCTCCAATTGTTGAGTTTATCCTTAGATCCTTTTCAATGGATAATTTTGATCACTCCAGCATTAATTAAGATGGCAAGAGTATATCTTCTCACAACCTCTTGCCATATCAAGAGAAAATAAAGGGCATCAAGAAGTCCTTTAGCTCCAAGAAAAAATCATTAGGTAAACCATCAAAAGTGGTCAACATACACAATTCCAAATTACAAATGGCTTCTTTAACCTCACTGATAGAGAGGGGCAAGTTGAGGATGGAGGGCAGCCCCTTGGTGCATTTTTTTCCTTTTCATAGCAATATGGTCCCTACCTCTCTAGATATCCCCCCCTCTTGGGAGGCATAGAGAAAACATTTTGATAAGAAGCCAACGGCCTCCTATAAGTCCTCCTTGATGTCAATAGCATGAAATCTTGCATCTTTCATCAAATAGGAGTGAGATCTTTAGCTCTTTTTTCATCAAATCAAACATATTCTTATTAATTTCGTCCACTTTACCAGCCAAGAGATAGTCTTCAAATCTCAACTTCTCCTAAAGCTCAAGGACCTTCTCACTATTGTTAAGATCATTAGGATTAGAAACCCTAATTTTCTCTATCTGTTGAATAATCATCATTCTTCTCTTTGCTCTAATAGTTTGGCCCTATTTTTGTAGTAATTAAACAACTTTTTATTCTCTCTTATAACCTTCTCCTAGGATAAGGATGGGAAATCTATGCTATTACGCTGGTGAAGAAAGATTTACTTGGTCTCATCAACAATACATGGAATTTTGGGCAAGGAGGTGTTCAAGTGAGGTCATCCAACGCTACAATTAGGACACTTTCTATAAATCTTGATCATCATGGGGAAATGATAAGAGATAGTAAGGCATTTATCCAAGTCACAATTAATTTGCCAAAGATAATGCATTTTATTGACATTCAGATAACCTCTCTGAGGCCTAGCAGCTACCTCATCAATTTAACTTCTATTACTTGAAGTGAGTCCAATATTATGAGGGAAATCAACAAGGTTTTTATAGCATATCATATTAAACCAAGTAGCCTTTTCTTGATCATTCAGAACATTGTCTTTGTTACCTATTCTATTACTTGCATCAAAAACCATATTAAAGTCACCAATTAACATAACTTCCCCATTTATGGAAGTAATCACATTCGAGCAGTTGATTCTTTCAACAGTTGGAAAAGCAATGCTAATGAAAGTGTACTAATCAATAGGGTGAAAACATCTTAAAGCAATCCACTGGTTAGTGGGACAAGAAAATACTTCTTAAACAAGATGCTCTATACAAGTGGAAATACCAATGGTAGTATCACCCTTACCAATAGTATGGTTGGTGTAGTTCCAAGAGTTCTTTGCAAAAATAATATTCAAATTAGGAAAAAGCCTGAATTCCCCAGCTTTAATTCCCTACACACAAATAATATGAGGGATGAAAGAGACATCATTTAGCCATTTGTTAACAACCTTTCTACTAACAAGGTCACTCAATCCCTTAATGTTAAGAGATATAATGTTGATAATGTCGATCATAGAACTTTAGATAGGTAGATACAAATATGAGTGAACAAGGTAGAGACATCCCTGTACAGAAGGTTAGTATTAAATAGCTGATTCATTACCCCCTTCTTTGGATATACTATTAAGCAAGATTTCTTTGTGAGCATCATTACTATCAGAACCATTATCTTCCTTCTAAACACTCAAAAGGGGACAATCCTTTATAAGATGTCCTTGTTTGTAGTAGTTAAAACATGCATGGGGTAGGTTCCTATAAATAACGCTTTGATCATGGATCCTAAAATTATCAGAGTCCTCGATGATCAATGAAGTTTTAATCTCCTTTGATAGGTCAACCTCCACCATAATTTGGGAATCCCATTTTGGATTGATACCTCATCTAGATTTTTGCCAAAGCACTTTTTGTATGAGGTTACCTAGCCCATCAATTTAAGGGTACTATTCCATAGGAAGTTTAGGGATTAAAACCTACAAACCATTTGAAGAATGAAACTGGGGTATTTCTAATGATCCATTTACCCTCTACTATCACTTGCATGGCACCATTAGCATCATCAAAGAAGAAAAGAAAGTGCCCATTTGGGAAGTATTGCACTTATTTTATGAATAATCCCCTACCTTTCCAATCGGCTCAAATACACTATTTCAACATTTCATGAGGGAGGAGGGGGGCGAGGGTTGTGATAGAGGCCTATAATCACCGTTTCATGTAGGTGATTATGCCAACCATCAAGACTCGATGGGTTGATGACCAGAGTTCTTTCATCAAGTTCTTCCCAGTCAGAGTCTATGTCCATTTTGTGAGCCTCTTCACTTTGCTTACCTTTATAAAACCCTTGAGTAGACAGAGAAGTTTTGGATATATCCATTCTTCAACGCTTCATGAAGGGCCATGCCCTTCCACCACAAGGGATGCAGAATCAGGAGCTATTCCACGCCGTTTTAATAAGAGAGTGCAACTCTCGATCACGAAAAACATCAAGAGAGGAATCCTGGTGCCACAAAACCTAACTGGATCTCGCCTGTTGGACCCATAGGGGGAGAGACGAGCAACACAAGGGCTTACACTCAGACACTCAGGCCATCGCTAGGGTTTTGAGTATTCTCTCATTGAGAAGGTTCGTTTCGACTATTCTCTCGTTGAGAAGGTTCCTGAACTTGGTAATTCTCAATTCCTTTAGGTAATGTCCTTCTTCCCTCGAATCAGGCACAGATAACGCAAGAAGGTGTTTTGAACATCTTTGATTTTGAAACTGAAAGAAGAAGAAAGATTAGAAACGTGAGGAAGAGATTCACTGAAAAAGCTGCAAATCCAATCCCTGGCCCGGTTGCATTAACGGGATGTCACCTTCTGCATCTTCGTCACGGGCTCGTTATCTATACCTTTGATACATTTATTACATTGAAGAGGACAATGTAACTGTTAGAGAGCCTACTGCGTACAGTTCTCCATTATTTTCTTCTTTCGGATGCCGTACGAATCAGTTCCATTACTCGAGAGTCGATACTCGAGAGCGGACCGATAAGCAGTAGTCTCCTGTAGCCGAAAAGGACTTTCTCTCATGAACGTGCATGTCCTATGCACCGTCCCTTATCGGATTCTGAAATGTAAGCTTAATTCTACGCATTCAAGCAGAGAAACAGAGAAGCAACTAGCTCAGGCAGTCCGAATGGATCCATGAAACAGTGGGTAGCGTTGCTTGGTTTGGACATTAAGAAGGATGGAGCTTGGCTACGGAGACTATGCATTGTTGATCGTGATCGCTGTAGCGTTCGCCATCGTATCCATTGTCGCGGTGAAAAGAAAGAGAAAGCTTCCCATTTTCATCATCGACTACACCTGCGCAAAGTGCCCTGATGATTACAAGACTAATCTGGAAGCTCTATTTTTCTACTTCAAAACGATGGGCAGCATGAGCGACAGGGATATCATCTTTCAAAGTAAGGTATTTCTGAAGTCGGGGATCGGCGAAGAGGCTTACGCGCCATGCAATACCCTCTCGAAGGGACCTCTTGTGACGACGGAGGATATGATCTGCCAATTTCATATAGTCATTACCCAGACCGTGGAGAAATTACTGAAGAAGACGGGGGTGTCTCCGAGTGAGATCGATATCCTCGTAGTGAACTCTGGGGCGTTCAACCCATCGCCATCTTTAACAGCCCACGTGGTGAATCACTTTAAGATGAGATCAGATATTAAGTGCTTCAATTTGGCCGGTATGGGATGTAGCGCTGGTCTAATCTCTTTGAGATTGGCCGGAGACTTGCTGAGGGCTGGTCGACACAGACGCTCGAAAGCGCGGTACGCCTTAGTGGCAAGTGCGGAGTTGATAGTCCGGCTCTATGACGGTAAAGAGAGATCCATGATGGTAACTAACTGCTTGTTCCGGAGCGCTGGGAACGCGCTTTTGCTTTCCAACAGAAGAGAAGACAAGCAGAGGTCGAAGATGGAAGTGCTGCATGTTGTGCGTGTCAATACGGCACGAAAGGACGAAGCGCACAACGTTGTCAGATTAGAGGAAGATGAGGATGGAAGATGGGGGGCTCGCCTCAGTATGGAATTGATTGAGGTGGCGACAAATGCGCTCACGGAGAACATTAGAGTGCTTGCTCCCTTGGTGCTGCCTTTCAGCCAGCTTGTCATGGTGATGTGGAATGTGCTGCAGAGAAACATCTTGGGGAGGAAAGGGGTTCCGGAATTTGTACCGAATTTCAAGTCGGCCTTCGAGCACTTCTGTATACATCCTGGTGGTAAAGCGGTGATCGAGGGGGTGGGTAAAGGGCTGCGCTTAAGCAACTACGATGTTGAACCCTCTGCAATGGCTCTGCACAGGTTTGGCAACACCTCCTGCTCTGGAGTGTGGTACATTTTGGCCTACATGGAAGCGAAGCAGAGGCTTAAGAAGGGAGATCGCGTCTGGCAGATCGGCTTAGGCTCGGGTTTCAAGTGTGTTAGCGCTGTTCTGAGAGTGCTCAAGGACCTTGATGCTCGGCATGACAACCCATGGTATGACTGCATTCACCGCTACCCCGTCACGGAAGATCTGTCGAGCCTTCCACACACTGTTCCCATTATCCAGTACTTCGCACGCTTGCTTGGTACATCTCCCCAAATTGCGAAATGATCATCGAATGCACAGCATACTCTTCTGATGGCCTGTTCTGCAGCTTTAATGGTGAGTGCACGTAGTCGTCTTCCTAAGTTCCTATGCTTCCTTTATAGGTATCGTTAACAAATGATCTCTTCTCTAAGCTTCCATGGACTCGATGGATTCGAAATTCCTCCTCTAGGAAGAGTCAGGGACATCGACATTTTCATGCGCATTTGCATTAATGCAGATTGATGATTTCATGCCTTTCTTATGATCTTCACCTGACTACCACTTCCATGATCCGGATCAGGTTCCTTCACAGGAATGATCATGAAGAGATTTGTGAGTACCTCATATGAACGTAATTTAGACTATCATTCTCTGCATGTTTCTTCGAACGAGCTCAAAATGTTCATCCTTTCTTGTTGGGTCCTTTCAAATTTGTAGCAATCGATCTTAAGAAAGCTTCATTTCACGTGAAAACGCCTCACAGGCATCCTTTATTGTTGCTTAAGAAATTTTGTTTCATGGGACATTCTGTTGCTGAAGAAATTTTGTTTCAGGGGAGAGAGCCAAACTGGTGAACCTTAATCTTATGGTTCAACTTAATACGGAAGTGTTTCTCTACGAACACGAGATTGGCTATTTCTATTTAGAATCTGGATTACATAGACAACATATTTGCGCATGTTTTGTAGGTAGACAAAGGAACCTCACGAGTCACGAGAATCCTACTGCCGAGGCCAGCGGCATCCTTCATGTCATCGTGAGTCATGACTGTCGCATTGTGTATCACACTTATGCATATTATATGCACCTGCCTCCTTCGTTGCCACGGTCAGCGAAAACACCTGAAGCTACAAGTTTTTGTTTTTTCTTTTCTGGTTGAAATAGAGGTCGAGCAAGTGCTTATATTTTATCTTTAAGTCTCAAAGGACTCTACAAAGCACATATTAGACAGGGTTACAATTGGCATAATTGACTTAAATTGGTCAAAACCATTACATGTCTAGTTCAAGGGTTAGACACAAAGCTATTATATGTCCAATCTCGAGGTTGAACTCGAGAATTCTTCGTCAATTGAACTCGAGACTTCTTCGTCAAGAGACTTTTAGATGTTTGGCACGTGGGTTAAACACAAGATCTTTGCCTCAAATTTCTATTGTTGTTTGTCTCTTCACTTGTTGGATTTCTTTTCTCTCTCCCTGAACATGAGTTGTAGCGTTCGGTGGAACAACATAGGAACATGAGTCGTAGCGTTCACTGGAACAGCATAGGAAGTTGTCTAGATTTCCTACTCCTTCTTTCTGTCATAGATCGCGATTTGTGACGTGATAGGTTTCCTTCGGGTTCTAAAAAGCTGGTACAAAGAGAAGTTTCTGATGCTAGGAGCATGTTTACATACATATCTTCATCGGTTCGCATGCGTAAAATTTACCAAGTAGAAAAAAGAGAGCTCTTTCTTTTTTACAATAGAAGCTCGTCCAAGGCCTACTCCTCCAAGCTTTAATTTTGAAATTGCAACTGTACAAGGAAGGGCATAATACCCATAGGACTCCTCTTATTCCACAAGAACAAGGGTTTACATAGCTATGTTGAATTGCAGTCACAACTACTGTGAAGTAGGACAAATGATGGCACATCAGCCACAAGATACAACTTTCCATGTTAAACATGTCCCTTACATGGTGTCGGTGGGGGTTGAACCCTCGACCCGCCTCAAAAAGGAGAGAGGCTCAACCACTTCTTCTCTGTTCAATCAGTTCAACATTTAAAAATACATGAAATATTGTGCATGCTTAACACGCTTTATGTCTCTTCCAAATTCCAAGCTTGTTCAATGCTTCTTCTCTTCTCTGCACCACGTCATTCTAGGTTCATCCACCATTGAAGCTTGTCTACAGCAAGGCCTTAAATTGACAGGCATTATGCTTATAAAAAATTGTAAAAAATTGGTGTTTATTAAAACTTCCTATCAAATGACAATCTTGGACTAGTAATTTGTCTATCATTTTTTATAGATCTTTATATGTATTATATGTATATGCTTTAGGAGCAAAATTTTATATGTAATATGACATCTTTGGTCGTGATATTTAGGTCTTGGTCTACATACTCTTATTTTGATATCTACAAACTCTTATTTTAAGAAGGAGAGAGAGAGAGAGAAAGGGACTTCAAAAGTCATGTTATTCCATACTACGAAAGGCAAACAACTTAGGTTTCAAAGAAATATCTGTATCGATCAAGGTTGTATTTTGACGGGGGCCTACTAGCTATGCCTTTCAATTATGGAGGTGATATACAGGTATAGAAAAATACATTTTTCTAAAGAGCAAATTCGATCAAAGTCTAATCTCTCTTTGCTTGAATTTATTGAAAGAAAAATTGTACAAGAGAATGGAAATAATACCCATGGGACCCTCCCCCCCCCTCCATCCCACAAAAGAGGAGTGCTTGAAGGCAAACACTAAGAAAAACTTCCTGATGGCATTTGGTTTAACAGTGCCTGAAAGCATTACACCAACCTTAGGCTCCCACATGTCCTTTCATAGAGGGGGGATTGAACCCTTGCCCCCCCTCAAAAAGCAGAAAATCCAACCAGCCACTCTAACACATGCGGATTGTACAGGTTATACTTGTGTTTTTTATATTTAATTCAAATTATTAAGATTTCCAAAAAAAATTAACCTTATTTTATAGTGAAAATTGCTCAAAATAGGCAATTCGGCCGTCATGCTGAGCAACCTTTTGTTTTTGTTTTAAAGAGAAAGCTCGGCCAAAGCTTCTCTCCTTGGCTTGAATATATTCAACGAACAACTCCCATCAAAACACAAGAGTGATCTCGATAACACTTCCCAATCTATTATTCATAGTGAACAACCCTTTTTTTATTTCAAAGAGGGAGCTCTGCCAAGCTTATCTCCTTGGCTCGAATATATTCAAAGAACAATTCGAGAAAGATTTAATACATTGAAAGAAAAATTGTGGAAATGGAGGCGGTAGGAGTCATGGGACCCTCTATATCCCACAAAACAAGGGTTAGAGTAATGAAGCATCACAAAAAAACGGTTGTCCAAACGTCACTAGCTTAGATAGTCCGAAAGCAATACAAATGGGTACACCACTCAAATTGGCCCATACATCTCTAGTAGCCCAAAGGGGTTCGACTCTCAACCTTCACCTCAAGAGGTGAGAGTTCAAGCATCCTACCTATTGAATGCGGACAAACAACCCTTTCTTGTTCTCATATGATTATGATCTTTATATAGGGTGAGAGTTCAACCATTTTACCTATGGAATGCGGACAAACAACCCTTTCTCGTTCTCATATGGATTATGATCTTTATGTAGGGTGCGATTAAACTACTCCAATGGCAATCACGTTTTGCTCATCACATTCCCTAAGCGGAATTTCTTCAAATGAGGTACTTTCATTGCTCATCTATTCACACCTATGGAGAACATCTACTTTGTCCATACTCGCCTTGAACTGTAAGTGAGTAGGGAAAAGGTGTGTACACATCCAAACAAGTTGTTACATTTGTTATTGTGGAGCGTAGCAAATTTCGAGGCTGAGCAAGAAGTGCTAGAGCAAATTATTAAAAATAGTATCGTGAAAAAGTCACATTTGTTTATTCTTTCCTATAGTCGAAGCTTTTTCTTTTTTCCTATCGTCAAAGGAGGTGAGCTTGATATTATTTTTAGTATCATTCTTCTAAATCTCAAATCACTCATCAATTGTTAAAGGTCATTAATGGTTCTTGTATAGCTAATGAAAATCATAATTTCAAAATTTTTTTCTTGTGATCCCTAACTGAAGCTACTCTCTTGGTTTGGGTGACAGTTGTGAAATTATTTTATAACATTCTTGTGATTTTGTTGTGCTTTAGGAAAGGTTTGACCAGTTTAAAGGCCATTTTATTTAATTATGCCTTGACCTTACTATTAAATGATATGGTATACGAATAAAATGTCATTTTGGATTGAAAACTGAATAAGTATCATTCTCTTTCTTTTACATTATTGTCTTTTCATTTACATTTTTATGCTTAAAAAGTTACTTAAGCGCGGATATTCGACTTTTATGGAAGATGTAGATATGGACACAAAAATATACATTCTCTCTCTAAAAATGGATTTTTATTCATTAACTCATTTAATGCTATAAGATTTTAAATATTACTTGTTTAATACAAAATTATGAAATATCTAGGAACTTCACTATCTTGTTATGTGCACATTGGCTATGCATAACATAAACATGTGAACTAGGTGGACTCTAAATGTCCTAGCCAAACTCATTTCTTGCTCCATTTTTGTGCACCACTTATGCATGGACAACGCAAAAATGAGTGGACTCTCTAACTATTTAAAAACTTTGCGAACTCTTTTTAAATTACCTTGAACTTATTTTTGATAAATTAATTTTTACTATGATTGAAGAAAACATCTACCTAAGATGTTTCACTTTGGCTAACCTCTAATGAACATCCATTGACCCTTTTCCCAACCACAGGGGTATTGTGTCCAACCCAAGTTTCTAGTGTCCTAATACAATGTAGAAAAGAAGTGTCTCCTCACTTTTGTTAACCCAACTTCAACTTGACCAATGTAAATCCTAAATGAATTAATCAATTGTGCAAACGTGAGACTCTTTCTTGAAGACTTGATCTTGAACTTCTATTTGGTATCCATTACCTCTCAACATAGCATACGATACCACCATACCCACTTTGATGCTAATTTACAACATGATGTTCCATCCATGAAACCCACACTTATAAGATCTTGCATTAACTTCTACTTTAGCTTATTTTTCCCTAATTTCAAAACGTTGATGTACGGGCCAAGCACTATATCAAATTTTAAATGCTTGAGCCTTCTTTCTTAAGGGTTGAAATATTTATTATCATGCTTAACAAAAACAATCAAGCCTACATCTTTGGTCTTCAAACTTAATGTTTGACTCAAGAAATGATACGAAGGAGTTGGTTGAACCACACCCTAAGAGCGAGGATTAGTAAATAATCATCAACCATGGCTTTTGGGGCAAGTGGTTAGCCCATCCTACTCCCAACCAATAGTTCACAAAGTCAATTCCCACTATCGGTATTAGAGACTATGAAGTAGGCTTAGGCAAGGTGGATGGAAGGTGCACAAGTTGCTTTCAAAGATGAGCCCAAGAAATATTAGTGTATCTCCCAATTCCTAGGTCACATGTAGACGTGTGAGGTGTCCTTGGAAAGCTCTCAAAAGGAACTTTCCAATGGAAGCACTAGATTGATGATCCAAAATAAATAGCATTGGTGAGAATGCGGTTCAAGATACTGAGGTTTACAATAAGGGCTCAAGAGGCCAAGTTTGCAAGCAAGCCAAGTCTATAGGCAAGTGACCAAGAAAAGGAGAATTAGTTAAACAAAAGGGTGAGGTCATCAATTCAAGGGGAGATTAAGGATTGATCATTGAGAACAATGGTCTCTAGAAGGGGAAGAGAGTGTAGAATTAAGAAGTGAGAGGTAGGAGATGGTCAAGCCATACCCTAAGAGCAAGGATTAGGAAGTAATCTTCAGCCATGGCATTGGGGCAAGTGGTTAGCCTTTCCTACTCCCAGAAAAATCCCATACTTAAAATCTTTTAAGGAAAAGAAACTAGACTTAGTTTAATCCCTTGTCTCTTTTAGGACATCTGTAGATCTTTATAACCATCATACACCTAATTTTGAATAATGATTTCCAAGATTTAATCGAATCCAACTTAGGACTCTTTACTTAAAAGGCGAACTTTTGGTCTCATCTCTTGAAGCCTTTCTATTCTAGCAAGATCTATAGTAGTTACAATAAATAATACTTGAATAACCTTGTTACAAGTCTGGTTAACTTTTATTCATCAAGATGATAGTGATAAAGACTTAGTGTCCATTGACCCTTTTCCCAACTAGAGGACTTGTCCAATCCGAGTTTCTAGGGTCCTAACAGAATGCAGAAAAGAAGTTTTTCCTCACTTTTGTCAACCCGAATTCAACTTGAACAAAGTAAATCCTAATGAATTATACAATTGTGCAAAGGTGAGAATCTTTCTTGAACCGATTACCTTTCACCATAGCATACCATACCACCATACCCACTTTGATGCTAATTGACAACCTGATGTCCGTTTCCATTCATGAAGCCCATACTTGTAACATCTTGCATTAACTTCTATTTTAGCTTATTTTTACCTAAGTTCAAAACCTTGATCTACGGATCGAATGCTATATCAAATTTTAATTACTTGAGCCATCTTGCATTAGAGTTGAAATATTTATTATCATGCTTTACAAAAAACAATCAAGTCTCCATCTTTGGTCTTCAAAGTTAAAGCTTAGGATGAGGAAATGACATGGAGGAAATGGTTGAACCACAACATATGAAGGAGGATTAGGAAGTAATCATCAACCATAGCTTTTGGGCCAGTAGTTAGCCCATCGTACTCCTAGCCAGTAGGTCATAAGTTCAATTCCTGCAATTCATATGAGAGCCTAGGAAGTAGGGCTACGCAAGGAGGATGAAAGGCATGGTGTCACAAAGATTCGATCTCCCTAACATGGCGGAAACTCTATTTGAAGGCCACAATGGTTGCTCCAAACATTCATCAAATTAAGTTTTGAAGTGCATATGAATATGAATTTTTGCAAGATGTCAAAGAGGAAGTATGCATTTTCTCCTACATGATGCAGCAGATGATAAAGAAGAGGAAATGGAAATGTTTTTGGAGAATTTCTTGTAGAAAGAGAGACAAGAGGGAGAAAAATCAGCACTCAAAGCTTTAAGTTCTAGAGAGTTACCCATAGCTTTGATGGATGCTACTAATTGATTTCATCAAGCATGTGATGAGATTTTGATTATCCAGGATTCCAATTAGATGCTTTCCTGCTCTAAAATCATATGTTGGGCATAGGAACCATTCAAGGCGATGATTGTTTAAAGAACTTTAGCCAAAGGACAATGCTTCAAATTGTAGAATCAATTGCGATCGCCGACACAACAATGGCAACTATATCATACACAGTCAGGATTCCCGCTAGAGCAAAATATGTTGAGATATCAAGCTCAACATGTGATGATCCAGGATGACACATACTAGTTTTTTGTTTCTCTGACATGTATAGTGGTCACACCGATATATGTCAGGGATACTTCATTGAGCTTTATTAGATTTATCTACCGAGAGTGATGGTACATTTGTTCCTTGCCAGCTCACTCATTCACGAACATTAGGTTTTTCCTTATGTACTGATCTTTATATATTGCACTTGTTGTATTCTTGTTTTTTAGGTCATTCTTGTACATTCCTTTTTATGTAATAGAAGAAGAAGAAGAAGATCATTCTTCCTTGCCTCAATCTATGTGTGTCCTTCTCCTTGAGAGTTGGAGTGTGTGTGTGAACTCTTTTCCTTATCTCCTTCCTCATGACATGGTATCAGAGTGGGCGTGGCTATAGAGATCTCCTAGAGAAGGGGACGGTGAAGAGTACGCAGCAAGGCATGGAGAAAACGCGATTCACAAATGACCTCCATTTGCTATGAAAATTGGCGTGAAGGTAGAAGGCCTCAAAATATTGTCATAGCAAATGGAGGTCTTCTACCATTTCGAGCCTGCAAGGTGGACTCTTCAAAAAAACCAGGTCAGTTTTAGAAACTGTAACTTGCATTGTGTTTGACAACACTTATATATTCTAGATCTAGAATTTCAAGCGATTCCGTGTACTGTTGATACACGAAAACTGTGTTCTTCTAGATCAATGGTGCTTGAGCATTGGTGATCTCGCTTTCTCCTTATTGCAAGAAGCTTTTGACATCTCTTTTGTGCTCTTTGGGCCTCAATTTGCCCATTCCCCCATCCTCCAACCCCTTCTTGCTCATTATTTTGCATCCCTTTATCCCCATTTTCCCACCCTCCCACCCTTGGTTATGCCATATTTTCCTGAGGTGTTGGTTCTGGTCAGAACTATTCGGTGATCTTTGCCATTGTCTGTGATGTATTAGTATTCGTTTCACAGTTCTAGTGCAGATTTTTTTATGTAACTACATACATTATTTCGATTGGAATAGTCTTACACTTGATAGATATATATTCTTTGTCAAACACCTCAGGAGTGAAGCACCATTACCCTCTAACACAGAGAGAAAGAGAGATCAATGACGTCACAAGAGGACGTCCTACTCCGGTCATTTGGTGTATTTCTCTCCTCTAAGGAACATAGAGAGAGACTGCCGTGATTCATGCATCCTGACAGGGATGACAATTAGGCCTCCCTATTCTCTCAACTCTACGCACTCCAGAGAGACAGAGGAAATGAGGAATCGCCAGAGAAGGGGGAAGGCGGTGACTGAAGCTGACAACAACAAACACAATCAATCTATTTTCCACTCTAGTTCTCTAAGCGTGACTCTCTATGGAGCTTTGCTGCACATAAGAGAGGAGAGACAAGAAAATTGCTGCTCGTCGATTACTTCTTCATTGAAACTCCCCCAAGGCTGCTGCCCATCCTTGAGCTCACCAAAATCGCCAGAGACCATCGAGCTTTGAGTGCGATAATCATCTCCCACAAGTGCAGAGAGAGAGAGAGCGAGCGAGAGAGAGAGAGAGAGAGCAAGCGCTATTAATGTCTGTAATTGCATTGGGCTTATACTTCATGCGCTGTTAATGTCTGTAACTGCATTCGGTTGATCCCATTCTATTAGTCATCAAGGCTCAATCCTGCAAGTCTCAACATGCACACACAGAAAATGATGAAGACAATGCAACCTTGGAGCCGCTTGGCAGATTGCGTTTGTGTGTTATGCGGGGCAATCATGGCATTCTCTGAGTTTGTGACTTCTTTGCGATAGGGATAGTGTCTCCATTGGTTTAACACAGCTCTCATGATGTCGCACCGTTGTCTTCAGAAGCCGCGCTCTTAATGCAGACTTGTATTTTCGCCTCTGTTTCTCTGTGCTTGAGAACCGTCTATCTTCGAACATCAGTAAACAGAAAGCAACTAGGTTGTGAAGTGGGTTGTTTTGGGGTAAAGATTGTAGATAATCGCAGCAGAAGCTCAGATGAGATTATGGGTCCAAGACTTAACTTAAGATCAGCAGATATTAGCGAGAACTTGGACACAAAAGACACATCTTGTCTGTGTGCAATTGCGCACTCCTGCGTGTGATTGCGTGCATGGAAGGAGGAAGAAGAAAAAGAGGGTATTGAGTTCAACTGGTGTGATCATTTGCTCGCTCCCGTATGAGGATGAAGGCACTCCGTGTCAAGCTGGAGACAGATGCTCTACTGCATTCAATGTCGACCAGAAGCCAATGCTAGATGCACAACCAATCTTATCAGAGATAATCATACTCTCCAGAAATAGCTCTAATTTTGAAGGACTTCGGTGAGGAGCAGACTACAGATGGCTAATTTTAGAGACCCTCTAGCAAGCGAGGTAGAAAGAGACAAAAAGAGGATACAGTCGGTGTTGGTGTAAATTGCAAGCCTACACATTTGGATCAAAGGATGCATTGACGTTTATACATACATGAAGAAGCATAGGAACATATGCTAGTGGTTAATTACCACTTTATCTCATTGTAAAAGTCAAATTGACTTAGAATCTTTTGTAGTCACCTACTAGAGTGAGTCGTGGAAAAAGTGGCTCATTTGATTGAAGGAATATCTCCTAATATGTAGGATCTTGACCATAGGGAGCCAAAATTTGAATTTGAATTCAAATCTTCACTCATTACATATAAAAGTGAACATGAAAAGTCGCGGGTAGACAGATCACTCCCGAGCCTCATTCTACTCATTTCTGAGTGTGTGTGAGGTCTACATTCTAGCCCACACCTCTCTACACCATTAGGCAATGTTGTTCATGCCAATGGGATTGTATACAAGTGTTTATTAATAGATACATTAACAACATTCATCTCTGAGTTCTCTGTTAGTCTACTCAAAAGTCTGTCAACTTGTCAAGGGCATATCTCGGTCAAATCTTCACCAAATTCAGTGATTCAAAACTTATTGGATTCAGCTCAAAGTCATCAAAGTTTGAAGTGACTCTATTCAGCCATTTCAGAGAAATCAGCGTCGAGGTGAACTCTGGTCATTTTCAGCTACAGTCCTAAAAAGTCAGGGGTATAGCTAAACTTGCTAAATTGATTTTTCTTAGCATAGTTTATCTTTTTACATCATTTCACTTGAAAATGGTAGCTTACTAAGCGAATTAAATACCCCTAGAAGGAATTTTATCAATTTCTACTATGCTGGTCACACTAAGCAAAACATTCAGCAGGTGTGAAGACATAAATAGAAGGTTTTTTTGAGTTAGTGAACTTCAAAGTTATCTGTTTTGGTTCAATCATTACACACATCACTTCCAAAGGACATAGGGTATTTTTTGGGGTTATTGGAAAGCTAAGAAGGTCTACGTATCAACTCTGAAGCATAAGAGGGCTGGTACAAAGCAGGTTTAGCAGTACCTACTCAGTCTCTTGGAGCATCCATCCATCTATCCCAACAGTGGTATCAGAGCAAACTAAGGTAAAATGGGAGATGGTTTTCCTTCATTTATTGACAAATTGGACAGGAACAACTATCAAGCATGGTCTCTAAGGATGAAGACCTACTAACAAGGAAGGAGTCTCTATGGATACATCTCAGGAGATGAGGAATTCCCTCATTCAAAGCAAGAGGATTTCCAACCAAGGAAGAACAAGAAAAGCTCAACACATGGTGTGCTACGGATGCATTGGCAAGGTCTTATTTACTCAACTCTATATCTGATTTTCTTTTGCCACATATTAGAAATTGTAAGACATCCCAAGAGACTTGGGAAACCTTTTCATCATATTTTTCCTCCAACACAAGGGCTAGGAAAAATCAGTTGTGGATTGAATTCACAACACTAAGGAAGCAACCTAAGCAAGCTGTTTCAAAATTTGTGACGAAGATCAAAGATGTTGCAGATCAGTTAGCAAGCATAGGAGAAGAGATTGAAGAAGAACAAATTGTAAGGCAATTGATAAATGGAATCAAGGCTGATGACAAATGGGAACGCTTCACCACTGCAATGGATCTCTACATGGACATGCACACTCCATATCTTACAACTCTCATGGGACAACTATTTTACACATGAAGCAAAGCTCACCAAGAATGGAGATACATCCAAAGGTAATAACTGTTTTGCCCTATACACTGATGAGAAGTCTAAGGATAAAGGCAAGAGCAAGAAGGTGGAAGATGAAGGTTCTACCTCCCAAGCCAACTATGCAGGGAGAGGTAGATCTTCAAGAGGAAGGGACAGAGGAGGTAAGCAAGGTAGGGGGAGACCGTATAACTCATCACCATGCAACATTTGTGGTCTATCAAATCATACTACAGATGAGTGTTTCAGGAATTACAAAAATCAAAGAGGAAGAGGCTACCAAAGAGGTGGATACTCACAGTCAAGAGGAAGGTTCAACCATCACCAAGGGTACAACAACAATTACAACAACAATTACAATGGCAACTAGCAAGGAGGATTCAAAACCAAAAAGGACTACAACAACTACACAGAAGAGCAGGATGACTATCTTGTGATCATGAACATGACTTCAAAGTCAGGTACAAATGATGACCACCTATTCTACATTGACTCAAGGTGCTCAAATCATGTGGCTGGCAATGTGGCACTACTCTCTGATCTTGAGGAACCAAAAGGTAAGCATCAAGTCCAAATAGGTGATGATACAAAGTATTCAGTAGTTAAAGTTGGAAATATTAAGACTTGTGATGGTAATCAGAATTTGTTGAGCAGGGTACTCTATGTACGAACCATTACCAAAAATTTGATGAGTGTTGGTCTGATTGTGGAGAAAGGTTTGCAGGTCAGATTCAACCAATATGGAGCATATGTGGAGGATCCAAGGCATGGGTTCAAGAGGATTGCAAAAGGAGAAAAATCAGGTAGACTTTTCACTTTTGAGTTGGAAGATACAAAGAATATTGCACTATAGAGTTATAAGGATCAAACACTTTCAGAGCTTGAGATTTGGCACAAAAGATTAGGGCATATAGGAGAAAGAACCTTGAAGCAAATATGCAGGGACCAATGTGTGCTTGGGATACCTAATGTATCCAAGCAACATATGATTTATAAGTGTCATGCTTGTCAATTGGGAAGTCTCACAGGTTACCCTTCTCAAAGAAAGGATACATGCATGAAGACTACCTAGAGCTTGTACACACAGATGTATTGGGACCAAGCAAAGACCCCTCAGTCTCAGGATCAAGGTACTATACGTCTTTCATTGATGATTATAGCAGATGGACTGTATTATACTTCATGAAGCACAAGGATGAGGTATTTAATTGCTTTAAAAATATCTTGCATTAGTTGAAAATCAGACAGGAAGGAATTTGAAGAGGCTAAGGTCAGATGGAGGAGGTGAGTACTTCTCCAATGAATTTCAAAATTTCTTGTAGGACAGAGGTATCAAAAGAGAGATAACCACAAGGTTTTCTCTTGAACAGAATGGGGTACCTGAGAGAAGAAATAGATTAATTGTTGAGACAGCTAGATCTATGCTTAATGAGAAAAAGTTACCTAACTATCTATGGGTAGAGAGTGTTTCTACTACCACTTACCTCATACACAGGTTACCATCTAAGTCTCTTGATGGCATGACACCCTATGAAGCATGGCATGGTAAGAGACCATCATTAAATCACTGCAAAATATTTGGATGTGTAGCATATGTGCACATTCCTTCTCAGATAAGAGGTAAGCTAGACCCAAAGGCTGAAAAATGCATTTTCATTGGGTATGATTTAAATAAAAAAGGTTAGAGGTTTTATAATCCTATCAATAAGGGATTTATGGTAAGCAAAAATGTGATCTTTGATGAAAATGATTCTTGGTATGAGAATGAATGCAGGAAGGTTAAACTACCCTATCATTTGGAAGAGGAATTTCCAAGTCTTACAAAGGAGGAACCTACTCAGAATGAAGCCTCAAGTTCAGATGATGAAGACACTATCAATCTTGAAGAATTCAAAGCATGG
Source organism: Ceratopteris richardii (assembly GCA_020310875.1). Classification (NCBI taxonomy): domain Eukaryota; kingdom Viridiplantae; phylum Streptophyta; class Polypodiopsida; order Polypodiales; family Pteridaceae; genus Ceratopteris; species Ceratopteris richardii. The sequence continues at coordinate 58,955,775 of CM035424.1, read as the reverse complement.
AAGTCCAAGGGCAAAATGAAGATGAAGAAGCTTGAAGACATACCTGAATCTTCAACTCAACCATTTAGAAGATCACAAAGAGAAAGGAAGAAACCTATCAGATATGGGTATGATACATCTCTTGTTCCTAAACATTCAGTTTATCTTGCCAAAGATTTGTCAAATGAAGAACCAGGATCATATGAAGAAGCAATAACCAAATCAGAATGGAAAGAAGCTATGGATAAGGAGATTGAAGCACTCAAGGAAAGTGACACATGGGAGCTAGTACCTAAGAAGGACTTAATGAAGGTAATAGGATCCAGATGGATCTACAAGCTCAAAAGGAATTCTGATGGCACAATCAATAGGTACAAAGCCAGATTGGTAGCCAAGGGTTTTGCACAAACCCAAGGCATTGACTATGAGGAGAATACCTTCTTGAATGGATGGATTTCAGAGGAAGTATATATGTCACAACCACCAGGCTATGAAGACCCTAAGAAGGTAACATGTTTGCAAGTTAAAAAAGGCTTTATATGGATTTAATCAGGCACCTAGGGCATGGAATTACAGGTTAACTACATACCTCCAAGACCAAGGTTTTGTCATGAGCAAGGTAGATACTTCTCTGTTCATTAAGAGAAGTAATTCAGAAGTAATATATCTCTCTGTTTATGTTGATGACATCATCATTACAGGTAATGATGTCAATGGAATCAGGTATATCAAAAGCCAGATGATGAAGGAGTTCAAGATCAATGATCTTGGTTTATTGAAGTATTTTTTGGGACTTGAATTAGTCTACACTAATTCAGGGATATACATTACTCAGAAAAAGTACATATAGGATATGTTGAAGAAGTTTCACTTGCAGGATGCTAAAGTAGCAAGCACTCCAATAGAGGTAAACCTTAAACTAAGTGCCCATGAAGGTGATGAAGTCAAAGACATTACAGGTTATCAAAGTATGGTGGGTAGCTTGAACTATGCTACTCTTACAAGAATTGATATTGCATATGGAGTAAGTGTGCTAAGTCAATTCATGCACAAGCCAAGGATACCTCACTTAGAGGCTGCCAAGAGAATCTTGAAGTATCTCAAGGGTACACAGAACCATGGTTTGTATTTTCCTTACACTTCAGATATTGACATCAAAATTTATTCAGATGCAGATTGGGCAGGATGCAAGGATGATAGGAGAAGCACTTCTGGATATATCTCTTTTGCAGGTGACAAACCAATTTCATGGTCTTCAAAGAAGCAACCTACTGTTGCTTTGTCTTCCACAGAGGTAGAGTATAGAGGACTAGCTAATGCCACACAAGAAGCAATTTGGATTAAGCTTTTGTATACAGAATTGGGATTGTATACTAGGTCACTAATTATCCTTGGGGATAATACAAGTTCTCTTCACCTTGCAGCTAATCCTATTTACCATGCTAGGACCAAACACATAGAGGTCCATTATCATTATGTGAGAGAGAAATTGATAAGCAAGGACATTCAACTTACCTATGTATCCACCAACATGCAATGTGCAGATTTGCTGACTAAAGCTTTCCATGGAACCAAACCTTGCAGGTTCAAATCCATGATTGGATTGCAGGATATACTTGAAGATTGAAGATGAAGACTTAAGCCAAAATGTTTGGCTTGAGGGGGAGCTGTTGGTGTGAATTGCAAGCCAACACATTTGGCTCAAAGGATGCATTGAAGTTTATACATACATGAAGAAGCATAGGAACATATGCTAGTGGTTAATTACCAGTTTATCTCATTGTAAAAGTCAAATTGACTTAGAATCTTTTGTAATCACCTACCAGAGTGAGTCGTGGAAAAAGTAGCTCATTTGATTAAGGGAATATCTCCTAAAATGTAGGAGCTTGATCATAGGGAGCCAAAATTTGAATTTGAATTCAAATCTTTACTCATTACATATAAAAGTGAACATGAAAAGTCACGGGTAGAGAGATCACTCCCGAGCCTCATTCTACTCATTTCTGAGTGTGTGTGTGAGGTCTACATTCTAGCCCACACCTCTCTACACCATTAGGCAATGTTGTTCATGCCAATGGGATTGTATACAAGTGTTTATTAATAGATACATTTACAACATTCATCTCTGAGTTATCTGTTAGTCTACTCAAAAGTCTATCAACTTGTCAAAGGCATATCTCGGTCAATTCTTCACAAAATTCAGTGATTCAAAGCTTATTGGATTCAGCTCAAAGTCATCTACATGCTTTCAAAGTTTGAAGTGATTCTATCCAGCCATTTCAGAGAAATCTGCGTCGAGGTGAACTCTAGTCATTTTCTGCTACAGTCCTAAGAAGTCGGGGGTATAGCTAAACTTGCTAAATTGATTTCTCTTAGCATAGTTTATCTTTTTACATCATTTCACTTGCAAATGGTAGATTATTAAGCTAATTAAATACCCCTAGAAGGAATTTTATCAATTTCTACTATGCTGGTCACACTGAGCAAAACATTCAGCAGGTGTCAAGACATAAATAGAAGGTTTTCTTGAGTTAGTGAACTTCAAAGTTATCTGTTTTGGTTCAATCATTACACACATCACTTCCAAAGGACATAGGACATTTTTTGGGGTTATTGGAAAGCTAAGAAGGTCTACTTATCAACTCTAAAGCATAAGAGGGCTGGTACAAAGCAAGTTTAGCAGTACCTACTCAGTCTCTTGGAGCATCCATCCATCTATCCCAACAGTCAAGAGTGGGGAATTCACGTGATATTTCTGAATCACTATAACAGTGAGCACATCGTCTAAGACTAGCCATCTATCCACTTGCATCCACGTGTGTATGTATCCATATGCATTTCCGTTGATACACTAAAAGATTACTTATTCTTCTATTATTCATATGCAAAAGATTATTTATTGTAGTCTCTCCTCAATGAGTTGTATTGCAAAGGGCTTTAATCCTCTCTCTCAATAGAATTGTTGTAACTCTGTAAGGATTTTTGCTCGTCACTCTTGGATCATTGACACTCCAAGTCCCTAAGGGTGCTCACCTTATAAGCACACTTTGTATTCATGCAAGAGGTTCCTTCTCAAGGGTACCACCACTTTATTTTGGCACATGTAAGGCACTAAGTGCCCTCTCTTGTAAACTCAAGCAATATAAGAAAAAATATTGTGTGTGTCTGATTGTGGGATTGGAGGCTAGTCTAAGCCCACCCACAAGTTCTCTTTGAGTATCGACTCTCCCCACTCCACGGTGTCTCTCTTTGCAAAAGTGAAGGGCTCTTCTAAGCCCCCCCCCCCCCCCCCCCCCCAAAGTGTCTCTTCTATTTCTTGGTACAATTGAAGGGCTACTCTAAGCCCCTTCCCCCCTTCCCAAGGAGTTTTTCAGTCTGGTATCGAGTCGTTTATTTGAAGCTTTGCAATTATTTTGAAGCACCACTTTTGAGATTTTGGTAGTGTTTCTAAACACTTTATCTTCAAAGCTTTGTAATGACCAAAAGTGAAGGGAGTTCATCATCTATGGCTAATTGTTTACCATCTTTCACCCCTATTTTTATGCCTAAGGATGAACGCCTCAATGGACAAAATTACAATCTATGGAAAGATGTCATCTCTACACGAATCTCTTGCATGAGGTAGTAGATGGGTCAGACCCCGAACCCAATAGGGATACCAACTTAGACAATTGGCATGTGTGGAATGTCAAGGACAAAAGAGCTTTAGATCAGCTATTACTTGCCTGCGACGAACTAACGAAAGGACATATCACTGCCTGCAAGATGTCCAAGGATGCTTGGGATACGTTAGCTGCTTTGTATGAGGACAAGACCCCTTCAAAGATATATGTATTAGAGACCGAGTTTCATAATTTGACAATTAGACCACACGACACAATTACCAAGGTCATAGCCCAATTTGAGGATTACCAGCATAAATTAGCACTATGTGGTAGGCAGATATCTAGTGAAGACATGGTCATTTGGCTTCTCAACAAGTTACCTAAGTTGTACGAGATATTTGTCACAACTTTGTATAATCGCGGCCAAGTCTTATCTTGGGAAGAGGTTCATCGACTATTGCTCCACGACTCGCGAGCCAAATCGACTTCCTCACAAGAGTCAGCCATGAAGGCCAAAGGCCCATTCAATAAGGGAGAAACCACAAATCATCAGGCTAGCAATGGATCTAAGCATGGATTCATCGAAGAAGTTCACCTGTAATTTTTGTGGGAAATTAGGCCACTTAGAAAAGTTTTTCTATAAAAAGAAACAATCATCAAAGGCTTCTACGTCTAGGCAAGCATCCAAACGATCCCAACATAGATCCCACTGCTCGAGTGAGGAACTCTTCATCTCCATAGAAGCCAATGCACTAATGACTTCTAGCTCCCCACGTGAGTGGATCTTTGATAGCGGAGCTACCTCCCATATCTGCAAAGACAAGGACTCCTTTCAAGAACTCGAAGAGCACACATGAGAAGTCTATCTTGGCAACAACAAAAGTTCATCCATCGAAGGAAAAGGGAAAGTTTAAATTTCCAACCATCAGGGGGAATGCAAGTCTTTATCCAATGTTCTCTTTGTTCCAAATTTATGTATGAATCTACTTTTCGTCAAGGCCATTACAGATCAGGACAAACAAGTACGGTTTGATAACACCTCAGTTAAGGTAGTTGATCCCCATACAAAGGATGTCATTGCTCAAGGTATTGAAGAAAAGGGCCTCTACAAGCTATCTTGCTTTGTATCCAAAGAATCAAACTCAAGTTTGTGGCACCAAAGATTTGGCCACACTTCTTACTTATCAAAAATATCTTCATCCCAACTTGTGGAGGGATTGTCAAAGATAGGGCAACTTACTGATATCTGCCAAGCTTGCACCCAAGGCAAGCAACATAGGGCCCCAGTTCCCAAGCAAGCTTCAACACGAGTGAGGAACCCACTATCCCTTATCCACATGGACTTATGTGGACCTATGAATACCCCATCCCTGAGTGGATCCCTCTAGTTTTATCTTCTAGTAGATGACCACTCTCGCTTTATTTGGGTATACTTTTTGAAGTCAAAAGCAGAAACATTCTCTAAGTTTCAAACTTGGACCAAGGAAGTTGAGAATGAAGCTTCAACTAAAGTCAAAACCATAAGATCAGATGGAGGTGGCGAATTTATCAATCATGACTTTGATAACTTTCTCAACCAGAAAGGGATTGTTGATCCCTAACCGGTTGAAACTAACAAAGTCAAGGTCACAGCTATGCATAGGCAAGAGTAAAGTATCAAAATTCCAGGGTCAAAGTGCACAGGTAGTGCACCTTCAATTGTTCATATAAAAGGTCTTTAATTGTTCACAGACAAGAGGTATTTAATTGGGGAAGTATTGTAGAAGTATTTTTTCTCTTAAGGTTCAAAGGGTGAATTTAAAGTCTTAGGTGCAAAAGTAAAGAATTAAAAGGAAAAGGTGAAGGTATGGGAAGCGGCCGTGTACGCAAAGGTGGAAATAGGGCCGCCCAATCAAAATTTTGCTTTAAGTCTAAAGTCACTACAGGACAAAGTAGTGAGTCGTTGGTGGCCAGTTCAAAAGACAATCTTGGGACATTGAAAGGGCACCAAGATTGTATTACAGTTAGAGTGCACGGAACCGGCGCACTCAACAAAGAAAGGCAAAGGCTATTCTTGGGGACACACAAAAAGTAAGAAAGAGAGAGAAGTGCAAGAGACACCAGGGTACGACGACACAGAGAGGTGGAAGTGAAGAGTGCAAGAGAGGTGGCTAAGGAAGAAGGCAGAGAGTGCGAAGCTAGACCCCAAGGACCTCAAGGTCTCTGTGCAGTGTACATGCCGACAGAAGATACTCATTCCTCATCTTGGTGGAAGCTTGGTGCAAGGTGTGCACAAGGATAAGCTTGAAGCAAGTAGAGGACTGGTGCAGAGGAGGCCGACTGCAAGAAGACTTCGGGATAATTGGTATTTTGTAATTAAGCACCCTCTGTAGTGCGCACAGAAGTATTGACTCGGATTGTGCTCAAACATTGTAATTGTTTTACTGTAATCAAACTCAAGATTCCAAGGTGTGCTTCTGCAGAAGCTTCCAAGGTTATTTCCTCTGTGAAGTTTCCCAGCTCATTTCTTTCTTTATTCTTTCCTTTTTCTCCTACAAACCCTCAAACTCCTTCTCGTCCAAGAATCCCCCAACAAATTTGGCACGCACGGTGGGACATCCAAAGAGAATTGAGCATAGGAGAAGATCTATTGCACTTGGAGAACAATATTCCAGTGTCGACAGTAATACTCCAGTTGACTAAAGAGGTACATACTTATATCAAGTGTCTCATATTAAGTGAACTATGAACAGCTCATGACCGTGACCCGGTCACAAACCTTGAGGGTCATGTGCAAGCAGACAAGAAGAAAGGCGATCAGAAGATCATCGAGTCCACTTTCATCAACTTCATCGGTAAGAAGCATGGCAGGACAAGTGGACCTAGAAACCTTACTCTCCAGATTAAACATAAAATTTCCCTCTTTCAGAGGTTTAGCTCATGAGGATCCAGATGAGCACATTCGAAGATTTCTGGCATTAAGCAAGACTAGAGGTCTAATGGGTAGGGAAGATGCCTTCTTGATACTCTTTCCGGCCACATTGGAAGGATTGGCAGACAAGTGGTTTAGCCAGTTTGCTGAAAACCACTTTACCTCTTGGGATTTGATGAAAGAGGCCTTCAAAAATCAGTTTCAGCATGGCAACACTGCGGAGATCATTATAGAAGAGTTAGAAAACTTGAGATTGGGTCCAGGAGAAAAATTCCCAGAGTTTGTGACCAGGGCCAAAGCACTAATGGCTAAACTACCAGATCCACCGCATGATTTCTTTGTCAAGAAGTGGTTAGCCAAATCCCTACCTGTGGTCACCCAATGCAAAATAAAAGAGTTAGTGTTACCTACTGCCTCTGTTGAGGAGTTCATCAATACGGCCACACGCTTGGAGCAGATAAGGCACCAATATGGTGCAACTTCTTCCCAACCAACCTATGATGCAGAACTGGAGGACCCAATGATCCAGTTAAGAAGGGAGCTGGAGGGCTTGAAAAGGAATAAGCCCTACACAGAAGAGGAGACTGCTATGGCTCAGCTGAGAAGGGAGATTGAAGCACTGAAGCTCCAAAAGGAGGAGGAGGCCCAAGCAGAAGAATTAGCTCAGCTGAGGCAGGAATTGCAAGAACTCAAAGGAGGCGGTATCAAGAGTGGACTCTGGTGCTCCATGTGCAGCAAGCAAGGGCACATAGTAAGTGAATGTCCTCAGCTAAACGTGACTTGTCAATTATGCAGGAAATTTGGCCATGAGGCCCATGAATGCCAATCCAGGGGAATGCCTGCAACGACATACTGGACACAGGGAGGACCTCTGCCACCAGCAAATGTAATGGCAGCCGTAGCAAACCAAGGTAACAACTATAATCCTAGACCAAGGAATAATTTTGCAAATGGGCCTAGAAGGCCCATAATTTTGCTTCAGATGTGGAGAGTGCGGGCACTACCAATCTAGGTGCACTCTCCCAGAAAATGCCCCTCCTTGCAGGAACTGTCCAGAGGCCAGGGATCACTATACAAACTGTTGTCCTAAGAATCAAGCCTCTACTTCCGGACCCCATCTCCAAATGATCTCTGTATTCAAGGAGGAAACATTACCTCACGTCAATGAACCCTCACCATCTACCAGGGTGGTACAATTAGAAGAACTTGAATCTTTTGCAGTACAGACAAGAAGCAAGGGGAAGGAAAAAGTGGACGAAAATCAAGAATCAATAATTAGGGAATTGAACAAAGACAGAGTTGCTTCTGAAGACAAAGCCACCACAAGTGCAGACACAAACCAAAAGGAATATCTCATAGGCACCAGTGATGCCATTGGGCATGCCTTCAACAGGGCTCAAGAAGAGTTTGGCAAAGCAAATGAAGCTCATTCTCTTAAAGATTCAGAGGCTTCAAAACTACTCAAGTCCATGAAGAAGGAGGTTAGTATTTTTGAATTAATAAAGATGGATGGGAAATTCAGGTCAGAATTATTGCAGATAATTGATGAGGCTTCTACTACAAGCTTAGTGGCAAAGACTGCTATTTTACATAAAGGGATAATTATCGGGGAAGCACCCCTTACGGATTATAAAAGTCCTCGGCTTACAGTATCAATCAAGGTTCATGAATTTCAAGGTGTTATTGTGGATGGTGGTTCTGGCATTAACTTGATGCCTGAACATACCATGAAAAAGATTGGATTCCACCCTTCAAGACCTATAAACTTCACTGTTACTTTGGCAGATCAGAGCAAAGTAAGGCCCTTGGGGGTAATCCCAAAAGTTCCACTTGAAGTACAAGGTAATCTATTCATTCTGGATTTTGTGGTTTTAAGATTGCCCCAGGTTGAAGGAGGATTTCCTCTCTTAATTGGAAGACCTTGGCTGAGGCATGCCAGTGTCATTCATGATTGGGGCAAGGACACTATGTGGGTACAAAAGAAAGGGCAGGAGCTGACACAGATTCATTTAGAAGAGGGCCCAGACAATCAAGGAAACACTAGTATGATGCAAACAGTTAGCGTTTGCATGGAAACAGAATCGGAGGATCAACCCCAAATAGATTTTGAGGAAGAAGAGGATATTCTAAATTGGCTCCAAGCAGGTAACTCTTCCTCTTGTTTTGGAATTTTTCTTAATAATCCTTGCACGACTGAAGGTTATGATGAAGATAAGGAAAAGGTCCAGGTTGATGGATTGGGAGAGCCCATCACAGACCACAGAAGGGGCAGGAAGACACCCCTCAAATACAACTTGGAGGAGGATGTGACAACCACAAATAAAGAAGTTTCTAAAGCTAAAAGCAAGGTAAAAAATTCTGGTGTTGTATGTTCTTTCCCAATTCAAGAAATCCCTACAGGATGGATGCAGGACAAGGAGGAATACATTGAAGTCCAAAATACACCTGCTTATGAAGCAATGCACGAAAAGCTAGTAGAAGAAGACAAGGAAGCAGATGCACACGAAGATAATATGGTAGCGAGAAATCCTGTCCAAGAAATACACTTAGGCACTCAAGACAATAATCAGCCAGTTTTGGTGGCCACTTGGTTGTGGAGCCACCCAGGGCTCCTTGAAAAAGTAAAATCATTCTTGACCCAGTATATAGATGTTTTTGCCTGGCATTATAAAGACTTAGAAGGAGTGCCTGCAACTTATGGAGAGCACAGAATCCCTCTGGTTGATGGAGCCAAACCCATAAGAGGAAAGAGTTATAGACTTAATCCAAAATATGCCGAAGCTGTCTATGTGGAAATCCAAAAGATGGAGGATGCAGGAATCATCATTCCTATTGAACACTCAGAGTGGCTCTCACCTATGGTTATAGTACCGAAGAAGAATACTAATAAAATCAGAATTTGTGTTGACTTTAGAGCACTCAACAAGGTGACCATTCCAGATGGTTTCCCTATGCCTTTTGCAGAACAGGTCATTGAAGAAGTGGCTGGGCATGCATTATATAGCTTTATGGATGGATTCAGTGGCTATAACCAAATATCAATACATCCAGAGGATCGTGAAAAGACTGCTTTTATCACACCTTGGGGAACATATGTGTATGTAAAAATGCCATTTGGGCTCAGAAATGCTCCAGCCACCTTTAAGAGAACGGTCAATCTCATTTTTGGCCCCCTATTGCTGGAATCACTTAGAATCTTCATGGATGACTTCTCTTCGTTTTCAGGATCTCACAAGGAAACTCATCTAGATTGTTTGGACCATCACTTGAGGCAGCTGCAGAATATTTTCAAAAGATGTAGGGAGACTAAGTTAAAGCTCAATCCAAACAAATGTCATTTCCTTGTAACAGAAGGAACCCTCTTAGGACATGTGGTGTCGGCTAAAGGTATGGCCCCAGATCCTGACAAAATCATTTCTATATTAAAGTTGCCTAAACCTAAATCCCCTAAAGAGATTCAGAGTTTCTTAGGGCATACTGGATACCATAGAAGGTTTATAAAAATGTATGCAGAGATAGCTAGACCTCTGGCTAGACTTACAGGCAAGGAAGTACCTTTTAAATGGGAAGAAGATGAGGAAAAGGCATATCAAACATTACGGTCAAGGTTAGTGTCTGCTCCTATCTTGGTCACACCGGAGTGGTCAAAAATCTTTCATATACATGTCGATGCCAGTGCCTATGCAGTGGGGGCAGTTTTGACCCAACCCAGTGAAGAATTTAAAGTGGACAGGCCAATTCAATATGCCAGTAGAATCTTGACCAAGGCTGAAAGGAATTACAGTACTACCGAAAGGGAAGCCCTAGCAATGGTCTTTGCTGTCCAAAAATTCCGTTATTACTTACTGGGGGTAAAATTTATTATTATAACAGATCACCAACCACTAAAATACCTACTCAACAAACCACAAGCCACTGGTAGAATATGGAGGTGGTTATTGTTGTTCCAAGAGTTTGATTTTTCTGTAGTCCATAAACCAGGAAAAGAAAATGTTATGGCGGATCACCTATCCAGAATAAATATGATGAATCAAACTAGTGGAATCAATGATGACTTTCCAGATGCTCATCTGTTTGCTGTAAAAGCTCAAGGTTGGTATTACGACATCAAAAATTTCATTAAAACTGGGTTGTATCCAGAAAAGGCTAGTGCTGTACAAAAGAAGAGACTGCTAATCAAGAGTAGACCATATACCTTCATTGAAGATAAATTGTATAAACATGGCAGGGATGACCGGTTCAGGAAGTGTTTGGAAGAAGAAGAAGTGAGGGAAGTCCTTCACTCTGCACATGAAGGAACAAGTGGTGGGCACCTTCCAGGACATATTATGAGTCAGAGGATACTGGATGCTGGTCTATGGTGGCCTACACTATTTAGGGATGCAGATGAATGGGGAAAGGCATGTGACATTTGCCAGAGGTGTGGACCTAAGCCAACAAAGCAGAGACATAACCCCTTGGTTGTTTTCACTTCCTGGCAACCATTTGAGAAGTGGGGGCTAGATTTTGTAGGGCCCATCTACCCTCCTGCTTTTCCAAAAAGAGAAAAATACCTCTTGATAGCTACAGATTATGCGACAAAGTGGGCTGAAGCTATTGCCTCCCCTGATTGCACTGCCCAAACTGTTGCTGATTTCATTTATAGTAGCATCATTTGCAGGTTTGGTTGTCCACTTGAAATTTGTACTGATCAGGGTACCCATTTTGTCAATAAAGTCCTGCAAGAAATCTTCAACAGGTATAGAATTCTTCATAGGACCTCTTGTGCTTACTATCCACGAGCAAATGGACAGGCTGAATCGACAAATAAGGTTTTAATCTCAATGTTAAGAAAGGAGTGTATGTTGCAGCCCACTTCATGGGGCATTGCTTACCAAGGTACACTTTGGGCATACAGGTTAGCCTACAAAGAGGCCACCAGATATTCCCCATTCCAACTGGTTTATGGCATATTACCCATCGAGCCCTTTGAATTTTTACATGGATCGCCTAAGATAGCATTCATGCAGGGAAAGAAGGATTGTGATGTCTCTCAGAGACTAGGAGCACTACATAAAGTGGAGGAGATTCGTCTACTAGCGACCAAACAATTGATAGAGACTCAGATGAAGAGGAAGGAGGCACATGATCGACATCTGTGGAACAACAACATTGAAGCAGGCATGTTAGTTCTTCTCCATAAACCTAACCCTCATACAAATGCAAAAGGGAAATGGATCCCTCATTGGGAAGGCCCTTTTCGCATTCTGAAGACGTTGCATTGGGGTGCTGTGCAGTTAGAAACACTCAATGGAGCCACCCTACCGCTAGTAAATATTTCTAGACTCAAAGCCTATCATAAAAAGTTCTAACATCCCACTCCATAGTTCTTAGGTCATTTTGTTTTTCTATTGTGTCCCTTTAATCATTGCTAATAATTGCTAAACAATATGTTGCTCAAATACACAAAGTTTTGGCGCAAATTTTTTTTGGATGGCTATTAGTTCTACGCAGAAGCTTTTAATGCTAGCCTTTTCTTTGTTTATCTCTTGGATGGATGAGATTAAAGTTGGCTTCTCCTCTCTTTTGAACACTCTTTTATGCTAAACCATCCCTTGCTGTGAGGTGAGCCCTTAATCCTCCTTGCTATATAATGGGAAACCTCATTCATTCCGCCTTCAACTCCATCTTGCTGCAAGATCATCTCAACTGAACTCAGAAGTCTACAATGCCCGAGTCTACAGGGCTGCCCAACTCTTCAAAAGCTTGCGTGGCTTTTCAGTCGTTGACTCCCGAGGCTAGAGCAATAACATCTGTGCCCACCCCCCCTCGATCCTCGCCTCCCCCTCCACTCCACTCCCGCCTCCCCTCCACACCCCTTCCCGCCCACCCACCCACCACCCTCCCCCTCCACACCCCCTCCCGCCCACCCTCCCTCTCCACACCCCATCCCACCCACCCACCCGCCACCCTCCCTCTCACCACGCCTCCCCCTCCACTCCATAACCGCCTCCCCTCCACACCCCCTTCCGCCCACCCACCCGCCCACCCTCCCCCTCCACACCCCCTCCCGCCCACCCACCCTCCCTCTCCACATCCCCTCCCACCCACCCACCCGCCACCCTCCCTCTCACTCTGCGGCTCCCCCTCCACTCCACTCCCGCCTCCCCTCCACACCCCATCCCACCCACCCACCCGCCCACCCTCCCTCTCCACACCCCCTCCCACCCACCCACCCGCCCACCCTCCCTCTCACTCCACGCCTTCCCCTCCACTCCACTCCCGCCTCCCCTCCACACACCCTCCCACCCACCCACCCGCCCACCCTCCCTCTCCACACCCCCTCCCGCCCACCCACCCACCCACCCTCCCTCTCCACACCTCCTCCCACCCACCCACCCGCCCACCCTCCCTCTCCAAATCCCCTCCCACCCACCCACCCGCTGTGGAGGTGATCGCAATCCGGGTGGATCGGGTCCGGTCGTGGCACACACAGGGTGTATGAAGCTAATGAATGTTGGAAGGTTTAAAGATGTGAAGGTGAAATTAATGTTGAGTATGGAGAAGAGAGAGATGTTGAAATAATTATGGGAATGGGAATGTAGGTGTGCAAGTTAGATTGATGACATGAATGATAAGAATGAAAGAGAACCATACACACGAATCAAATTTGGAAGGAAGAATGGTCCATTGGAGGAGCTTCTTAAACACTTCCTAATTCTAACCCATATGTATAGCCTTCTTTGGATGATATGTATGCATGATGAGAATAGATGGAATCCTTACACATAAATTAGTTTCGAAAGGAAGAATGGTCCAATATTGGAGCTTCTTATACACTTTCAGAAACTAATAAATATGTATGGATTTGTATGGATTATATGCATGCAAGTGAATTATGATGATGGATTTTACTCACAAGCTCAAAGAAACATCCTCACTGGTTCAACGCAATACTGCGGAGCCTTCTCACACATAGAAGAAATAGAAGACATGTAAAAATACTTAAGAGACTGAGAGAGGTGACAAGAGACAAGTGACAAGTGACATGAATTAAAAGGATTTGCATTAAGTTACATGTAAAATATCGTCGTGGTACGTCATGCTAAGCAGTCTACTGATCAAAGGTGGTTCCGACCCTCAAACCATGACAGTTCAACCGAATGTCACACGTAAGAAGGTGAGTTCCACTCCAGTGACCCTATGTCTGTCTAGGCTCGTAACGTCTAACTAAAGAAGTCTAAGACTCATTAAAATCAGCTCTAACTCACTCACACGCTCCACCGAGGGTGAGTCAAGATAGAGATGCTGGTTTCAAGAGCCTATCCTAGATTGGAGTTCTAACTTAAATTTGAAACTAGGTTCTATACTCATACTAGCTCACCTTGGATCCTCACTCGCTCAACCGAGGGTGATCGTCTCAAGGAAACCGTAAGCTAGCATGAGCCCTATGGATGCCTAACAATGATGCTCTAGGAGTTTGGAGGGGGGTTTATATAGTTTTTTGAATGAATTTGGGCCCTTGGATCTAGAGAAATCAACTCTCAACTCTAGGATCACTACTTTCGATTACAACCATTTGATTAATCAAATCAATGGCTTGGAATTGTTCTTTCTATCAAATCTAGTGTAAAGGAGTGAAATTTAGGCGCCCTCATTCTCCACCATTGGATCTGGGGATGATCTGGACCGTCGGATCAGTGCTGACATCAATTCGGATAAGATAAGCCACTATTTTTGGAGAAATGCTGCATTATTGATCTTTGATTGTAAAAAAGGTCTTCTTTTATGGAAAAAATTCGTGGATCCTCCTTCCTTTATGCTTTAGTGCATCTCCACCCTTGAATATGAGCTCATCTTGACCGTACAACATGGTTCAATCATATTTTGACATGTGGCAGACATTCAAGCCTTCAATTTTCTTATTCTAGAAAACTGCGGTGACCTTGAAAACTGGATTTTGTGCTCTTTGACCCTCCAAAAAGTCTTTGATGAAGATGAAACATTGTAGGACTATGTTTCCAAAGATCTCCTTCAGGAATATGCAGAAAAAACTCCCATCTGAATCTAACTTGTACAAGTTTGACTACATTTGGAAGCTTGCAAGGTGGCATTAAGGTGTCTAGGAAGCTCGGATAGCCTTGAAACTTTATACAAATATGTAGCCACATATGGTCTTTATACATGCCAAACCATATGGCTAACATAAATTTCTATACAAGAATTTGTAGGGTCAAACTAGAAAAATTACATTTTTACAAAATGAACATAGCATATCAATGTGCTACAAAATCCATTTTCTTCTGAAATTTGGGCTATAGACTGCCTTTGACAATCTTTACAAGTATATGGATTTTCATCTAATTTGGTGACAATGAAATTTTTGCCCTAATTTCCCAACTTTGACCAGCTTTGACTAGCTTTGACCGCTACCATGGACTTTCTTGATTTCTTTGAAACTTTGTATGTGACCCTCCTTTGACATCCTTGATGCATCCTCGACTTCTCGGGAATTCCGGCTACCTTCACCAAATATGTTTTTTGTAGGCCTTCACAAGTGAGAGAGGAGAGCAAATCTCGACGACACCGCCACCCTCCCTCTCACTCCACGCCTCCCCCTCCACTCCACTCCCGCCTCCCCTCCACACCCCCTCCCGCCCACCCACCCGCCCACCCTCCCCCTCCACACCCCCTCGCGCCCACCCATCCGCCCACCCTCCCTCTCCACACCCCCTCCCACCCACCCACCCGCCACCCTCCCTCTCACTCCACGCCTCCCCCTCCACTCCACTCCCGCCTCCCCTCCACACCCCCTCCCGCCCACCCACCCGCCCACCCTCCCCCTCCACTCCACTCCCGCCTCCCCTCCACACCCCCTCCCACCCACCCTCCCTCTCCAAACCCCCTCCCGCCCACCCACCCGCCACCCTCCCCCTCCACACCCCCTCCCGCCCACCCACCCGCCCACCCTCCCTCTCCACACCCCATCCCACCCACCCACCCGCCACCCTCCCTCTCACTCCACGCCTCCCCCTCCACTCCATAACCGCCTCCCCTCCACACCCCCTTCCGCCCACCCACCCGCCCACCCTCCCCCTCCACACCCCCTCCCGCCCACCCACCCGCCCACCCTCCCTCTCCACATCCCCTCCCACCCACCCGCCACCCTCCCTCTCACTCCGCGGCTCCCCCTCCACTCCACTCCCGCCTCCCCTCCACACCCCATCCCACCCACCCACCCGCCCACCCTCCCTCTCCACACCCCCTCCCTCCCACCCACCCGCCCACCCTCCCTCTCACTCCACGCCTTCCCCTCCACTCCACTCCTGCCTCCCCTCCACACCCCCTCCCACCCACCCACCCGCCCACCCTCCCTCTCCACACCCCCTCCCGCCCACCCACCCGCCCACCCTCCCTCTCCACACCCCCTCCCACCCACCCACCCGCCCACCCTCCCTCTCCAAACCCCCTCCCACCCACCCACCTGCCACCCTCCCTCTCACTCCACGCCTCCCCCTCCACTCCACTCCCGCCTCCCCTCCACACCCCCTCCCGCCCACCCACCCGCCCACCCTCCCCCTCCACACCCCCTCCCGCCCACCCTCCCTCTCCACACCCCCTCCCACCCACCCACCCGCCACCCTCCCTCTCACTCCACGCCTCCCCCTCCACTCCACTCCCGCCTCCCCTCCACACCCCCTCCCGCCCACCCACCCGCCGACCCTCCCCCTCCACTCCACTCCCGCCTCCCCTCCACACCCCCTCCCACCCACCCACCCGCCCACCCTCCCTCTCCACGCCCCCTCCCGCCCAAGAACCCGCCACCCTCCCCCTCCACACCCCCTCCCGCCCACCCACCCGTCCACCCTCCCTCTCCACACCCCATCCCACCCACCCACCCGCCACCCTCCCTCTCACTCCACGCCTCCCCCTCCACTCCATAACTGCCTCCCCTCCACACCCCCTTCCGCCCACCCACCTGCCCACCCTCCCCCTCCACACCCCCTCCCGCCCACCCTCCCTCTCCACATCCCCTCCCACCCAGCCACCCGCCACCCTCCCTCTCACTCCGCGGCTCCCCCTCCACTCCACTCCCGCCTCCCCTCCACACCCCATCCCACCCACCCACCCTCCCTCTCCACACCCCCTCCCACCCACCCACCCGCCCACCCTCCCTCTCACTCCACGCCTCCCCCTCCACTCCACTCCCGCCTCCCCTCCACCCCCCTCCTGCCCACCCACCCGCCCACCCTCCCCCTCCACACCCCCTCCCGCCCACCCACCCGCCCACCCTCCCTCTCCACACCCCCTCCCACCCACCCACCCGCCACCCTCCCTCTCACTCCACGCCTCCCCCTCCACTCCACTCCCGCCTCCCCTCCACACCCCCTCCCGCCCACCCACCCTCCCCCTCCACTCCACTCCCGCCTCCCCTCCACACCCCCTCCCACCCACCCACCCGCCACCCTCCCCCTCCACACCCCCTCCTGCCCACCCACCCGCCCACCCTCCCTCTCCACACCCCATCCCACCCACCCACCCGCCACCCTCCCTCTCACTCCACGCCTCCCCCTCCACTCCATAACCGCCTCCCCTCCACTACCCCTTCCGACAACCCACCCGCCCACCCTCCCCCTCCACACCCCCTCCCACCCACCCACCCGCCACCCTCCCTCTCACTCCGCGGCTCCCCCTCCACTCCACTCCCGCCTCCCCTTCAGACCCCATCCCACCCACCCACCCGCCCACCCTCCCTCTCCACACCCCCTCCCACCCACCCACCCGCCCACCCTCCCTCTCACTCCACGCCTCCCCCTCCACTCCACTCCCGCCTCCCCTCCACACCCCCTCCCGCCCACCCACCACCCGCTCACCCTCCCCCTCCACACCCCCTCCCGCCCACCCACCCGCCCACCCTCCCTCTCCACACCCCCTCCCACCCACCCACCCGCCACCCTCCCTCTCACTCCACGCCTCCCCCTCCACTCCACTCCCGCGTCCCCTCCACACCCCCTCCCGCCCACCCACCCGCCCACCCTCCCCCTCCACACCCCCTCTCGCCCACCCACCCGCCCACCCTCCCTCTCCACAACCCCTCCCACCCACCCGCCCACCCTCCCCCTCCACACCCCCTCCCACCCACCCACCCGTGCACCCTCCCTCTCCACACCCCCTCCCACCCACCCACCCGCCCACCCTCCCTCTCCACACCCCCTCCCACCCCCGCCCACCCTCCCTCTCCACACCCCCTCCCACCCACCCACCCGCCCACCCTCCCTCTCATTCCACGCCTCCCCCTCCACTCCACTCCCGCCTCCCCTCCACTCCCCCTCCACTCCCCCTCCACCTTCCCCGCCCACTCGAACCACCCTACCCCGCCCCCCTCCATCCATTCCCCTCCACACTCCCGTCCTTCCCCCCTTCATCCTCCTCTATCTCTTCTGCATCCCTGCCTGCCGTTCACACAGGCAGCCTGGCGGTACTGGTTCTCGTTACCACGCCATCCGCAATTATCTCCTTGATGTGATACGACTCCTTCAACGCAAAAAGTTCAACAGCTTGCAGCTCCTTGCAATCTCTCTACCGGGTCCTTTCTACGCAGACCTCTATGGCCGATCCCACTCCCCCTTCGCAATAATTTACTTCACTTCGCATTTAGGGCTTCAGCTTCAATTCTAGAAATTCAACACATCTCATCATACTTCTCCTTTTGTCATGATCCGGGTTAATAAATACTAGTTGCACTCTTTATCTGTTGTTTTTTTTATGCTTCATCAATAATAGCCATCTTTCTCTATTTCCTTACCTCTGTTTCCTCTGTGGTTCTTCTGATGTTTTCTCTCTGTTATTGAAGCCTCCTTACATTGTGTCATTGTGGTCTCTCCGGGACGGAGAGAACTTTAGGTGGTGGGCATCTGTTGATCCCTAACCGGTTGAAACTAACAAAGTCAAGGTCATAGCTATGCATAGGCAAGAGTAAAGTATCAAAATTCCAGGGTCAAAGTGCACAGGTAGTGCACCTTCAATTGTTCATATAAAAGGTCTTTAATTGTTCACAGACAAGAGGTATTTAATTGGGGAAGTATTGCAGAAGTATTTTTTCTCTTGAGGTTCAAAGGGTGAATTTAAAGTCTTAGGTGCAAAAGTAAAGAATTAAAAGGAAAAGGTGAAGGTATGGGAAGCGGCCGTGTACGCAAAGGTGGAAATAGGGCCGCCCAATCAAAATTTTGCTTTAAGTCTAAAGTCACTACAGGACAAAGTAGTGAGTCGTTGGTGGCCAGTTCAAAAGACAATCTTGGGACATTGAAAGGGCACCAAGATTGTATTACAGTTAGAGTGCACGGAACCGGCGCACTCAACAAAGAAAGGCAAAGGCTATTCTTGGGGACACACAAAAAGTAAGAAAGAGAGAGAAGTGCAAGAGACACCAGGGTACGACGACACAGAGAGGTGGAAGTGAAGAGTGCAAGAGAGGTGGCTAAGGAAGAAGGCAGAGAGTGCGAAGCTAGACCCCAAGGACCTCAAGGTCTCTATGCACTGTACATGCCGACAGAAGATACTCATTCCTCATCTTGGTGGAAGCTTGGTGCAAGGTGTGCACAAGGATAAGCTTGAAGCAAGTAGAGGACTGGTGCAGAGGAGGCCGACCGCAAGAAGACTTCGGGATAATTGGTATTTTGTAATTAAGCACCCTCTGTAGTGCGCACAGAAGTATTGACTCGGATTGTGCTCAAACATTGTAATTGTTTTACTGTAATCAAACTCAAGATTCCAAGGTGTGCTTCTGCAGAAGCTTCCAAGGTTATTTCCTCTGTGAAGTTTCCTAGCTCATTTCTTTCTTTATTCTTTCCTTTTTCTCCTCCAAACCCTCAAACTCCTTCTCGTCCAAGAATCCCCCAACAGGGATCAAACGTCATGTCACTCAGCCTCATACTCCATCCCAAAATGGAGTAGCTGAAAGGAAGATACGCAGTGTGATGGAAATGGCACGAACAATGCTTCATCACAAGGATCTACCCTACAAGTTCTGGGTAGAAGCTGTGCAGACTGCCATTCACATTCTGAATCGAGGCTTTACAAGTGCTTTACACAACAAAACACCCTTCGAAGCATATTATGGAAGAAAACCAAATGTGAATTACTTTCGAGTCTTTAGTAGTGAAGCTTTTATCCATGTACCAAAAGAAGATAGAAACAAGTTACAATCAAAGTCCAAGAAACACATATTCATAGGCTACAGTGACCAATCAAAGGCATACCGTCTATATGATATGGAAAACCACTCCATCACCATTTTGAAGGATGTGATCTTCAATGAAGCTTCCTCATACTCAAGAAAAGATTCAAGTACAAGTCTTAGTCCACCTATCTACACTTCAGAGGGGGACTCAGTATTTCCAACCTCCAACTTAGAAGCAAGTACTTCACAACAACCACACCGATCTCAAAGTCTTCTTGATAAGAGACAACGCGAACAAAGTCATTACGTTAACTATGCTCTAATGCACCAAATTCAGCAAATCCTAGAGCCATCCAACTACAAAGAAGCTCAAGGCCAACCAGAGTGGGATACAACTATGAAAGAGGAACTCGATGTAATAGCAAAGAACAAGACTTGGACATTAGTTCCCAAACCAACCAACCATCAAGTCATAGGAGTCAAGTGGTATTTGATGAAATGTCAAGCTTCTATGCAGATGCCAAAGAAGGAATGAATCTTGAACCAAATGACAAAGAAAATGCTAAAAAAGCAAGTGCAAAATCTCAAGTTTTGAGTGGCCCGGATGCATCACCAAGAAATAGTTCCAAATCAAATCCATGGAGTTGAAGATTGCATGGAAATTTTAGTCGAGAAAATTCATCAAATACATCCAAGAAAGATAAAGAAAAGCTTTCTGCCGGTCATAAAACATGTGCAGGTTTTGAAGATGTTGATGGAGATTCAAACGGTTCACAAAAGAGTCTTGATGAGTGTTAAAAGTCAAGCTTCAAGCTACAAATTCATGGGGAATCTTTTATGGACATGTGGAGCAATCAAAGGAAGCCAAAAGGCACGAGATTCCATCAAGAAAAGTCACTCAATCACTCCCCAAGTCATCTCAACTAACTCCTCCAAGTTAGGAGGCTGATTTGGAAAGGTAGTTCCTAGATTTTAGGGGCACACTTCTCACTTTAAAAGGAGCATGTATCCCGACTTCTTTTGGGCCATCTTCTTGGAGTTTTAGCTCATGTAAAGTGAGCACTAAGTTCTGGAGTTGTGATAAGCAAGCCCCTTGCTTGCTTGTTTGTTTTCTTTTAGTAGGCATATCTATGTGTGTGCGTAGGCACTATTGCAACTCTCTACCCCTGAGTTGTTAGCATTGGTTCTCCCTCATATTGTATCCATTGGATGTAATTCGTGTCTCATTGGATAGATATTAGAGTCTATTTTATGCTCACAAATTCTCTCGAGCATTCTCTGAGTAATCTGGGAGCAACATTCATTTTAGTGAAGTTGTGTGATTGATATCTCTCTTGGTGTGTAGGCTCTGTTGGAAATATTTTGCTCTCTGTTGTAAGGGCTGGTTCTCCTTCTCTATTTATCCATTTGCTATGATTTTGGTGTCATTGGGTAGCTATGAGAGTGATCTAAAGTTGACTCATGTTTGAGATTCATTCTTTGTATAATCTTTGAGAAAAGCTTGCTGGAGTGAAGTAAGGTCTCTGCTTGACTAGCAGTTGTGAGCATCCAACTAGCTCATGTTGTAGACATTGTTTCTCTTCGTGTAAGCATCCATTTGAAGTGAAATTTGTGTTGTTGGAAAGCTCTTTGTGTCTACTACAGGTATACAAAAGCTCACTGGAGTTCACTCCATAACGGTTGAGTAAGAGCATTTTTGGTGTGTAGAGGTCAAAGACGTATACTTGTGGAGGTCATTCGCGCTTCGTCATTGCTTAGGGGTTGAGATACTTCCCACATCAGTGGTATCAGAGCATTTGGGCATCTTGGAGGTATCACATACAAGCAAGATGACCTCTTGGAGTTGGTGGTTGAAGATTTGCATCAACAAAAGCTTCTTGGAGGTAGATCACATCAAGGGGGAGCTATTCTACTCAAAGTTTCAAGAGCACAAGGTGTTCATCTAAGGAAAGCTTTGGATTGAGATAACCTCAGAGCCTCATTTTAATTTTATACACATTGGAGCATTAGCCAAGGGCTAGGTCAAGTATCAAAGACTAGATATGGGAGACTTCAACACTGAAATTGAAAAGCTAGACAAAGGGAACTATCAACCATGGAGATTTAGGGTCTCCAACTATCGTATGGGCAAGGGCCTTTGGGGGTTGATTAGTGGAAGTGAACCAAGACCTAGGTTGGATGAGAATCCAACCAATGACCAGAGAAGGGCCTTTAGGGAATGGAATGAAAGAGACAAGAGGGTTATCTTTATTCTTTCCCAACACATTAGCAATAGCATGATCGGCCATATCCAAGACTTGGATTCAAGCATGAAGGTATGGGAGACACTTGAAAGGCTTTATTCAACAAGCACCAAAGCAAGGAAGATCCAACTCAAGAATGATCTCAAAAACCTTAGGAAGAGCTCAGGGAGTAGCATAAATGACTACATACTTAAGGTCAAGGAGTTATCAGATGCATTGGGATCCATTGGAAGCCACATAGACGATGACGATCTTCTGACTTATACTCTCAATGGTTTGAGAGATGATGAGAAGTGGAAACCCTTTAACACTTCAGTTTATGTAAGGGATAATCTTCCCGATTTTGAGCAATTGGTTGCTCTCATGGTGTTCAACTAAAAGCAAGGATGCACAAGTTTTCTATGCAGGTAATAAAAGGGGCAAAGGAAGACGAGGACAAGGAAGGGGCAAAGGAAGGTTTGGAGGAACGCAAGGCCACTCAAGCAATCAAGGACATGACCAAGGCACCTCATCACAAAGAGGGAGAGGAAGAACAAGAGGAAGAGGAGGACGACATGAACAAAACAGGAATCAAGATGGCGAAGGATGTTACATATGTGGCAAGTTTGGCCACTATGCTAGAGATTGCTACCAAGGAGGAAACCAAAGGAGCTATAATCAAGGTTATTCATACAAAGGCCAAGGTAATTATGCTTCTACAAGTTCAAAAAATGACAATCTCTTGATGATGCACATGAATGGGAATTCAAGCAAAGTAGATAACACTTGGTATATTGATAGTGGATGTAGCAACCATATGAGTTGCAATGCTTCTTGGTTTACTAATATACATGTTCCCAAAGGTAAAGGACATGTAGAAACAGGTGATGATACAGCCCATGAGATCTCCCATGTTGGAGATGTAGCTTTGGATGACAAGGAGGAAGGAAGATGTCTCAAGGATGTCTTGCATGTACCTACTATCACAAAGAACTTGGTGTCCATTGGTCAAATGGTTGAAAGAGGCTATCAAGTAAGGTTCAACAAAGGTGGATGCTTTGTGGAGAACCCTAAGCAAGGTTACAAGGTCATAGCAAGAGGAAAGAAGCAAGGGAGACTCTTCAATTTGGAGGTAAGTTCTCATTCCACTCAACATGTCTACTTCACATATGGAAACAAGAGGATTTCGGAGTTGGACTTGTGGCACAAGAGGATAGGTCACATCAACATACAAAGAATGAAGGAAATGGAATTCAAGAAGCTGGTTGAAGGTCTTCCCAACTTCCAAGGACAAGGTATGAAGCATTTATGTGAATCTTGTCAACTAGGGAAGCAAGCGAGACTTCCATTCAAGAAGAGTGGCTACATAAGCCAACATCCATTGGAGTTGATACATACAGATGTGTGGGGGCCAACCAAAGAGCAATCCATTGGAGGTAACAAGTACTTTGTCACTTTTATAGATGATTTCACAAGGATGATATGGGTTTATTTGATCAAAAACAAATCAGATGTGTTTACATGTTTCAAAGCATTCAAGGCAATGGTAGAGAAGGAAACAGGTACATATATTAAGAAGCTAAGGTCCGATGGAGGGGGAGAATATTTCTCCAATGAGTTTTCTGATTTTTTAATGGATCAAGGCATCAAGAGGCAAGTAACATGCAGGTACACACCCCAACAAAATGGAGTAGCAGAGAGAAAGAATAGATACATTGCCAAGATCGCTAGAGCAATGCTTAGTGAGATGAATGTACCTAACATGTTTTGGAGTGATGCAGCAAATACCACCGTGTATCTAATGAATAGGGCTCCTAACTCAGGGATCCATGGCTTGACACCATATCAAGCCTATTATGGTAAGAAACCTGATCTTTCCCACTTGAAGATATTTGGATGTACTTGTTATGTACATGTGCCAAGTGAATTGAGGCACAAGCTACAACCAAAGGCAGAAAAGTGTGTGTTCCTAGGATATTCAAATGATCATAAAGGTTACAGGTGCTTCAACCCAAACACAAAGGACTTGAGGATATCAAGGGATGTAGCATTTGATGAGCTACTCCCTTGGTATAAGAAGTATGATTGTATGCAGGACTATGAAGAAGAAAAGCATGGACATGACGAAGAACAAATCGACCTAGAGCTAAGCGGCCCAAGGTGTTCCATCAATGAAGATAGTTCAAGCATGAACTCACCATGGAGGGGGAGATCTTCATCAAGCTATGAAGCACAATCAATCAAAAAAGGCAAAGCAACATTGGTGGATTTGGATGAAGAAGGTAATGAAGTTGAAGATGATGAAGGACACATGATGGAGAAAGAAGCCACAACAAAGAAAGAGATGAAGTTCCCAAGGAAAAGGAGGTTTATTCCTCCAAAAGGTGAAGAAAGGAAGTCTTCTAGAGTTAAGTATCCAACTCAAAGGTTTACTTATGATTCATACATGGCAACACATTATGCATATATGAACAAAGTAGTAGAAGATCATGAGCCCGATTGCTATGAAGATGCAAGCACGTACACCGAATGGAAAGAGCAATGTAAGAAGAGATCGACACACTTGAGGAAAATCAAACATGGACTCTAATGCCCAAGAAGGAGAACATGAAGGTAATAGGTAATAAGTGGGTGTATAAAGTACAGAGGAATTCAGATGGATCTATTTCTAGGTTCAAAGCAAGATTGGTGGCCAAGGGTTTTGCACAAACCTATGGAGTGGACTTTGAAGAGACATTCAGCCCCGTGGAAAAGATGAGCACCATTAGGACACTCATTGCAATGGCTGCTAGCAAAGGATGGAAGCTTTTCCAATTGGATATCAAGAATGCCTTTCTCAATGGAGACTTGGAAGAAGAGGTATACATGGAGCAACCACTAGGTTTTGTTCATAAAGAGTTTCCACATCATGTTTGTAGGTTGAAGAAGGCACTTTATGGCCTAAAGCAAGCTCCAAGGGCTTGGAACCAAAGATTGGTGGACTATTTGATCAAATGTGGTTACAATCAATGCAAGGCAGATCCATCTCTCTTCATCAAACAAAGAGGAGAACTTGTAGTCTACATGTGTGTGCATGTAGATGATCTTATCATTACACGTAATGATACAAAGGGCATTGAGGAGATCAAGGCAAAGCTTGGAAAGGAGTTTAGGATATCTGATCTTGGAGATCTTAGGTATTTTCTTGGCATTGAAGTTGTATACAAAGAAGAAGGTATTATGATCATACAAAGGAAGTATATTCTAGACCTACTTGAGAGGTTTGGGATGCTACATTGCAAGCGTATTTCAAATCCCATGGAAGTTAATGTAAAGCTAAGCTCCATTGATGGAGAGCCATTAGAGGATGTAACTTTGTATCGATCTATTGTAGGCTCTTTCAATTATGCCATAATAACTAGGCCTGACCTAGCATATGGAGTTGGAGTGTTATCACAATTTATGCATAGTCCAAGGACTACACACTTGCAAGCTACGAGAAGAATGTTACGATATCTCAAGGCCACTATAAATGAAGGATTGTTCTATTCATTTGATGATGATATGCATTTCAAAGCTTATTCTGATGCGGATTGGGCCGGTTCCAAGGAGGATATAAGAAGTAGAAGTGGTTACCTATTCATGATAGGTAGCAAGATCATCTCATGGATTTCAAAGAAGCAACCCACGGTGGCATTATCTTCCACCGAGGCTGAGTATAGAGCTTTGGCTCAAGTCACATGTGAGCTAATGTGGATTAAGAAGTTATTTATGGAGCTTAATTTGTAGGTTGACACATATCCAATTTTTTGTGATAACATGAGTAGCATTCATCTAGCATCGAATCCTATCTATCATGCTAGAACCAAGCATATTGGAGTGCACTATCACTTCATAAGGGAAAAGGTGATATCCAAGGAAGTTTTAGTACATCATATTGGTACCAAGGACCAAGTTGCCGACATGTTTACAAAGGCTCTGGATGGGATGAAGATTTCAAAATTCAAGCAATGCATCAACATGAAGGAGCTTGGATGAGGACGAAGAATTGAAGCTTGAGGGGGAGTGTTAAAAGTCAAGCTTCAAGCTACAAATTCATGGGGAATCTTTTATGGACATGTGGAGCAATCAAAGGAAGCCAAAAGGCACGAGATTCCATCAAGAAAAGTCACCAACCACTCCCCAAGTCATCTCAACTAAGTCCTCCAAGTTAGGAGGCTGATTTGCAAAGGTAGTTCCTAGATTTTAGGGGCACACTTCTCACTATAAAAGGAGCATGTATCCCGACTTCTTTTGGGCCATCTTCTTGGAGTTTTAGCTCATGTAAAGTGAGCACTAAGTTTTGGAGTTGTGATAAGCAAGCCCCTTGCTTGCTTGTTTGTTTTCTTTTAGTAGGCATATCTATGTGTGTGCGCAGGCAGTGTTGCAACTCTCTACCCATGAGTTCTTAGCATTGGTTCTCCCTCATATTGTATCCATTTGATGTAAATCTTGTCTCATTGGATAGATATTAGAGTCTATTTTATGCTCAGGAATTCTCTGGAGCATTCTGTGAGTAATCTGGGAGCAACATTCATTTTAGTGAAGTTATGTGATTGATATCTCTCTTGGTGTGTAGGCTCTGTTGGAAATATTTTGTTCTCTGTTGTAAGGGCTGGTTCTCCTTCTCTATTTATCCATTTGCTATGATTTTGGTGTCATTGGGTAGCTATTAGAGCTCAATTTTGAGATTCATTCTCTGTATAATCTCTGAGAAAAGCTTGCTAGAGTGAAGTGAGGTCTCTGCTTGACTAGCAGTTGTAAGCATCGAACTAGCTCATGTTGTAGACATTGTTTGTCTTTGTGTAAGCATCCATTTGAAGTGAAATTTGTTTTGTTAGAAAGCTCTTGGTGTCTACTATAGGTCTACAAAAGCTCACTAGAGTTCTCTGCATAAGCTTTGAGTAAGAGCATTTGTGGTGTGAAGAGGTCAAAGAAGTATAGCTATGGAGGTCATTCGCGCTTCGTCGTTGCTTAGGGGTTGAGATACTTCCCCCATCAATGAGGAACTTGGATTACCCTCTGTGAAAACTCCATGAGTAAGAAGGGCACATGCAGATTATACAAGGAGAAGTGACCCATGACCAAGAAGATCTGGGAGGATGCGAAATTCAATGCAACGATTGACGTATGACAGTTATATGGCTCGTCATTGTGCCTACATAACAAAGGTAATACAAGATGCTAAACCTCCTTGCTTTGAAGATGCAATTGGAATTGGAGATTGGGAAAAAGCTATGGATGAGGAGATGGCTGCACTTTATGGAAATGATACATGGAAGATAGTTCCATTGCCACAAGGAAACAAACGCATAGGCTGCAAATGGGTTTACAAGGTGAAGCATAATGCTGATGGTAGCATAAGCAGGTATAAAGCGTGATTGGTAGCTAAAGGATATGCATAGACATATGGCATTGATTATGAGGAAACATTTAGCAGTGTAGCTAAAATGTCTACTGTCAGAACACTTGTTGCATTAGCTACATCAAAAGGATGGACTTTGCATCACATGGATGTGAAGAATGCTTTCCTACATGGTGAGTTACAGGAAGAAGTATATATGGACAAGCCACAAGGATATGAAGATTCAAAGAATCTAGAATATGTTTGCAAGTTGCAAAAGGCTTTGTATGGGCTGAAGCAAGCCCCTCGTGCATGGCATGCAAGGATTGTTGATTACTTAACGAGCATTGGGTTTTCTATGTGTGATGCAAATCACTCACTATATGCAAGGAAGGCTGATGATGGCATCACTATTGTGGCTATTTATGTTGATGACCTGAGTGCAGGTGGTGATAATGAAGGAAGCATCAAAGAGGTACAACTTCTTATGCAAGAATGTGACATGAAAGATCTTGGTGTGGTGTGCTACTTCTTGGGCATTGAGTTTATACATACGGAAACATGTATATGGATGTCGCAAAGGAAATATGCCTTGAATATGCTGCTAAAGTATGGTATGGATGATTTTAAGCCAATTTCTATGCCATTAGATCAGAATTTGAAGTTGGATACTACATCAAGTGAAGCATTGGAAAATGCAACTATGTACAGGAAAATTGTGGGAAGTCTTATATATCTCACAATTACAAGACCTGATCTAAGTTATACTCTTGGACTTGAAAGTAAATTTATGCAGGTTCCCAGGAAGCCACATTTGGATGCTCTGAGGTGCACTCTACGTTATGTGAGTGCTACTTTGGATCATACATTGTTTTAAGAGGCTGCTGTAGATTTGCAGGTTTATGGATACACCGATGCAGTTTGGGCTGGTAGCATTCCAGATAGGAGATCTACTATTGGTTTTCTATTCTCACTTGGGAGTGCAACTGTTACATGGAGGAGCAAGAAGCAACCCACTGTTGCTTTTTCGAGTACAGAGGTTGAGTATAGAGGTGCTGCAATGGCAGCATGTGAGGCATCATGGCTAGAGATGCTACTTGCAGATTTAGGTGTGGAAGTGGGAAAGCCTATCACTATTTATCGTGATAATCTTAGCAGCATACAGTTAGCACGGCATACTATTTTCCATGCTAGAACAAAGCATATTGAGGTACATTATCACTTCATCAGAGAGAAGGTATTAGTAGGTGATATTGATCTTATTTATGTGAGAACAGATGAGCATGTTGCTGATATTTTCAGCACAGCACTTGGAGCTGAGAAGTTGAAGAAGTTTTGGGAGATGCTTGGATTGCAGGATATGGCGTTGAGCTTGAGGGAGAGTGTTGAGATATCAAGCTCAACATGTGATGATCCAGGATGACACGTACCAATTTTTCATTTCTCAGACATGTATAGTGGCCACGCCAATATATGTCAGGGATACTTCATTGAGCTTTATCAGATTTATCTACCGAGAGTGATGGCACATTTGTTCCTTGCCAGCTCACTCATTCGCGGACATTAGGTTTTTCCTTATGTACTTATCTTTATATATTGCACTTGTTGTATTCTTGTATTTTAGGTCATTCTTGTACATTCCTTTTTATGTAATAGAAGAAGACGAAGAAGAAGATCATTCTTCCTTGCCTCAATCTGTGTGTGTGCTTCTCCTTGAGAGTGAGAGTGTGTGTGTGAGCTCTCTTCCTTATCTCCTTCCTCGTGACAAAATAGGCTGATGTACAGAACCTCGTGTGCATAGCAATCAATGCAGATCTTAAGTGTCTTGCAATTTGCTCTGAAACATAGAGTCGGCTGCAAACTCATCATGCGAAAGGCTGAAACCTAAAGACTAGCTTTTGGGCACATCATTCGCTAGAGGAAGTTGAAGGTATGGATTTTTGTTTGCAAATTTGACAATCCAAGGGATTTTAGGTCAACCATAACATGGTAATCAATGGTATCATTCCCGACAATATTGGATGTATCAGACGTGTTGAGATCGTCCCAGGATTGTTAGTGAAGGAGAAAAAGAGTCGTGTGCTGAGGTAGGAGGGGGTTGATTAAAAAGCATTGGTGGAATTTAGTTCTAGAGTAGGTTTTTTGGTGAACCACTACCTTAGGTTTTGTTGTTGAACCACTTCGTTAGCTACTAGTTGCTAAATTTGGAAAAACAGGCTACAAAACAGATCAATTGGGGCAAATTCCCAGGATCGCATGATCTAATGAGGAGTCGATGCATATGAAACAGGCTCAATCTACAATGAAATCCACGATTATCGTACTGCGAAGAGGAGGAACTCTTGGAGTAAAAGGGGAATACGTCTCACAATTGTGGAGAAGCAGCCTTTGATTGGATAGTTGATGGGAAGAATGTGGCACCATGTGTAATGCTCCAATCATGCTAAAAAATGCCACACTGATCATCTATTCTGTAATCAATGCTGAATGATGCATGTTTTCTAAGAAAGCTTGTGAGGAACTTTAATATCATCATTATTTTACTCTTCCTCTTCGTAAGAACAAATGCTTGATCATTGTTTCTCTCTGCATGGAACTTCTAGCATCATCTCTGTTTGCCTAGGTCCTTCATCGAAAGAAGCGATAATAACATGTCCTTTTATCAAGAAAGTATTTGACCCATATAATTTCCATGACCAAACTAGTGTTCATCCGTCAAAATGTGCGTTATCGCTTCTACAAAGACGTTTTTTTTCCTCATGTTGTCCATTTTTGAAAGATACACTTATTAAAATAACAGATAGATTCACTATTTGTGACGTTTGCACATAATTAATGTGGATAGAGGAATTACTCAAACATTTAAGTCGCGGAATGTGTTTTCTTTTGGTAACATTAGAATCTTGTGACAAACTCCCTCAATACAGACCATGTGGTCATTGATATAGCGGTTATGCTTTTGCATAAAGCCTTTTATGTTTGATAAAGAGGGTTGTGGTGAGGTTTTCTTAATTGGGAGACACCTAGATGTCATGGTCTCTTCGGTAATGCAGGTGGAAGACTTACCCAGCCTCACCATAGGAGATGTATGATAGTTTTTCATAGGTGCTTGATAAGCCTTGGCTTCTATTGGGTAACTGATTATATGCAGTGGGGTCAGTGATTCACTATGGAGGTAAACATGTCACTACTTGCAGTTTTATGATATTTTGATACTGGTCATATGTTCATTTTGCAGAGGATACTCCGGCAAAAGTTTTCCAGATTTGTGGTTTTATCAACTATACAATGGTTTTATTCATTGGTGTTTGGACTCTTCTAGCTCCATTATCTTTCTATTTAGTTCTCTACCATCATGGCATCAAAGGTCTCAGGCACATCTCGTGGATCAGGGTCTAGTGCTAGTGTTCCAAGGAGGAGCTATAGCTTGTAGGGCAAAGACCATTTTGACATCAAAAAATTTGATGGCACAAACTTTGCTCTATGGAAGAATCAGATTAAAGATATGTTGATTCAAAGGAGGCAATGGAAGCCAGTAAATGGAATTTGAAAGAACCCTAGTCACATGGATGAAGATGATTGGGATGAGTTAGATGAAATGGCCACGTCTACCATTCGCTTGCACCTGGCAGATAATGTTTACTTTACAATATTAGACTATGAAAGTGCAGAGGAGCTTTGGAAGAAGTTATGTAATACATATGAAAAAGAGACGGCATCAAATAAAGTGTATCTGATGCAAAAATTATATGACCTTTGTATGAAGGACATAGATAGTGTTGATGCTCATCTAAATGAGTTTGATGCTATATTCTCCCAGTTAGAGGCTCAGAAAATGGATATGGATAATGAAGTGAAAGCAATATTGTTGTTATGCACCTTGCCATCATCATGGGATATGTTTTGCATAGCTATTAGCAATAGTTCACCTAGTGGTAAACTCGTCTATGATGACATATGTAGAGCACTCTTGAGTGAGGAGATTTGTAGAAAATTTATGGTTGGCACTCAAAGTGGGGATGCATATAATGTTCGTGATTCTTACCAAGGAAATAATCAACAACGTGGGAGGAGCAAGAATAAGGAAAAGAATGGTCAATGGAATAAGAGTAGAAGTAAATCAAGGAAGAGGGATATCAAATGACATTATTGTCATAAGAAAGGACACATGAAGAAAGATTGTTATGCATTAAAGAATGCTAAAGGTAAAGGACAGGATGTTGATGGGCATGTTAAATAGTTACCTGCACCATCTAGTTTGACTGTGAAGATTGAAGAAATTAATGCTATTTCTGATGATGCTGATGTGTTGACACTTGATAATACTATGCTAACTAAGGCTCTTATGGCTGATTCTCTTTCCCACACCTGGCTGCTAGATTCTAGTGCTTCTTGCCATATGACACTAGATAGAGACTGGTTCTCTAATTATGCAGCAAAAGTCTCTTGGTACCGTGAGACTTGGTGATTCTTATGAGTGTGATGTTGTGGGGATTGGAGATGTGGTTGTGTAGTTCATTGATGGTTCAAAATTTACTATCCATAATGTACGCCATGTACCTCAGTTATCATGCAGTTTGACGTCAGTTGGTCAACTTGATGACCTTGGTTACAAGGTGGCCTTTTATGCTCATTCCTTTCGCATATCAAACGGCAATATGGTTATTGAAAAAGGAAGAAAAGTTGGCTCCCTTTATCCTTTATTTGTATTAGAGAAAGAACACTTGTTAGCTGTTACTGAACAGCCTATGGCTTGAATTTGGCATGGTCATTTGGGCCATATATCTTGTAGTGGAATGGAAAATCTTTCTCGTTCTGGCTACTTACTTGTGTTATCTTTCTCCGAGTTTTCATTTTGTGAGCATTGTGAATATGGGAAGCAATCCAAAAATGTGCATAGAACGCACATTGACTCTTCAATTTAGCCTTTAGATCTCATTCATACAGATGTGTGTGGTCCTATGCTGACTAGGTCCTTAGGTGGTTCTCTTTACTTTGTCACTTTCATACATGATGCTACTCAAAAAGTTTGGGTATATCCTATCAAATCGAAGGATGAGGTATTCCCATTTCAAAAAATGGCTTGCTCTAGTTGAGACTGAAAAAGGAACTAAGCTTAAGGCTTTACATTCAGATAACGAGGGTGAGTTTACCTCACATGAATTTTGCCTTTTGTGTCAGTCTAGAGGGATTTGTAGAGAGTTTAGAGCTCCTTATACCCCAATATAGAATGGTGTAGCTGAGAGGATGAATATAACTATTCATGATAGAGTGGTCTCGTTGTTGCATCATGCAAACCTCTCATAAGGTTTTTGGGCAGAAGCAGTATTGACTGTAGTTCATGTGATTAACCTTTCACCTAGTACTATCAAAGGTGTGAAAGTGGCACAAGAGTTATGGATAGGGAAGCCACCATATTATGATCATCTTAAAGTTTTTGCGTGTAAAGCATATGTTCATATACTCAAGAATCTTAGACAGAAGTTGGAACATAAGTCAAAGAAATGCATTTTTCTTGGATATGGTCAAGAAGGACAATTTGGATATTACTTATGGGATCTTGAAACATAGTCAGTGATCAGAAGTAGTGATGTCATTTTCAATGAATCTAAGATGCATAAGCAACCCATTAAGGAGGTTGAATTGAAAAGAGTGGTGTTTGAGGACACTAGTCCTCCGATTAGCATGCATAAAAATGCTGCACATAGGGATGTTCAAGAGAATGTCCATTCAGATCAGTCAGCACATGTTCATGCTCAGCAACCATTGAGATGTTTTGCATGTGTCTCATATCCACCTGACATATATGTTCCAGGTTTAGATTTTGTTATGCCAACAAATGCCGGTGAGCCTTCTTGCTACAAAGAGGCCATGTAGACAGAGGATCATGTCAAGTGGGAGAGTACCATGAAGAGTGAGTTGGATACTATTCACAAGAATGGCATTTGTTATGTAGTACCTTTGCCAAAGGGCAAGAAAGGTTTACTATGTAAATGGGTATATAAGCTGAAATTAAAATTAGATAGTGCTTTTCCAAAGTATAAAGCATGACTTTTTGCAAAGGGTTTTAAGCAATAACATGATGTTGATTTCAAGGAAATCTTCTCTCTAGTGGTCAAGATGACTACCCTACGCATGTTGCTTGGATTCATTGCAATGGAGGACTTAGAGCTACTCCAAATGGGTGTGAAAATTGCTTTCTTGCATGGAGATCTTACTGATGAGATCTAATGGGCAGAATCACAAAGATAATATATAACCATCAACGATAACATATATACCTCATCTAACTTAAAAGTTAGGGTTCCACAAATGTCAGGGATCGCATAATGGCTTCTCCGCATACTGGGGTCCTTACAATGTAGAGCACCATGGATCACTTGTGGTCACTTGAGGGTGGAGTATTGAGCATGTTTAACACTCCCCTCAATGTCCGCCCTGCGATGAACTACCTCCTTGGTCCAATCCGAAGCCTTGGAAATGGCTGAAGAAGTTACTCCCTCTCAAGAGCCTTCATGAAGGTATCTACTCCAATTTCTTCAGTTCGTCAATATCTTATCTCCATGACCCCATCCTCAATCAACTCACGCACATAGTGATACTCAATTTCTATGCGCTTGGGTTGTGCATGAAAAATAGGATTCTTGGTGATGGCCATGCAACTTTGGTTGTCACAATTCAACTCTGTACCCTCCTATCCTTGTATTTCTATGTGTTGTTGGATCCTCCTCAACCATACTGCTTCACATGCTGCAACACATGCAACTTTGTACCTTGCTTCAGTAGAAGATAATGCTCGAGAGTTGTGTCTTACTGGTCCCAGAGAAGATACATAATCCTAAAGAAAAGAAATATCCAAAAACTAAGTTTCTAGTATCAATATGTCTTGCCCAATTTCAGTGACAATATCTGACTAGAGGTGATCCTTCTTTAAGAATACCATAATCAGTGCTTCCTTTCACATAACTGAGTATCTGCATGCCTGCCTTCCAATGAGTTTGGAAAGGCTTATTAGAGAACCTACTTACAACTCCAACATCATAAGAGATATCTGGCCTACTATTGCACAAGTGGATGAGGCTTCCAACTAATTTCGTGTATTTTAGAGTGCCACCAGAGATGAAGCATCTTGAATAGATAATTTTGTATTGACCTCCATAGGTGTAGAAATTTCCTTGCAATCCTCCATGTTGAATGCCTTCAATATCTGTCTTGCATAATTTTGTTTAGAGATAAAAATTTTCCTTGGTTCTTGCCAAACCTCAAGGCCTATGGAATAATGCATTAAGCCCAAGTCTGTCATTTCAAATTTCAAAATCTTGGCTTCTTTGTTTGTTGAAGAAAAGCATCATCATTTCTTATAATCACAAGGTCATCTACATGGATTACAAGAACAATCGCCTTCCCTCCTTTGATTAGAATATACAAGTAAGTATGAAAAGAACATCTTTTAAAACCTAAATCCAAGAGATACTTATCTATCTATTGGTACCATGCTCTAGGGGCTTATTTAAACCTGTATAATCCTTCATTAGCTTACATACCTTGTTCTATGAATGGGGACCCTCAAACCGTGGTGTCTTAGACGCATATAACTCCTCCTTGAGGTCTCCATTTAGAAATGTTGATTTGACATTCATGTGATAAACAGGCCAACATGTATGTGCAACCACAACTAGTATGACTTGGATAGTAGCCATCCCTCCAACCAGGGTAAATGATTCATGAAAGTCAATGCCTTCAACTTGTGAGTAGCCATGTGCAACAATTCTTGCTTTCTAATTTTCCAAAGTACCATCAGCCTTATACTTTTTTTTCGAGACCCACTTGGTGCCAATGACCTTATGCCTAGGGGGTCGATGCACTAGCTCCCAAGATCCACTCTTTCATGATATTGTTGTATTTTGTTTGCATGGCAGCCCTCCAATTTGGATGGTGGAGTGTCTCTTTCACATTGAATGGTTCCTTTGTTGAGATATCAAGCTCAACATGTGATGATCCAAAATGACACATACCAGTTTTTCATTTCTCTAACATGTATAGTGGTCACGTTGGTATATGTCAGGGATACTTCATTGAGCTTTATTAGACTTATCTAGTGAAAGTGATGGCACACGTTTTCCTTGCCAGCTCACTCATTCGTGGACATTAGGTTTTTCCTTATGTAGTGATCTTAATATATTGCACTTGTTGTATTCTTATTTTTGTACATTCCTTTTTATGTAATAGAAGAAGAAGAAGAAGAAGAAGAAGAAGATAATTCTTCCTTACCTCAATCTGTGTGTGTGCTTCTCCTTGAGAGTGAGAGTGTGTGTGTGAGCTTTGTTCCTTATCTCATTCCTCGTGACACGGTATTAGAGCCATGGTATCAGAGCCAGTGTGGCTATAAAGAGCTCGTGGAGAAGGCGACAATGAAGAGTACGGGACAAGGCATGGAGAAAATGCGATTCACAAATGAGCTCCATTTGCTATGAAAATTGATGTGAAGGTAGAAGAACTCAAAATATTTTCAAGAGTTACAGATTGGACATGCGAACTTGCAAAGGCTGAAATCCATGCATTCACAGGCTGATTGTAAGCCAATTTCTATGCCATTATATGAGAATTTGAAGTTGGATACTACATCAGGTGAAGCATTGGAAAATGCTACTATGTATAGGAAAATTGTGGGAAGTCTTATACATCTCATAATTACAAGGCCTGATCTAATTTATACTGTTGACTTGAAAGTCACTTTATGCAGGCTCCCAGGAAGCCACACTTGGATGCTCTGAGGCGCACTCTACGTTATGTGATTTCTACTTTGTATTATGCATTGTTTTATGAGGTTGGTGTAGATTTGCAGGTTTATGGATACACGGATGCAGATTGGGTTGGTAGCATTCCAGATAGAAGATCTACTAGTTGTTTTCTATTCTCACTTGGGAGTGCAGGTGTTACATGAAGCAGCAAGAAGCAACCCACTATTGCTTTGTTGAGTACAGAGGCTCAGCATAGAGGTGATGCAATGGCAGCATGTGACACATCATGGCTAGAAATGCTACTTGCAGATTTAGGTGTGGAAGTGGGAAAGCCTATCACTATTTATTGTGATAATGGTAGCACCATACAGTTAACACCGAATCCTGTTTTCCATGCTAGAACAAAGCATATTGAGGTACATTATCACTTCATCAAAGAGAAGGTATTAGCAGGTGATATTGATCTTGTTTATGTGAGAACAGATGAGTAGGTTGCTGATATTTTCACCAAAGCACTTGGAGCTGAGAAGTTGAAGACGTTTGCGGAGATGCTTGGATTACAGGATATGGCATTGAGCTTCAGGGGGAGTGTTGAGATATCAAGCTCAACATGTGATGATCCAAGATGACACGTACCAGTTTTTCATTTCTCTGACATGTATAGTGGTCACGCTTGTATATGTCAGGGATACTTCATTGAGCTTTATTAGATCTATCTACCCAGAGTGATGGCACGTTTGTTCCTTGCTAGCTCACTCATTCGCAGACATTAGGTTTCTCCTTATGTACTGATCTTTATATATTGCACTTATTGTATTCTTGTTTTTTAGGTCATTCTTGTACATTCTTGTTTATGTAATAGAAGAAGAAGAAAAAGATCATTCTTCTTTGCCTCAATCTGTGTGTGTGCTTCTCATTGAGAATGACAGTGTGTGTGTGAGCTCTTTTCCTTATCTCCTTCCTTGTGACATCCTTTGCTTCTTCTTGAATGGGATCAGCCATTAAGACTATGTTTACAATATGGGCACTTGCCTGTCTCTGTTCCTCTATTCTCTATGATGGCCTCACTCTATCTACACTTGTCCCAGTGATGCTCGGGTGGGATTTGTAGAATCTTGGAGCTTCCTCCCCCAATGTGTCAATGGCTTTTCCACTTGGGTGATGCTAGGTTGGTGAATTTCAGACTCATCATCTAAAGATGATGCTTCCTTATCTTGTCCAGAAGGGATAGCTCTTGCGCCAGGTTCATAGTGGATTGCCCCTTTGCCTGATGATAAAGTGGACGCTCTCTTTTCCTCCTCCACTCCATGTGGCTTCTTTTCTTTAAACACCATATCATGACTCTCCATGATCTTTTTAGCCTGAGGATCATAAATCTTGTAAGCCATCTTATCTAACATGTACCCTTGAAAGATACATTTGATGCTTTTTGGTTGAAGCTTGTTTCTCTCCCTATGTGGAACATGTACATAACATTCACTTCCAAATACTTTGAAATGGGTAACAGAAGGCTTTTTACTAGTGTAGTCTTCTTGTGGGGTTTTTCCATCAAGTGCCTTGGTGTAACTTGAATTCAAGATGTAGATAGTATTGTTTATAGACTACCCAAAATTGATCAGGAAAATCCTTTCCCTTCAACATGCACCTTGCCATCTCCATGATGGTTCGATTTTGATGTTCTGCAACACCGTTCTATTGAGTGCTATGTGCCATTATGAGTTGATGCTTGATTCCTTTCCGATTGTGGATATCTTCAAACTCTCCTGATGTAAATTCACCACTGTTGTTTGTTCTAAATTTCTTCATATTCTTGCTTGTTTCAATTTTATCAAGCGGAAGCCATTCTTTAAACTATTGATATATTTAGGTAGTGATGTGTGTGAACACACTAGGACCACCAGGGCACTTTCTACCCTCTTTAGGAGGTTTCTTTCCCCCGACTTTTATATATGCCAATTGCCCTAACGGGTTACTTATCTTTGTACATTCAAGTGGTAATACATTCAGTATTGTGTGTTGTGCTCCAAGCTTCTTCTCCTTCCGTATGCTCTTTGCATGCTTTTGTTGACCTTGAACTCCAACAATTGGTATCATAGCAGGTCACCACTTCATCTAAGGTGTCGTCGACACCCCTCCGATCACAGTCTCAGAATCACACAAATTTCGGCGAGCATACTTAGGGTGGTTAGGAGATCAAAACAGCTTCACTATGTGGTGCCGAAATCATGATCTGAGCTTGTTTCCAAATGCACTATCGTAATGCTTATGCAGGCAATTTCATATTTTTGTGACAAAGATATATATAACTTTTGGTTCGTCAATATAAGCATCTTGAAGTTTGCTACAAGTTTAGCAAAACTCAACAAGGTAATTCCGTTCAATTTTTTGAGATACACTCAATTTTTTGCATCAGGGTATTTTAGTCAATGCCCATGGCTGAAAGCAGTTTTGTATTCCATATGTTGGTTATTGAGGATAAGTTGGATATTACCAGCTACCTATTATGGGATTAGATGCTGCATCATGTATTGTGATGTATATGGCATTGAAGATGAGGATATTCTTCATGTTCCTATTCGTGGTGTAGTTCTTGTTGCATCTATTGTAAAGTAAATTTGTTAGGATGGCAGAGATGCTCAGTCACATGCATTGGTAGCTTTGACTGTGAAATGTGCCATTATTCCTCACATTCACTCTTGCAGAACAAGGATGCTTGGGATACACTTACCACTTTATACCGAGCAAGGAATGAGGCTCGTGTTGCTTACCTCTAAAAACAATTGGAGAGTGAGCACGCGAATGAAGGTGATTCCATGGATAGTTTTCAGACAAAGATCAAAGATTTGAAAGAACAATTGATTTGTGCTGATGAAGTTTTTCCTCATAGTTCACTTGTGCAAACTGTTCTAAATGGACTTCCTGATTCATAAAAAAGTTTTGTTTCTACTCTTTGTCTAATGATGAAAGGCAATCCAAATGCCTTAACATTTGAGGAGTTAGTCTCTTTTCTGTTGTAGGAAGTTCAATCTAGGAAAAATAGGTCCATTGTGCATGTTGTAGATCAAGCTTTCATGGATAGTTAGAAGGGAAAAGGTAAATTGAGTTCTTCTAAAAGTAAGCAAAAAATTGCTAATTGTGAAAAATTGAAGAAGGGAGATAGAGAAGAGAAGGAAACACAAAAGCAGAAACTGTTTTCCAATAATGTACAGGAAATGATCATGTCATAAAGAGTTGTCCAAAACTAGCTACGGAGGCAAGTAAGAATGAGGTTGGAATGGTTTTTGCAGAGGCCTCTACACCCAAACACAATCTACTAATCTTCT
This sequence comes from Ceratopteris richardii, assembly GCA_020310875.1. Taxonomy (NCBI): domain Eukaryota; kingdom Viridiplantae; phylum Streptophyta; class Polypodiopsida; order Polypodiales; family Pteridaceae; genus Ceratopteris; species Ceratopteris richardii. The sequence goes on along the minus strand of CM035424.1, from coordinate 58,916,473 downwards.
GTTGAATGAAGAATGGGCATTTACCATTATTTACAGTTATGACCCATCTTCTCATGAACAATGTATGTCTGCAATAGAATCACATGTTTGGTACTTTGATAGTGGGGCAACCAAACATATTACCTTGTAGTGCAGTTTCTTCACTTAACTCGGGCCTGTCCTTATAGGGAATACTGTCACATGTGCCAAAAATGCCTCTTATCATGTTATGGGAGTTGGTAAGATCATTTTGCCTACTCCTAATGGTAGTTTTTTTACATTATTAGATGCTTTATTTGCACCAAGGATGAAGAAGAATCTGTGATTAGTTTTAGCTTTAGCCAAGATTGGCTTGGTTGTGAAATTCGTTCATGACAGATATATAGTTCATGATCCATCAAATGGCCATGTCATTTTTGTTTTTGGAATTTTATGTCGTGGGTTGTATAAGCTTATAGACTATGATAAATCTATGAATGATTTAGCATGTGCCGTACATGATTCTCAAGCTATGTCAAATGCAAAGCTTTGGCATGCATGCTTTGGTCATTTGAATTTTACTAGTTTGCTACACCTATAGAAATCTCAAATGGTGTCGTCTTTGCCCAAACTTGAGGCACCTAGTAAACATGTATGTGAAGGCTGTATTTTGGGCAAAATGCAACATTCCTCCATCCCAAAAGATGGTTCAATTCAAGTTACTTTGAAATTGTAGCTTGTTCATAGTGCTGTCTGTGGTCATATGCAGAAATGTTCTTTTGGGAACTATCTTTACTTCATGATTTTATTCTCTCTATAGAATTCCTAAACTTGCAAGGCTCAAATGTAATACTTGGAGATGGATTTGGGAACGTTTTGTATGCAACATGGCAAGAGCAAATGTTTTCTATATTTGGTGGATTACAAAATTCCTTGTTGATGATAAAATCTGTTCTTAAAGATATTTGTTCTGTCAAGCAGGAAGAGGCTGAAAAGCAAAGAATTACCTTGTGATTGAGGGTTAGAGTCACAGTGAGAGTGTTATTGAGAGTGCGAGTGTGAATAGGACTGTGATAGATCACAGATGCTGGGGAGTTCAAGACTTTGTAAAGAAGCACTTTCCAAAGCTATTGTATCCATTGATTTGAGTCTTTAATACTAGAACTTCTCTTTCTCTAAGTCATATCTTGTCTACTGTTCCGTGTGAGATTTTCTATTATCTTCTACAAGTACTGTTTTTCCCTATTCCACTATTTTGACTAATCAGATTCTTATGATTAAGGATAGTGTTGATTGAGGAAGGTCTAGAAGTGGTACCAGAGTACAATTGATCCTTGAAAAGGATCGAAGGTTTTACAAAAAATATGCATGATCAAGACGAGCTTATTGAGAAGCTTTTTGGAGAATTACACAAAGAAGGAGGCAAAAAACAACATGACGGTGCAACAAATATGTTCGTGGACTAGAAAGATGATATGAATGAAGGAGAACATTTAGTGTGCCTAGATCAAGACAAAAATGCAACTATGAAGATATGGAGGCACGTGATTTTTCCCTCAACCAAGTCTTCAAAAAGGTAAAATTGAATGATTTTGATCTTCAGAAGCAGAGTGGTGAAGATCTAGAGGCATAGATTAAAGAGCTAGCTGATTTTATAGTTGGAAACTTGGATTAGTTTTGGTCTAGTTCTATAATCAAACTTGGATTAGTTTTGGTCTAGTTCAATGGAAGGAAATTAGAGAGCAAGCAGAAAAACATTACTCTTCTCCACACTACCATATGGATAAGAAGCTGGAGTCCTACAATTTTCAACAACATGAGAGTGACAAGCATAGCTTGTGTGTTGATGAATACAAAGAAAATTTCCTACATCTTCAAAAATATGCATTGGAGATTAGTGGTGATGTTTTGAAGAGTAAGTTATTGAAGGGCTTTGTGAGGAGCTTTGCTATCAATTGAATGTGATAAACATCATTGAGGAAGGTGTAACAATTGAAAAAGTTGATGATGGAGGTAAGTGCCCTAAATCTACTTTATGTTGCATGTTGGCTAGGTCTTTCCCAAGGGCTTCTATAATTAGGATTTTGGGTATGATTCATATGCATAAAATCATATTTGTAATCGATTTGGGTAGTATGCATTGTTTTCTATCTTTCAAATTGGTAGAAAATTTAGGGATATCCATTATTATGCAAATAACAAGATGCATGGAGATGGCCAAGGGATGACTACATTATATGAAAGGAAACATTAATAAAAACCTTGCATTTACATTTTTTTATAGGTGCTCTTTTGGGAGTTTCCATGTGATTGAAATGAAACAAAGTGGTGCAATTATAGGTATGGACTGGTTAATTCAAAATTTTGCAATAATTGATTGTGAACAAAGAACAATCACTTTTAGGATAGATGGTGAATCTATCCACATTCTGGCAAGTGTGTGTTCTAACAAGTACTACTAATAATGTTTTGACTCTCATTTAGCATACTAACAAGGCGTGTAAAGCATGGAACATATTGAGAAATCAATATACAACTCGTAATTACACACGAATTTAGAGCTTGGAGAATTAGTCAGCGAGATAAAAGTTTGTTAATGGGGAGACTATAGAGGTGTTTATCACTCGCATAAAGAATCTACGAGATGAAATGGTGAGAGCACATGTACGAAAGTCAAGTGAGGATCTAGCTTGGTGTTTTCTGTGAATCTATCCACCTAAGTTTGATGGTTTGACAAATATTCTTAATATTCAAATCAAACCTCAACCAGTAACATTTGAAGATCTCAATGCCTTACTCATGGAGGAGGAGCTACAACTCATGGCAAAGAGTGGTGGCACGAAAGGAGATGCTACACTCAAAGAAAATGCCAAGGAGGCAAAGTGGACTCTTCAAAAGAAGGAGACAAAAATAAGAACAACAAAAACAAGTTCACGAGAGAGTGTTTCCACTACAAGACGAAAGGACACAGAATCCAAGATTGTCTCATCACAAAGCGAGAAGAGAAGAATGGCTCTTCAAAAGGTGCCAAGGGCAAGGATTTTGCCAATACAACAGAAATAGAGCTTGAATTATTTGTTACGATAGAGGAGGTATGCTCCTTGGCTGAAGATTTAGGAAGGGATGACTCATGGATGTTGGATAGTCGTGCATCTTGTCACATGACGAGTAGAAAAGACCTTCACAGTTCCTTATAGCCTCTAAAGGAAACCATTATCATAAAGGAAGGCAATAATGAAAGATACGTTGCAGAGGGCAAAGGTACAATTTCTTTCATTAAATCTAATGGGGATGTCACAATGATTTCAAATGTGTTGTATGTCCACAAATCAAATGAAATCTACTTTCATTAGCTTCTATAACTCAAGGAGTTCATCAAGTATCTTTTAATAAGATAGGAGCTAAGATTATGGATAGTAACAACAACATTGTTGGGACTGGCATAAGGAGGAACAACCTATATGCGATGTGTGCTCTTACAACCACTACAGGTGTGTGCACAAGTAAGCTATGATATGAGAGATTCCGCAACATCAAATACCTTGTATTGAAGGAGATGCGTTGTAGGGGTATGCTTACACACCTACCATTGATTGCAGAAATGAAGGAACCATGTGAAGCTTGCATGATGGGCAAGCAAAAGAGGAAGGTGTTTGTGTAAGACATCAAGAATAAGGCAAGCTATCCTCTAGAGTTAGTGCATGCAAACTTGTGTGGAAAGAGTGCCTACACAAGCCTTGGGGGATGATTTTGATATGTTCATGTTGGAGTTTGGTCTGTGGAAGCACAACAACACAAGAAGGAGAAGAAGCTTCGAGCACAACACACAATACTGAATGTATTACCACTAGAATGTACAAAGGTAAGTAACCCATTAGGGAAATATGCTCATATACAAGCCTTTAAATCAGTAGTATGCGTCTCATGAGGACCAATGAGTAGCATGTCATCAACATAAACAACAATGATCAGAAACACATCATTACCATGCTTAACGTACAAGCTACTTTCAATTGGACTATTCTCAAAGCCATGTGCGATCAAATAGGCATGTATCTTTTCATACCAAGCTTGCTTCAAACCATATAATGCCTTCTACAACCTGCACACTTGGTTTTCATGCCCTTTCTACATAGAGTCACAGGGTTGAAAACATACACTTCTTCATGCAAGTAACCATTCAGAAATACAGTTTCATTGTCAAAGTGATGTACATTCCAGCCATTATGAGCTGCAAGTGAACAAATGCTATGAACAGTAGTCATTTGGCATGTAGGTGCAAAGTTCTCATTAAAATCAAGGTCTCTTTCGTGCACATGACCCTTTACAACAAGCCTAGCCTTATACCTATCAATTGTTCCATCAAGCTTAGCTTCAGCTTGTATACCTACTTAGTGCCAATGGCCTTCTTGCAGGAGGCTAGTCACATAAAGAATATGTACCGGTTTTCATGATAATATCATATTCAGATTGCATAGCAGCTATTCAATTTTCAAAGTTTTGTGCTTTACCAAACAAAACAGGCTCATTCTCATCATTGAGGCTAGAGGCAGCCATAGCATAGAAATCTGATGCAAAATAAGAACTATGAGAGCTGAAATAGTGCGATATGATAGAGGTGCAACTAATTTGCTATCATGCAAAGCCTACACTAGCCATTTTGGAATATTTTTTTTCCTCCTCAATATCAACTCTCTCATCAACAAGTGCATCATGTAAATCTTTAAAAAACAAGGAAATATATAAAGCAATTATGATAAATTCTATTCAAGATTATGATTTAATTTTGCAAGAACATGAAGTGAATGTAAATACAAAGGATAAGAGTGTTGACAAAAAGATGAAACCCAAAGCTCATCCATTACTGAGAGATAGTAATGAGAAATATAAGAGAATGTGTGGAGATCCTATGTTGAGAAAAGGGGAGCTGATTGGGTATCATTTCAGTGACTAGACTATTAAGCAGATTAAATTTGGTGAATTCTTAGAGAGGAAGAAAGAGAAAAAAATATTGAAGCCATCAAGAAAAATAAAAACGAAATTGCTCTTTTTCCACATGAAATAGGTTGTGTGGATCCAAAACAAGTTCCGCCTATATTGTCTTTACAATTCCACATATTTTTGTGGAATATAGGACCTATTCTAGTCCCAAAATCTACTTAAGTTAAGCTGATTTGACTATTAAAGGACTTTTGTTCTTTCTTCTGGATTTGTTGCTCTTCATCTATGTCCTCATTCAATTCATCTTCTATTGCTACTTTGATTTTCATCACTTTTAGGGGTAAGAGCCATTGTGGTGGAAAGTATTTTGTTATCATTTATCAGTTGCATAATGTCATGCACATATACAATAGTATAAGGATCTTCCATGTGATTGCTTGATGAATATTGAAGGATCTCCTTTTGTCACCACAAACCCTTTATCCTACAAGTAGGTTACAATCCATGATTGAAATATTTTTGAGCTTGTCTAAACACATATAAGACCTTCCTTAAATTGAAAACATGTTAAAGACAATGAGAATCTTGAAACTCTAGGGGTTGAGCCATATATGCCTCTTCTAAGATCCATCCATTTAGAAATACATTCTTCATATTAATATAATATATCCTCCACATTTTTGCAGCTCCAATACTCACGAGTACTCTAGTTGTTGGTAGTCTTGTTTTCCTACAAAGACTCAATTTGTTCAAGCATTGCATTCTCTCATTTGGGTTTCTTCTTGGAGTCCTCATAAGATGAGGGATCTTTGGAGTTGAAGTCTTGAGCTATATAGATAGAGTGCTTTGTTACCAACTAGGCATCATAACCATACCTTTCACACTTATTCTTTTACCTTGATGATCTTCTAATGGTTTTTTGAGAGGATTCTGCAACCTCCCACAATTCTTGTACCTTCACTTCACATTGGGAGTTCCATGAAATGGTCTACCCCAAAGGAGTCTTCTAATCATCTTCATTTAGTCACTTAGATCTTCAAGCCTGTGTGTGTACCCTTGCTTGAGAGTGTTGGATTTTTTTACTCCAAGTTATATGGCTATTTGATCTTCCTAAAATCATTTTCAAAAGAAGTTCCTTGCCTTTTTTGTTGCAACCTTCCATGCTCTAAGCGACCTCTCCCTCTAATCATCCATACACAAGCCTCCTCTTTCCTTTCATTTCCATTTCCATTTCCATTTTGATTTTCCACCTCAAATTGATCGAGATAAAGTGCCACTGTTCGACTCAAGAAATCACAGGTAGATGGTCGAACCATACCCTAAGACGGAGGATTAGGAAGTAATCCTCAACCATGGCTTTTGGGGCAAGTGGTTAGCCCATCGTACTCCTAGCTAGTAGGTCATGATTTCAAATCCCACAATTGGTATCAGAGCCTAGAAAGTAGGCTTGGGCAAGGTGGATGGAAGGCATGCATGTTGCTTTCAAAGGTGAGCCCAAGGATAATTAGAGCATATCTCCCAATTCATACGACAGATTGAGACGTGTAAGATACCATTGGAAGCTCTCAAAACAAGCTTCCTAGTGGACTAGATTCAAGGTCCAAGATACCTAGCATGGGTGAGAACCTGGTTCAAGATACTAAGGTTGATAACAAGGGGCTCAAGAGACAAAGGTTGCAAACAAGGCAAGTCCATAGGCAAGAGGCCAAGAAGCGGAAAGACAAGGTTCAAGAGACGAAGGTTGAGAGAAAGGGTTCAAGAGACCAAGGTTGAGAACAAGAAGGTTCAAGAGACTATGTGAGGGTGAGGATATTCATTCAATGGGAGATCAAGGATTGATCATTGAGGATGTTGGTGTAATTCACAAGCCTACAAATTTGGCTTAAAGACCATACACATATGGAGAAGCATAGGAATCAATTCTAATGGTTAATTACCATTTTATCTTTTTGTAAAAGTCACATTTGACTTGGAATCTTTGTAAACACCTACCAAAAAGAAATCGTGGAAGAGTTAGCTTTAATTGATGGAATATCTCCTATAATGGAGGATCACCTTTTTTAGAGAAAGCCAAAACTTGAATTCAAATTCAAAATGGAAGTGAATTCTTATATAAACTTCTAAGAAAAAGTTGCAGGTATGTAGACTCATCATCTCGAGCTTTCATTGTAATTTCTGAGTGAGTGTGAGGTCTATACTCTAGCCCACACCTATCTACACCATTAGGCAATGATCGCCATGCCTATGGCATTGTACAACATTTTTCATTAATACATATATCTACATTGTTCATTTCTGAGTTCTCGGTCATAGTGCCTGAAAGTCTGTCAACTTGTGAAGATCATATCTCACTCATTTCTTCACCACATTCAAAGATCTATAGCTTTTTGGAACCAGCTCAACTTTTTCTACATTCTGTCAAAGTTTGAGGGATTTCTATTCAGCCATTTCAGAGAAAAACTCATCGAAGTGATCACTGGTCGAAGTCTACAACAGTCCTAAAATATCGGGGGTAAAGGTTTACTTGCTAAATTGATTTATCTGAGAATAGTTAATCTTTTTATGTAATTCCACTTGGAATAGTAAGCTTGCTAAGCTAGTTTGATAGCCCTAGAAGGAAGTTTTCCAATTCCTAATGTGGTGGTCATAATGAGCAAAAGATACAGTAGGTGTTTTGTCAAAAATAGAAGGTTTTCTTGAAGACTTGAAGTTCAAAGTTGTCTGTTTTGATTCTATCTTTTCATACATCATTTCCAAAGTAGATAGGCCATTTTATGGTGTCATTTGAAAGCTAAAAGGGTCCACTTATCAACTCTGAAGCATCAAAGGGCTGGTACAAAGCAGGATTTGGCAGTACCTACTCATCATCTTGAAGTGTCCTTGCATCATTCCCAACAAAGGACAATGATCTCTAGAAGAGAGTGTTAGACTCAAGAAATGACAGGCAAGAGATGGTTGAACCACACTCTAAGAGGGAGGATTAGGAAGTAAAAGGTAGATGGTTAGCCATCATACTCCTAGCCGATAGGTTATGAGTTCAAATCCCAGAGCCGCTCTCTTCTAGTTTCCCATGTGCCTCCCATGCAAAGTATTTAACTTTTTTGAGATCTTGCACACGTGAAGATAAATATTATACATTGAGTCATAATGCCTCTATGGTAAGGTATTTCATTTTTAAAAACATGACAAAAGTTCATGGTGAGAAATGTTGCCTCTTCAAAAATTTAACATATCATATGATGTCCAACTCCTTGATACAAGATTACATCAATCTACATGCATTAAGAATCACTAAGTACATGTGTCATGCAAACATTATCATGACACATGGATACAAATCACTCGTTAGCAACCATTGCTTAGCAATAGGATTTTGCCTATTGCTAATGAATGGTTGTGGAAAAATGTATCTTAGACTCTAATTATTTGTTTTCAATTCAAACTTAAACCCTAACAATAGATGTCTCCAATGCTTAAGTGCATGTTGAACAACAAGAATTTCTAGGTCATGAGTAGTGTAATTAAGTTCATGTTTTCCTAGTTTTTTGGATTCATATGCAACCATCATATCATCCTATGAAAGTACACATCCTATATATCTACCACTTGCGTCACATGCAAGCACACAAGGTTTTCCCATTCTTGTATTTTCAAAACATAATTTTGAGTGACATGATTTTTGAGAGACATCACTCAACACAAATACTACATTCTATTTCTGCAAATTTGTGAGGGGATTAGCTATCTTAGAGAAATGTGCTCTTTCATATTACGCCAATCCTAAAAAGCTTCTAACATCCCTTAGAGTTTTAGGAACTAGCCAATCAACTATTTTTTTTAACTTTGTCTTGGTCTATATGAATTCCCTATTTAGAAATGACTCTTCCTAGATACACAAGTTGATCCTTAGCAAAGAAAAATTTAGTCTTATTTCTATAAAACTTGTGTTCTCTAAGATTTTGCAAAGTCTTCTTAAGATGTACAACATGCTTATCATCATATTTAGAGTATACAAATATATCATCAAGCAATATTTAGATGAATTCATCTAGATAATCATGAAAAATGTTATTCATTAAGCACATGAATATGACACTAGCCTTTGTTCCTCGAAAAGGTGAAATTGCAAACTCATAGTGACCATAACGTGTTTGAAAAGTTGTCTTGGGTATATCTTCAATTCTGATCTTGATTTGGTGATGACTAGATCTTAGGTAAATTTAGTTAATATAGTTGCTCCATTTAATTAACCTAATAAGTCATCTATGTGAGAGAGTGGGTACTTATTTTTAGGCTTCCTTTTTCTTAAATAAAATAGGTGCTCCCCAAAGTGAAGCACTTGGTGTTGGGAAGAAGGAGGTCAGGGAATGATGTCTCATACGGGGTGTTGGAGGAGATGGTTGACACCTTCTAAAGATAAGATGGTGCTACAAACTCCTACTTCACATTAGCTAAAATAGAGCTAAGAAGTGTATGGTAGACCTCTTGAGATTTTTGGTAAGCATAGATAATCAGCCAAGTACTTTGGAAGATGATCCTCAGATCATTGGATCAAAACACATAACTTGGAGTTTCCCTGTGAGCCAAAAACTTGTTATTTTGGTCACTACACCTACTCAGAGAAATGAACAGTACTCCTTTCCTAGTAACAATCGGACAAAGTTCTTTTGGAAATATCTAATTAACTAGGATAGCTAACTTTCACAGTTCATTTCACTTAAAATGATCAACTATGCTCAGAGAATGATGCTTAGCAAAACTAAGATGCGCCCTGACATTTTAGGGAGTTAACAGTATGCAGACTAGAGAGCAATGGTTTGCACATACGTTGAGAATGGATGAGGCAATTAAAATGTAACTTTGTAACATACAAATAGACTATCTAATGAACCTATAGCAGCTTAAATCACTGAAAATGATCAAGTACACACTAAGAAATAGATCACATAAGCTCACTTTTCTGAGAAGTATATGACAGCGTAGAAGAGATGACACAGGGGAAGATTATATGTATTAATGCACATAAATTACATTGAAATTGGCAATGAATCATTGTACAATGTGAGCGTAATAGAAGAGCTATAATGTGAGCTCAATATGCCACACAAATCCCTCTGAAATCTGTGCTATATCATCCTCCCATCCATGCAACTAGATAGTCCTCTTTTATAGCCTTTTTTCGGAGCCACGATTCAAGTTTGAATTCAAATATTTACCTTAAATTGTTCCAAAGTTTAAGCACTTGATTTTCCATAAATCCTCACCAAATAATTCATGGAAAGATTCTCCTATGATCTTGTAATTGGAAGTGATTCCACATATGCACTTTTACAAGGAGTAAAAATCAATCTTTTATTGGAGTTAGACGTCTGCGGAAGCACGTGAACAGCACAAGGAAGAAGAAGAAGCTTGGAGCACAACACACAAGACTGAATGTATTACTAGAGAATGTACAAAGATAAGTAGCCCATTAGGGCAATAGGCGTATATACAAGCCGGGGGAAAAAGACCTCCTAAAGAGGGAAAAAAGTGCCCCGGCGGTCCTAGAGTGTTCACACACATCACTACCTAAATATATCAACAAATCCCCCCTGGGAGTGATGCGGTGAACAAGGAGCTGGCACTCATGTATAAGGAAGTGCCGAGCTATGTGGAAATCACTCCACAAAAGGAAGTAAGCCCAAAGCTTTGCGGAAAGCTTCAAACTTCTCCCTAGGCAGAGCCTTCGTGAAAAGGTCTGCAATGTTCTCCTGCGTGGGCACATATGCCAAGCTGATCTCCCCAGCAGAGAACCTCTCCCTGACATAGTGATAATGCACCTCAATGTGCTTAGTGCGAGCATGGAACACAGGGTTCCTCGCAACTGCCAATGCGCTCTGACTGTCAGTGAAGATGGTGGTGGCAGAAGACTGGCCAACACCCAAATCAGCCATAAGGCGTCTGAGCCACACACACTCAACAGTCGCTGTGAAAGCTACCCTATACTCAGCCTCACAACTGGAAGTGGCCACAGTAGGCTGCTTCTTGCTCAACCAAGATATACATGAGCTACCAAGCATGAAGCAAAAACCACTGGTGGACACACGAGTGTCATAGCAACCAGCCCAATCTGAGTCAGAAAAAGCATGCAAATCTGGCGGTAGTGATCCCCCCTTGGGATAAAACAACCCAAGTAGCCGAGTACCACTCAAGTAGCGAAAGATGCGCTTAACCGCTTTCCAATGCGTGACTCCTAGGCAATGCATAAACCTGCTCATCTGTGAGACAGCAAACTGAATATCTGGCTGAGTAATGCATAAGTAAATCAAGCATCCAACAGCCTGCTGATAGAGAACAGCATCAAATGCATCTCCAGCATCATGAAGACTCAATCGTAAACCTGTCTCCATAGGAGTGGTAATAGGCTTACAGTCTTCAAGGCCAAAACGCTGCAATAATGTGTCAATATATTTCGTTTGACACAAAGCCATTCCACCATCAACTTGCATAAATTGAATGCCCAAATAGTGATGCAAATGCCCCAAATCAGACATCTCAAATGAGGCATGCAAATCAGCCTTGAAATCAGCAATATGCTTCTCAAGAGGACCAGTGAGCAGCATGTTGTCTACATAGACAACAATGATCAGAAGCACATCATTAGCACGCTTAACATATAAGGTGCTTTCAGTTGGACTGTTCTCAAAACCATGTGCAATCAGATAGGCATGTATTTTCTCATACCAAGCACGTGGTGCTTGCTTTAAACCATATAACGCCTTCTTTAACCTGCACACCTGGTTTTCATGCCCTTTCTGCACAAAGCCACGGGGCTGGAAAACATACACTTCTTCATGCAAGTCACCATTCAGAAATGCTGTTTTAATGTCCAACTGATGTACATTCCAACCATGATGGGCTGCAAGTGCACAAATGCTCCGAACAGTAGTCATACGGCATGTAGGTGCAAAGGTCTCATCAAAATCAATGCCTCTTTCCTACGCATAACCCTTTGCAACAAGCCTAGCCTTATACCTGTCAACTGTACCATCAGGTTTACGCTTCAGCTTCTATACCCACTTAGTGCCAATGGCCTTCTTGCCAGGAGGCAAGTCACATAAAGACCATGTACCATTCTTCATTATAGCATCATATTCAGATTGCATAGCAGCCTTCCAATTTTCTGAATTTTATGCTTCATCAAAAGAAACAGGCTCATTCTCATCACAGAGACTAGATGCAGCCATAGCATAGCAATCTGATGCAAAGGAGGTACTATGAGAGCCTGAACGAGTACGATATGACAAAGGTGCATCTAATTCGCTGTCACGCAAAGTCTGCACCAGCCATTTTGGCATAGTTTTTGCCTGTTCAATATCAGCTCTCTCATCAACAAGTGCATCATGTAAATCTGCATCAGAAATGGAATGATCTGCATCATCATATGAAACCTGCAAAGGCTGAGAAGTTGCCTCATTGGGACCAGCGCTAGCCTGTCCACCTGTAAAAAGAGGCATCAAAGTATCATACATGTCTTTGGAGCTAACAGATGTCTCCTTAGTACATGAAAGCAATGGCTGAATAGCATCTTCCACAAAGACAACATCACGGCTAACCAGAATGCGTTTAGTCTGTGGATGATACAGACGATAGCCTTTACTTTCAGAACTGTACCCAACAAAAATACATTTTACTGCCTTATCATCCAATTTTCTGCGATGTTGTTCAGGCACTAATGCATATGCCAAACAACCAAAAACACGCAGATGAGCAACAGATGGCTTGCGGTCATGCCAAGCCTCATATGGAGTGATAGACTGCAACGCTTTGGTGGGACACCTGTTCAGTACATATGCTGCACACATGACAGCCTCAAGCCAGAAACTATGTGGTAAAGCCTGACTTTTGACCATGCACCTCGCCATCTCCATGAGTGACCTGTTCTTTCGTTCAGCAACTCCATTCTGTTGAGGTGTATACGGCACTGTACACTGGTGTTTTATCCCACGTTCAGCCAGAAATGCATTAAAATCTGAAGACATATATTCCCCCCTCGATCAGAACGGAGGGTGCCCATTTTACATGCTGACAGATTTTCAGCCAAAACCAAAAACTGTTTGAAGCACATGAACACTTCGGACTTTGCTTTGAGTGGATATACCCATGCATGCCTGGAAAAATCATCAATGAAAGTCACGAAGTAAAGGTAATTTCCAAAAGAGGGTGTCTGCATAGGACTACAGACATCACTATGTACAAGCTGCAATTTCTGCATAGCCCGAACTGAACCATCTTTTGGAAAGGAAGAATGCTGCATTTTGCCCAAAATACAGCCTTCACAAACATGTTTTCCAGGTGCCTCAAGTTTGGGCAAAGAGGACACCATTTCAGATTTCTGCAGGCGTAACAAGCTAGCAAAATTCAGATGACCAAAGCGTGCATGCCAAAGCTTTGCATCTGACATAGCCTGAGAATCATGAACTGCACATGCCGAATCATTCACAGATCTTTCATAGTCTATGAGCTTATACAACCCACGACATAAAATGCCAGAAGCAATAATATGATCATTTCCTTTACAGTACTTGCAGAACAATTTCTGCTTTTCTGATTTCTTCTCATCTTTATCCTGGTTCTTCGATTGTGCAGCATTTGCAGATTTCTGCTTACTAGTAGAAGAGCTCCATTTTCCTTTGCCCTTCTGACTAGCCAGGAAAGCTTGATCTGCAACACGCATAATGGACCTGTTCTGCCTGGACTGATCTTCCTACAACAGAACAGAGACTAATTCCTCAAATGACAAGGCATTCGGATTGCCTTTCATCATCAATCGAAGAGTAGAGGCAAAACTCTGATATGAATCAGGAAGGCCATTCAGAACGGTCTGCACAAGTGAGCTATCTGGTATAACCTCATCAGCAGAAATCAATTGTTCCTTCAGGTCTTTGATCTTTGTAAGAAAACTGTCCATCGAATCACCTTCATTCATGTGCTCACTCTCCAACTGTTTTCGGAGGTAAGCAACACGAGCCTCATTCCTAGCCTGGTACAAAGTGGTAAGTGTATCCCAAGCATCCTTTGCTGTTCTGCAAGAGCGAATGTGAGGAATAATGGCACGTTTGACAGACAAAGCTATCAATGCATGTGCATGGGCATCTCTGCCATCCCAACGAATCTTCTCTGCAGTAGGTGCAACAAAAACAGCAGCACGAACAGGAATCTACGGAATATCATCTTCGACACCATCTTCATCAGCTCCAACACCTGTATTTGCAGTACCTGTCGTTACAGGTGTAACAGGACGTCTTTCAACACCCTGCACAATGTTCCACAATCCTTTTGCAACCAGTACATGTCGCATCATATAAGCCCATAATGGGTAGTTGGTACCATCCAACTTATCCTCAACAGCCAACATACGGAATACATCACTGCTTTCAGCCATGGCCGGTGACTAAAATACCTTGATGCAGAAAATTGATTGTATCTCAAAAAGTTGAACAGAACTGCACACACGAGTTCTACTAGACCTGTAGCAGACTTCGAGACGCTTAAACTGGCGAACAGAAACTGGTATATACCTTTGGCACAAAAGGACGAAATAGCCTGCACAAGCATTGCCGTGCGTTCGGAGGCCGAAACGAGCTCAGATCGCGATTTCGGCACCACACAGCAAAGCTGTTTTGATCTCGGAAACACCCTGAGTATGCTCACCAAATTTTGTGCGAATCTGAGACTGCAAATGGAGGAGTGTCGACGGCGCCCTAGAAGAAGCAACGACCTGCTCTGATACCAATTGTTGGAGTTAGACGTCTGCGGAAGCACGCGAACAGCACAAGGAAGAAGAAGAAGCTTGGAGCACAACACACAAGACTGAATGTATTACTAGAGAATGTACAAAGATAAGTAGCCCATTAGGGCAATAGGCGTATATACAAGCCGGGGGAAAAAAACCTCCTAAAGAGGGAAAAAAGTGCCCCGGCGGTCCTAGAGTGTTCACACACATCACTACCTAAATATATCAACATCTTTTACAAGAGATCATTCATGTGCTAATACATGAATGAACATACGAACTTTAGGATAACTGATCAAGCATTTGGGTTTGAAGTAATTGCACCATCAGCTCTGCCTCAAGCCTAACATGCTTGGTCTTCAATTCTCTTTAATCTAGTGCAATTCAATCATCATCTTGAACCTCTTTAGTCTAGTTCCATCTAGAGATTTAGTTAGAATATCCACACATTGCGAGTTTGTTGATACATATGACTATTGTATGTCCTTGCTAAGTGGCTTCTCTCTCACATAATGATAATGCACTTCAATGTGCTTAGTCCTTGCATGATATATAGAATTAGTAGCCAAAAATATATTCAGCTAGTATTATAGCCCCTTTATTCTGCTTCAATTAATGTCAATGCCATGGTTGGTTGTTTCATTGATGACCATGAAATCAACTTAGACCTTGCAAAAGATAAGTAGCAAGAGATACTCTTCCTATCATTTTTTGAGCTAGCCCAGTCTACATCAGAGTATAGTTTGATATTGAAGTCAGACATAAATGGATAAAATAGCCCCTCATTTATGGTACTCTTCACGTACTTTAAGATCCTTTTGGCAGCCTCCATGTGAGTTTCTTGGTGTATGCATTAATTAACTCAAAGTACTCATCCCATAGCATATATCCACTCTTGTTAGCGTTGCATAAGTGAGACCCCAAAGAAGGCTTTGATAACATGTAATGTCTTCAAGCAACGCTCCTTCATGAACACTGAGTTTGTGATTCAATTCCATGGGTATAGTTGCAATTTTTGCATTTTCCATCTTGAACATAACTTATCATGGATGTACTTTGTGTGAGTAATGAAAACACTACAATCTGTATACACAATCTTTAAACAAAGAAAATATGTAAGCAATCCAAGATCATTGATCTTGAACTCCTCCTTCATGTGAGTTTTAATCTTCTTGATGCCATTGGCATCATTTCTTGTAATTGCAATTTCATCTACATAAACACATAGATAAATAACATCTAAATTAGTCTTCTTAATGAACAATGAAGAATCTGCCTTTCTTGCAACAAAACCTTGGTCTTGCAAGTATGTGACTAGCCTATGGTTCTAAGATCTAGGAGCTACCATACAGTGCCTTCCTTAATTTACATACATAATGAGGTTTGTCTCTGTCTTCATATCTTGTTGGTTGCACCATCTAGACCTCTCCAGAGATCCATCCATTAAGAAACGTATTTTTAACATCTAATTGGTACATGTTCCTGTTCTTTGAAGCAACAATACTTACTAAAACTCTCATAGTTGGCATCTTGGCCACAGGTGAGAAGATCTCGTCATAATCCACTCCATGCGTTTGAGTGAACCCCTTTGCTACTTGCCTTGCTTTATACCTATTTCTTGTGCCATCTGAATTCGTTTTCACTTTGTAAATCCACCTGGATCCTATTACCTTCATG
This sequence comes from Ceratopteris richardii, assembly GCA_020310875.1. Taxonomy (NCBI): domain Eukaryota; kingdom Viridiplantae; phylum Streptophyta; class Polypodiopsida; order Polypodiales; family Pteridaceae; genus Ceratopteris; species Ceratopteris richardii. The sequence continues at coordinate 58,900,122 of CM035424.1, read as the reverse complement.
AATGGTTTTTTGGGAACTAAATCCCAAGTACTCTTCTCTTCAAGTGCATTAATTTCTTCCTGCATAGCTTCTCTCCATTCTTCTTTTTGGAGTTAGACGTCTTTGGAAGCACACGAATATCACAAGGAAGAGGAAGAAGCTTGGAACACAATACACAATGGTGAATGTATGACCACTAGAATCTACAAAGATAAGTAGCCCGTTACGGTAATAGGCATATATACAAGTGGGGGGAAAAACCTCCTAAAGAGGAAGAAAGTGCCCCGGTAGTCCTAGAGTGTTCAGACACATCATTACCTAAATATATCAACAAATCCCCCCTGGGAGTGATACGGTGAACAAGGAGTTGGCACTCATGTATAAGGAAGTGCCAATCTATGTGGAATAAATCCACAAAAGGAAGTAAGCCCAAAGATTTGTAGAAAGCTTCAAACTTCTCCCTAGGCAAAGGCTTTGTAAAAAGGTCTGCAATGTTCCCCTACGTGGGCACATATGCCAAGCTGATCTCCCTAGTAGAGAACCTCTCCATGACATAAGATAATGCACCTCAATGTGGTTAGTGCAAGCATGGAACACAAGATTCTTCGAAACTCCCAATGCGTTCTCACTATCAGCGATGATGGTCATGGTAGAAGACTGACCAACACCCAAATCAGCCATAAGGCATCTAAGCCACAAACACTCAAGAGTCCCTGTGAAAGTTGCCCTATACTCAGCCTCACAACTGGAAGGGGCCACAGTAAGCTTCTTCTTGCTCAACCAAGATATACATGAGCTACCAAGCATGAAGCAAAAGCCACTGGTGGACACATGAGTCTCATAGCAACCAGCCCAATCACTATCAGAAAAAGCATACAAATCTGGCGATAGTGATCTCCCCTTGGGATAAAACAACCCAATAGCCGTGTACCACTCAAGTAGCAAAGGATGCACTTAACCGTCTGCCAATGCTTGACACCTGGGCAATGCATAAACCTAGTCATCTGTGAGACAACAAATTGAATATCTAGTCAAGTAATGCATAAGTAAATCATGCATCCAGCAGCCTGCTCATAGACAATAGCATCAAATGCATCTCCAGCATGATGAAGGCTCAATCATAAACCCATCTTTATAGGAGTGACAATAGGCTTACATTCTTCAAGGCCAAAATGCTGCAATAATATTTCAATATATTTCATTTGACACAAAGCCATTCCACCATCAACTTGCATAAATTGAATGCCCAAATAGTGATGCAAATGACCCAAATCAGACATCTCAAATCAGGCATGCAAATCAGCCTTAAAATCAGCAGTATGCATGTCATGAGGACTAGTGAGCAGCATGTCATCAACATACACCTCAATGATCAAAAGCACATCATTATCACACTTAACATACAAAGTGCTTTGAGTGGACTGTTCTCAAAACCATGGGTAATGAGATCTTTCCATACCAAGCACGTGGTGCTTACTTTAAGCTATATAATTCCTTCTTGAACCCTGCACACCTGGTTTTCGTGCCCTTTCTACACAAAGCCACGGGGCTAAAAAAAATACATTTCTTCATGCAAATCACCATTCAGAAATGATGCTTTAATGCCCAAGTGATGTACATTCCAACCATGATGATCTGCAAGTGCATATATGCTACGAATAGTAGTCATTCGGCAAGTAGGAGAAAAGATTTCATCATAATCAATGCCACTTTCCTATGCATAACCCTTTGCAACAAGCCTAGCTTTATACTTGTCAACTATTCCATCATGTTTATGCTTCAACTTGTATACCCACTTAGTTCCAATGGCCTTCTTGCTAGGAGGCAAGTTACATAAAGAAGAGGTACCATTTTTCATGATAGCATCATATTCAGATTGCATTGCTGCCATCCAATGTTCAAAATTTTGTGCTTCATCAAAAAAATAGTTTCAGTCTCATCACAAAGACTAGAGGCAGCCATAGCATATAAATTCGATGCAAAAGAGGCACTATGAGAGGCTAACCGAGTACGATATGATAGAGGTGCATCTAATTTGCTATCATGCAAGGTTTGCACGAGCCATTTTGGCATAGTTTTTGCCTACTCAATATGAGCTCTCTCATCAACAAGTGCATCATGTAAATGTGCATCAGAAATGGAATGATCCACATCATCATAGGAAACCTAGAGGGACTAAGAAGTTGCCTCATTAGGACCACCACTAGACTTTCCACCTGTTAAAAGAGGCAGCAAAGTACCATACATATCTTTGGATTTAATAGATGTATCCTTAGTACATGAAAGCAATGGTTGAATAGCATCTTCCACAAAAAAACCAACACGGCTAACTAGAATGCATTTAGTCTGTGGATCATACAGATGATAGCCTTTACTTTCAGAATTGTACCCAACAAAAATACATTTTACTACTTTATCATCCAATTTTCCGCGATGTTGTTCAGGCACTAATGCATATGCCAGAAAACCAAAAACACACAGATGAGCAACATATGGCTTGCTACTATGCCAAGCCTCATATGGAGTGATAGACTGTAGCACTTTAGTGGGTGACTTGCTTAGTACATATGCTGCACACATAACAACCTCAAGCCAGAAACTATGTGGTAAAGCCTGACTCTTGACCATACAACTCACCATCTCCATGAGTGACCTGTTCTTTTGTTTAGCAACTCCATTTTTTTGAGGTGTATATAGCACTGTACACTGATGTTTTATCCCACATTCATCCTGAAATGCATTAAAGTCAAAAGACATATATTCCCCCTGTCGATCAGAATAGAGGGTGCCCATTTTACATGTTGACTGATTTTCAGCCAAAATCAAAAACTGTTTTAAGCACACAAACACTTTGTACTTTGCCTTCAATGGATATACCCATGCATGCCTGGAAAAATCATCGATGAAAGTCAGGAAGTAAAGATAGTTCCCAAAAGGTCTCTGCATAGGACCACATACATCCCTATGTACAAGATACAATTTCTAAGTAGCCCAAAGTGAACCATGTTTTGAAAAGGAAGAACGTTACATTTTGCCCAAAATAGAGCCTTCAAATACATGTTTATCGAGTGCCTCAAAATTGGGCAAAGAAGACACCATTTTAGATTTCTCCAAGCATAACAAACTAGCAAAATTTAGATGACCAAAGCATGCATGCCAAAGATTTGCATGTGACATAGCCTGAGAATCATGTAATGCACATGCCAAATCATTTATAGATCTTTCATGAGCCTATACAACCCACAACATAAAATGCTGGAAGCAATAATGACATTGCATTTCGACGATCATGAATTGTACATCTGTCATCAACAAATTTCACAACCAAGCCAATCTTGGCGAATGCAGAAACTGATGGCAGATTTCTCTTGATTCCTATCACAAACAAAGCATCTAACAAAGTGAAAGAACTACCATCAACAATAGTCAAAATGATCTTACCAACTTCCATAATAGGATAGGAGGAGTTGTTGGTGCATGTAACAGTATTCACTATAGACCTAGGCTCAAGTGAAGAGAAGAAACTGTGTTGCTAGGTAATATGTTTGGTCGCCCCACTATCAAAGTACCAAACATTTGAGTCTACTGCAGACATGCACTCCTCATGAGAAGATGGGTCAAAACTGCAAACAGTAGTAAACGCCCATTCTTCTTCCTGCACAAGATTAACATACTCTGTTTTCAGTGTAGAGGCCTCTCCAACAACCATTCTGACCTCTTTCTTCTTTGCCTCTTTAGTAGCGAGTTTTAGACAGCTTTTGATGAAATGATGATTTGCATTAAAGTATTTGCAAAACAATTTCTGCTTTTTTGATTTCTTCTCATCTTTGTCTTCCTTCTTTGAATGTGCAACATTTGCAAATTTTTTCTTGCTAGTAGAAGAGCTCCATTTACCTTTTCCCTTCTCAGTAGCCAGGGAAGCTTGATATGCAACACGCATAATAGACATATTCTACCTAGACTAGTCTTTCTGCAACAGAATAAAGACTAACTCCTCAAACGACAAGGCATTTGGATTGCCTTTCATCATCAATCAAAGAGTAGATGCAAAACTCTGCTATGAGTCACTAAGACCATTCAGAACGGTCTACATAAGTAAGCTATCTCGTATAATTTCATCAGTAGAAATCAAATGTTCTTCCAAATCCTTGATCTTTGTGAGAAAACTATCCATAGAATCTTCATTCATGTGCTCACTCTCCAATTGTTTTCGGAGGTAAGCAACACGAGCCTCATTTCTAGCCTGGTACGATGTGATAAGTGTATCCCAAGCATCCTTAGTTGCTCTGCAAGAGCCAATGTGAGGAATAGCGACACATTTGACACACAAAGCTATCAATGCATGTGCTTGAGCGTCTCTGCCATTCCCAAAAATTTGTTTTGTAGTAGGTGCAACAAAAACAAAACCACGAACAGGAATATATAGAATATCATCATCTTCGACACGATCTCCATCAACTCTAGCACCTGTATTTGCAGTACCTGTATTTGAAGGTGTAATAGGATGTCTTTCAACATGCTTCACAATATTTCATAGTCCTTTTGTGACCAATACATCACGCATCATAAAAGCCCATAATGGATAGTTGGTAGCATCCAACTTATCCTCAATAGCCAACATACGGAATACATCACTACTTTCAGCCATGGCCGGTGACTAAAATACCTTGATGCAAAAAATTGACTATATCTCAAAAAGTTGGACAAAACTTCCTAGCCGAATTTTGCTAAACCTCTAGTAGACTTTGAGACGCTTATACTGGTGAACCAAAAGTGGTATATACCATTGGCACAAAAAGACAAAATAGCCTACACAAGCATTGTGATAGTGCGTTGAGAGGCCAAAATGAGCTTAGATCCCGATTTTGTCACCACATAGCGAAGCTCTTTTGATCTCTCAAACACCTTGAGTATACTTACCAAATTCTGTGCAATTCTGAGATTGCAACCGAAGAGGTGTAGACAATACCCTAGATGAAGCAGCAACCTGCTCTGATACCAATTGTTGGAGTTAGACATCAGCGAAAGCACGAGAACAACATAAGGAAGAAGAAGAAGCTTGGAGCACAATACACAATGCCGAACGTATTACCACTAGAATGTACAAACATAAGTAGCCCATTAGGGCAATAGGCATATATACAAGCCGGGGGAAAAAAACCTCCTAAAGAGGGAAAAAAGTGCCCTGACGGTCCTAGAGTGTTCACACACATTACTACCTAAATATATCAACACTTGTTTCTTGTTGGCTTCCGCAAATGAAGATGGTTCCTCTGACATAAAGTCTTTATCCATGTATATAGAATACTTGGTGACTAATGATGTGTCATGGCCATACCTTATGGGTTTCTTGCTTTGCCTTTGAGATTTTCTAAGGCCTTGATTTGATGATTCTAGAATGTCTTCCAATTTTTTGTTCTTTTTTTTGCCTTTGGACTTCGAAGATTTGAATTCTTCAAGATCAATTTTTTCTTCATCTTTAGAGTTGACATCCCTTGATGTATGTGGTTCTTCCTTGGTCAGATTTGGAAAGGCATTCTCCAAATCATACGGTAGCTGTATTTTCCTATAATCATCCTCAAACCAAGAGCTATTTTCATGCAATACCACATCCCTATATACTTTAAATCCTTTGTTCATGGGATTCTATAACCTATATCTTTTTGTGATTTTGATCATAGCCAATAAATATGCATCTTTTAGCTTTTGGATGAAGCTTTCCCCTAATCTATGAGGGTATGTGTGCATAAGCAATTCACCAAAAGATCTTACAATGATCTAAAGAAGGTCTCCTGCCATTCCATGCCTCATAAGGTGTCATCCCATCTAGTGATTTGGATGGAATCCTATTGATTAGATAAGTGGCTATGGAAATAGCCTCTTCCCATAGATAATTAGGGAGCTTTTTCTCATTCAACATCGATCTTGTAGCCTCTACTATTAATCTTTTTATTCTCTCTCCCACTCCATTTTGTTTAGGAGTGTACCTTGTTGTAGTCTCTCTCTTTATGCCTTTATCTTGTAAGAAGGAGTCAAACTCATGTGAGAATATGTCCATAAGATCTGAGCCTCTTCAAAATTTTACCTATCTGATTCTCAACCAATGCCAAATACTTCTTGGAACAACTAAAGAATTCGTCTTTATGCTTCATAAAATAAAGTATTGTCCACCTACTATAGTCATCTATGAATAAAACATAATATCTTGATCCTAAAATTGATGGTTGTCTACTAGGACCCCACACATCTGTGTGTACAAGCTCCAAGTATTCTTCATACATGTATCCTCTTTTGTTGAATGGCTGCCTATGTGACTTGCCAAATTGGCATGCTCCACAGTTGTAAATCATGTGTTGCTTGGACAAATTTGGGATGCCAAGCACACTTTGATCCCTACATATTTGCTTCAATGTCCTTTCACCTATATGTCATAGTCTCATATGCCATTACCAATTCAGATACGGTTTGTTCCTTATAATTGAAGAGAGCGATATTTCTTGTATCTTTAACATTGAGGGTAAAAATTCTACCAAATTTCTCACCTTTTGCAATCCTCTTGAAGCCTTGTTGAGGGTCCTCCACATAGGCTCCATGCCTTGTGAATCTAACACGTAAACCCTTCTCAATAGTCTGTCCAACACTAATTAGATTCCTCGTCATTATTGGCACATACAATACCTTGCTTAGAAGATGCATGTTTCCATTAGATGCTTTACCACTTCCAATCTTCTTTACTGAGTGCCTAGTTTCATCACCTATCTCGACTTCATGCTTTCCTTTGGGTTCTTCAAGGTTAGACAATAAGGCTACATTGCTTGCTACATGATTAGAGCAACCATAATCAAAATAGAATGGGTAACCATCATCTTAACCTTTCTTGGCTCTCATATTCATGAGTAATAGGGAATCCTTTTGATCATCTAAATAGTTTTTATAGTCTCTTCTTCCTCTTAAGCCTCCTTGATAGTTGTTGTTGTAGCCTTGGTTGTAATTGTGATGGTAGTTGTTTCCTCCATTATTGAACCTACCTCTTGATTGTCCATAGCCTCCTCTGTGGAAGCCTATTCCTCTCTCATTCTTTGTGTTCCTAAAGAATTCATATGTGGTATGATTTGTCAAGCTACAAATGTTGCAAGGTGAAGAATTGTATGGTCTCCCCCTACCTCACTTTCCTCCTCTACCCCTTCCTCTAGTACCTCTTCCTCTACCTATGAAATTCACTTGAGAGGTACTTCCATCTTCTTCATTCTTCTTACATTTGGCTTATCTATGTAAAGGGCCGAAGATTGATTACCTCTAGAAGTATCTCCATTCTTGTTGAGCTTTGTCTCATGTGTGAAGAGGTGCCCCATCAATGTATTGAGGTCAGGTATCTGCATGTCCATACATAGGTCCATTGCTATGGTAAAAGATTACCATTTTTCATCAGCCTTGATGCCATTTATGATTTGTGTTACTATCTACTCTCTTCTATTTCTTCTCCCATACTCCCAGGTTGATCAGCTACATCCTTCATCTTGGTCACATAGTCAACTACATTTTGATTTGGTTTCTTCTTCAATGTTGTGAACTCCATCCAAAGTTGATTCTTTCTGGCCCTTGTATTTGATGAGAAGTATGAAGATAGTACTTCCCAATATTAGGTAACAAAAAATCAGATATTGAATTGAGAAGGTAAGACCTGGCTAGAGCATCCTTTGCACACCATGCAACTAGTCTCTCTTGCTCCTCTCTTGTAGGTTGGTTTTTGCTTCTAAAGGTTGGCATTTGTTCATCTCCACATATGTATTCATACAAGATTCTTCCTTAGAGGTAAGCCTTCATCCTCAAGGATCAAGGTGTATAAATTTCCCCTATCCAATGTTTCAATGAATTATGGAAATCCATCTCCCATTTCACCTTGATGTTTCCCTAATACCACCATTGGAGGACATGGTGGTCACCTTCTAGAGATGAGATGGTGTTGCAAACTCCTACTTCCCAACATCCAAAAATAAGTTGAGAAGTGTAAAGTAGACCTCCTGAGATTTCCATGAAGCACAAATAATCACCCAAGTATTTTGGAAGAGGATCCTCATTTCTGTGGATCAAAACAGATGACTTGGAGTTTCACTGTGAGCCAAAAACTTGTTATTTTGGTCACTACACCTCCTTAGAGAAATGAAGAATACTCCTTCCTTGGTAAACATTGGACAAAATTCTTTTGCAAATATTTAATTGACTAAGATAGCTAACGTTCAAAAGTTATTTCAATTAAAATGATCAACTATGCTCAAAGAATGATGCTTAGCAAAATTGAGATGCATCCCAACATTTTAGGGAGTTAACAATATGGAGACGAGAGAGCAATGTTTTGCACATAACTCCAGAATGGATCTGACAATTAAGGCGAAACTTTGTAGTATACAAATAGACTATCTAATGAACCTATAACAACTTCAATCACTGAAAATGATGAAGTTCACGCTCAGATAATAGATCAGAGAAGCTCAATGTTCTAAGGAGTATATGACTAAGTAGAAGAGATGAGACATGGGACGATTATATGTATTAATGCACATAAATTACATTGACGTTGGCAATGAATGATTGCACAATGTGAGGGCAATAGAAGAGCTATACTGTGAGCTCAATATGCCACACTAATTCCCCTTAAATCCCTGCTATATCATCCCCCCATCCATGTGACTAGATAGTCCTTTTTTATATCCTTTTGTTGCAGCCAAGATTCAAGTTTGAATTCAAATCTTTACCTAAAAATGTATCAAAGTTTTAGGACTTGATTTTCCATAAATCCTCACCAAATAAGTTTTGGAAAGATTTGCCTATGATCTCATAATTTGAAGTGATTCCACATATGAATTTTTATAAGGAGTAAAAATCAATCTTTTACAAGGGATCATTCATGTGCTAATACATGAATGAACATATGAACTTTAGGCTAAGTGATCAAGCATTTAGGCTTGGAGTAATTGGACCAACACGGGGTTCACTTAGGCACTGCACACACGTGTGTGTGTGTTGTCCTTGTCTGACGAGTTGTGTTTGGACACTGAGCACCTCGCTTGATGGTCGATTGTCAAATGCAATGGGCCCGCGCTTCGAAAGGGAAACAAAAAGCTCTCACCCACATGGGATGAAGGATCGTAGTAGACATCGTAGATGACGTCTATAAAAACTAGATATGCTTGACCATTTATATGGGAGATCTTGGAAGGGCTTGGAAAAGAAAAGTTCTTCACCAGGATTGACCTTCCAGGAGCTTACAATCTTGTCATAATCATTAAAGGATATGAAAGTAAGATATCATTTTGAACAAGGTATGGAGAGTTTTAAAGTTTTGTAGCCAACATCTATAATATATTCTCCAACATCTGGCCACAGTGGATGCTTTTGATATGTGGCTACATTATTTCGAGGGGGCAGCCCATAGAGTAAGTGTGTATAAAGATCGTAACAATGTAGAGTACTTTACAAAGAATTGTATCCTCTATAGAAGGCAATCTCAATGGAGTACAATTTATCTAGGTTGGTCTTCTTTTATCACATACCACCTAGGAGGGAATCAATGTTAGTGAGATGGCTTGTAAAGAAAAGCTTACCTTGAATAAAAGGAATGCAAAGACGCTTTTGATAAAACAAAAAGTATACTACTCATTCCAAAACATTTCTAGCTAGAAACTGTCTCCTTAAGCCATCAAGAAGATTCAATAATGACCCATCTAATTCGAGAGTTTTTACCACATGATGACTTGTTTTGTAATGTAACTCAAAAAATTCAACAAGGAATAGATCATGAAGTAAATGAGCTCCAATAAAATGATGGGCTACTATATTATATGAACTTGTTGTATGTCCCTTCAAAAAAGCGCAAAATCCAAGTACTTTAGCAACATCATGATAACCTTGCAACAAGACATTTTGATGGCCTAAAACGTGAAAGGAAGTCAAAGAATGTACAAAAATCTATGAAACTTTCAGTAGATCTAATGTACCTTGTCATAAACCTCATTCCATCTTGCAACCTTCAGCCTATTCTAGAAAGGTCATTATCTTCATTATCTATCAATTTCATCACAAGTACCAAGGCTTGACATGTATGATTACATTCTTGGTATAGTGGATAGATTGAAAAAAATGGCACACTTGAATAAAACTACTAAGACAATCATAGGTGTAGCACTCCTATAAATTTTCTTAGATAGGTCTTTATGCTTCATGATAATAGTAAGAGTGATTAATATCCAGAATTCAATTCCAAATTTTGGAAATTTCTTTGCAAGCTCCTTCATTGAAGTTAAATTGTGTAGAGCCAATCATCTAGAGACTCATGGACAAATAGAATGGATGAATAAAGTCCTAGAGTAGTATATCTTTTGCATCATCAACTTTCATCAAAATGATTGGTTTTATCTTTTATCCTTTCTAGATTGTGCCTTTAATAAACATGTTCAAACATCTAGCAAGTAGAATACCTTCTTAGGAAATCATGGATAATACCCAAGCATGGATGTACAACTCTCAAACCATGTCACGAACCCAACTGTCAGAGATAAGGCACAACACCTCATTGATATTCACAAAGAACCAAAGGAAGAGATCCACACACCTCAACATTAATATATGTATTAGGCACATAATTATCATATTAAGAATTGATCCTTTCACATTGGTTGTAAAGTGTGGTTACTCAAGAACAAGTTGCACAACTCAAGGGCTTGTGCAAGGTTAAACTCTTAGAGGTTTGGTCCTTTCACCATGTTTGCAAATACTTATCTAGTCACATTCAAGTTCGTTTTAATGAGTACCACGATAATAAATCTAGTTTTCAACGTATCCATGTTGGGGCCATACTAAATTTTGTGATTGAGGGGAAAGAGACCTAGTCCTTTACCACCTATCAAGATTGATGCTCACGAAGAATTGGAAGTGGAGCACGCTGTAGATTCTAGAACATCGTGAGGAAAATTGGAGTATCTTTTTTATTACAAAGTGTATGACATTAATGAACATACTTGAGAACTTATTAAAAACCTTTAAAGGTCACTTATGAAGGTCCCGTATTTCATAAGAACAATTGAATGAAGCAAAGACTAGAGAATGGATGAGGCAATTAACCTCCCATCCATGCAAATGGAGTCGTCTTTTATAGCCTTTTCTCGGAGCCACGATTCAAGTTTGAATTCAAATCTTTACCTAAATTTGTTCCAAAGTTTTAGCACTTGATTTTCCATATATCCTCACCAAATAATTCATGGAAAGATTCTCCTATGATCTTGTAATTGGAAGTGATTCCACATATGCACTTTTACAAGGAGTAAAAATCAATCTTTTACAAGAGATCATTCATGTGCTAATACATGAATGAAAATATGAACTTTAGGATAAGTGATAAGGCATTTGGGTTTGAAGTAATTGCACCATCAGCTATGCCTCAAGCCTAACATGCTTGGTCTTCAATTCTCTTTAATCTAGTGCAATTCAATCATCATCTTGAACCTCATTAATTTAGTTCCATCCACAGACTTAGTTAGAATATCCACACATTGAGAGTTTGTTGATACATAGGACTATTGTATGTCCTTGCTAAGTAGCTTCTCTCTCAAATAATCAAAATGCACTTCAATGTGCTTAGTCCTTGCATGATATATAGGATTAGTAACCAAATATATTGAGCTAGTATTATAGCCCCTTTATTCTGCTTCAATTGATGTCAATGCCATGGTTGGTTGTTTCATTGATGACCATGAAATCAACTTAGACCCTGCAAAAGATAAGTAGCAAGAGATACTCCTCCTATCATTTTTTGAGCTAGCCCAATATACATCAGAGTATAGCTTGATATTGAAGTCAGATGTAAATGGATAAAATAGCCCCTCATTTATGGTACTCTTCAAGGACTTTAAGATCCTTTTGGAAGCCTCCATGTGAGTTTCTTGGTGTATGCATTAATTGACTCAAAGTATTCACGCCATAGCATATATCCACTCTTGTTTTGCAACAAAACCTTGGTCTTGCAAGTATGTGACTAGCCTGTGGTTCGAAGATCTAGGAGCTACCATACAATGCCTTCCTTAATTTAGTTACATAATGAGGTTTGCCTCTGTCTTCATATCTTGTTGGTTGCACCATCTAGACCTCTTTAGAGATCCATCCATTAAGAAACGTATTTTTAACATCTAATTGGTACATGTTCCAGTTCTTTGAAGCAACAATACTTACTAAAACTCTCATAGTTGGCATGTTGGCCATAGGTGAGAAGGTCTCCTCATAATCCATTGCATGCATTTGAGCGAACCCCTTTGCTATTTGCCTTGCTTTATACGTATTTATTGTGCCATCTAAATTTGTTTTCACTTTGTAAATCCACCTGGATCCTATTACCTTCATGAATGGTTTTTTGGGAACTAAATCCCAAGTACTATTCTCTTGAAGTGCGTTAAATTCTTCCTACATAGCTTCCCTCCATTCTTCTTGCTAGAGTTAGACGTCTTTGGAAGCACACGAATATCACAAGGAAGAAGAAGAAGCTTGGAACACAATACACAATGTTGAATGTATTACCACTAGAATTTACAAAGATGGGTAGCCCATTAGGGCAATAAGCATATATACAAGTGGGGGAGAAAACCTCCTAAAGAGGGAAAAAAGTACCCCGGTAGTCCTAGAGTGTTCACACGCATCATTACCTAAATATATCAACAAATCCCCCCTGGGAGTGATACAGTGAACAAGGAGCTGACACTCATGTATAAGGAAGTGTCAACCTATGTGGAATAAATCCACAAAAGGAAGTAAGCCCAAAGATTTGTAGAAAGCTTCAAACTTCTCCCTAGGCAAAGGCTTGGTAAAAAGGTCTGCAATGTTCCCCTACATGGGCACATATGCCAAGCTGATCTCCTTAGCAGAGAACCTCTCCATGACATAATGATAATGCACCTCAATGTGCTTAGTGCAAAGATGGAACACAAGGTTCTTTGCAACTGCCAATGCGCTCTCATTTCCAGCGATGATGGTCGTGGTAGAAGACTGACCAACACCCAAATCAGCCATAAGGCATCTGAGCCACAAACACTCAAAAGTCCCTATGAAAGTTGCCCTATACTCAGCCTCACAATTGGAAGTGGCCACAATACGCTTCTTGCTCAACCAAGATATACATGAGCTACCAAGCATGAAGCAAAAGCCAGTGGTGGACACACAAGTGTCATAGAAATCAGCCCAATCACTGTCAGAAAAAGCATAAAAATATGGCGATAGTGATCTCCCCTTGGGATAAAACAACCCAATAGTTGGGTACCACTCAAGTATAAAAGGATGCGCTTAACCACCTGGCAATGCTTGGCACCTGGGCAATGCATAAACCTACTCATATGTGAGACAACAAATTGAATATCTAGTCAAGTAATGCATAAGTAAATCATGCATCCAGTAGCCTGCTCATAGACAATAGCATCAAATGCATCTCCAGCATGATGAAGGCTCAATCATAAACCCATCTCCATAGGAGTGGCAATAGGCTTACATTGTTCAAGGCCAAAGTGTTCCAATAATGTGTCAATATATTTCATTTGACACAAAGCCATTCCACCATCAACTTGCATAAATTGAATGCCGAAATAGTGATGCAAATGACCCAAATTAGACATCTCAAATGAGGCATGCAAATCAGCCTTAAAATCAGCAGTATGCATGTCATGAGGACTAGTGAGCATCATGTCATCAACATACATCTCAATGATCAAAAGCACATCATTAGCACACTTAACATATAAGGTGCTTTTAGTTGGACGGTTCTCAAAACCATGGGCAATGAGATCATTCCATACCAAGCACGTGGTGCTTGCTTTAAACTATATAATTCCTTCTCTAACCTGCACAACTGGTTTTCGTGCCCTTTCTACACAAAGCCACGGGACTAAAAAACATACACTTCTTCATGCAAATCACCATTCAGAAATGATGTTTTAATGTCCAAGTGATGGACACTCCAACCATGATGATCTGGAAGTGCATAGATGCTATGAATAGTAGTCATTCGGCAAGTAGGAGAAAAGGTTTCATCATAATCAATGCCACTTTCCTACGCATAACCCTTTGCAACAATCCTAGCTTTATACTTGTCAACTATTCCATCATGTTTATGCTTCAACTTGTATACCCACTTAGTTCCAATGGCCTTCTTGCCAGGAGGTAAGTCACATAAAGAAGAGGTACCATTTTTCATGATAGCATTATATTGAGATTGCATTGCTGCCATCCAATGTTCAAAATTTGGTGCTTCATCAAACAAAACAGTTTCAGTCTCATCACAAAGACTAGAGGCAGCCATAGCATAGCAATTTGATGCAAAAGAGGCACTATGAGAGGCTAACCGAGTACGATATGATAGAGGTGCATCTTATTTTCTATCACTCAAGGTTTGCACCAGCCATTTTGACATAGTTTTTGCCTGCTCAATATCCGCTCTCTCATCAACAAGTGCATCATGTAAATGTGTATCAAAAATGGAATGATCCACATCATCACATGAAACCTAGAGGGACTGAGAAGTTGCCTCATTAGGACCACCACTAGACTGACCACCTATCAAAAGAGGCAGCAAAGTATTTGAACTTTCAATGCAGTATTTGATATTTCAATGGAGAATTAGAAGATATGCATTGTTACAATGCAAAGATCCATTCTGAAAGAAAAATTTGTTTGCATACATCGATCCCCTATTTGCATGCAAGAAATTCAAGATAGGTGCATGATAAGAGTCTTGTTTGAGTTATCCTTGAATTTGATTGAGAAAATCAAGATCTATTATAGAAAGCAGATTATATAAAAGTCTTTGACTCAACACATCAATGACCTTAATTTCCTTAGCAACCAAATAATTAATGTCAAAATCACGCTCCCTAATAAATCAATTCATGGCTTTTGCCTATTGCTAAGGAATGGTGGTGTAAAAATGTATCTTAGACTATAATGATTTGTTTTCAATTCACACTTAAACCCTAACAATAGATGTCTCCAATGCTTAAGTGCATGTTGAACAACAAGAATTTCTAGATCATGAGTAGAGTAATTAAGTTCATGTTTTCCTAATTTTTTGGATTCATATGCAACCATCATATCATCCTATGAAAGAACACATCCTATATATCTACCACTTGTATCACATGCAACCACACAAGGTTTTCCCATTCTTGTATTTTCAAAACATAATTTTTAGTGATTCACATGATTTTTGAGAGACATCACTCAACACAAATACTGCATTCTTTTTCTGCAAATTTGTGAGGGGATTAGCTATCTTAGAGAAATGTCCTCTTTCATATTACGCCAATCCTAAAAACCTTCTAACATCCCTTAGAGTTTTAGGAACTAGCCAATCAACTATTTTTTTTTACTTTCTCTTGGTCTATATGAATTCCCGCTTTAGAAATGACTCTTCCTAGATACACAAGTTGATCCTTAGCAAAGAAAAATTTAGTCTTATTTCCATGAAACTTGTGTTCTCTAAGATTTTGCAAAGTCTTCTTAAGATGTACAACATGCTTATCATCATCTTTTGAGTATACAAATATATCATCAAGAAATATTTAGATGAATTCATCTAGATAATCATGAAAAATGTTATTCATTAAGCACATGAATGTGACACTAGCCTTTGTTCCTCCAAAAGGTGAAATTGTAAAATCATAGTGACCATAATGTGTTTGAAAAGTTGTCTTGGGTATATCTTCAATTTTGATCTTGATTTGGTGATAAGTAAATCTTAAGTAAATTTAGTTAATATTGTTGCTCCATTTAATTAACCTAATAAGTCATCTATGTGAGGGAGTGGGTACTTATTTTTAGGCTTCCTTTTTCTTAAATAAAATAGGTGCTCCCCAGGGTGAAGCACTTGGTGTTGGGAAGAAGGAGGTGGGGGAATGATGCCTCATACGGGGTGTTGGAGGAGATGGTTGACACCTTCTAAAGAAAAGATGGTGCTTCACACTAGCTAAAATAGAGTTAAGAATTGTAAGGTAGACCTCTTGAGATTTTTTGTAAGCATAGATAATTACCCAAGTACTTTGGAAGATGATCCTCAGATCATGGGATCAAAACAGATAACTTGGAGTTTCACTATGAGCCAAAAACTTGTTATTTTGGTCACTACACCTACTCAGAGAAATGAACAGTACTCCTTCCCTAGTAACAATCGGACAAAGTACTTTTGGAAATATCTAATTAACTAGGATAGCTAACTTTCACAGTTCATTTCACCTAAAATGATCAACTATGCTCAGAGAATGATGCTTAGCAAAACTGAGATGCACCCTGACATTTTAGGGAGTTAACAATATGTAGACTAGAGAGCAATGGTTTGCACATACGTCGAGAATGGATGAGGCAATTAAAATGTAACTTTGTAACATAAAAATGGATTATCTATAGCAGCTTAAATCACTCAAAATGATCAAGTACACACTAAGAAATAGATCACATAAGCTCACTGTTTTGAGAAGTATATGACACTGTAGAAGCGATGAGACATGGGAAGATTATATGTATTAATGCACATAAATTACATTGACATTGGCAATGAATCATTGTACAATGTGAGCGTAATAGAAGAGCTATAATGTGAGCTCAATATGCCACACAAATCCCTCTGAAATCTCTGCTATATCATCCTCCCATCCACGCAACTAGATAGTCCTCTTTTATAGCCTTTTTTCGGAGCCAGGATTTAAGTTTGAATTCAAATCTTTACCTAAAATTGTTCCAAAGCTTTTGCACTTGATTTCCCATAAATCCTCACCAGATAATTCATGGAAAGATTCTCTTATGATCTTGTAATTGAAAGTGATTCCACATATGCACTTTTACAAGGACTAAAAATCAATCTTTTACAAGAGATCATTCATGTGCTAATACATGAATGAACATAGGAACTTTAGGGTAACTGATCAAGCATTTGGGTTTGAAGTAATTGCACCATCAGCTCTGCCTCAAGCCTAACATGCTTGGTCTTCAATTCTCTTTATGACACTGTACACTGATGTTTTATCCCACATTCACCCAGAAATGCATTAAAATCAAAAGACATATGTTCCCCCCCTCGATCACAATAGAGGGTGCCCATTTTACATGCTCACAGATTTTCAGCCAAAACAAAAAACTATTTTAAGCACACAAACACTTTGTACTTTGCCTTCAATTGATATACCCATGCATTCCTGGAAAAATCATCGATGAAAGTCACGAAGTAAAGATAGTTCCCATAGAAGGTCTTTGCATAGGACCACATACATCACTATGTACAAGCTACAATTTCTAAGTAGCCCAAAGTGAACCATCTTTTGAAAAGGAAGAACGTTACATTTTGCCCAAAATAGAGCCTTCAAATACATGTTTATCGGGTGCCTCAAAATTGGGCAAAGAAGGCACCATTTTAGATTTCTCCAAGCATAGAAAACTAGCAAAATTAAGATGACCAAAGCATGCATGCCAAAGATTTGCATGTGACATAGCCTGAGAATCATGTAATGCACACGCCAAATCATTTACAGATCTTTCATGAGCCTATACAACCCACAACATAAAATGCTAGAAGCAATAATGACATCGTCATTTCACCGATCATGAATTGTACATTTTTCATCAACAAATTTCACAACCAAGCCAATCTTGGCGAATGTAGAAACTGATAGTAGATTTCTCTTGATGCCTGGCACAAACAAAGCATCTAACAAAGTGAAAGAACTACCATCAACAGTAGTCAAAATGATCTTACCAACTCCCATAATAGGATAGGAGGAGTTGTTGGTGCATGTAACAGTATTCCCTGTAGGTGTATGCTCAAGTGAAGAGAAGAAACTGCATTGCGAGGTAATATGTTTGGTCGCCCCACTATCAAAGTACCAAACATCTGAGTCTACTGCAGACATGCACTGCTCATGAGAAGATGGGTCAAAACTGCAAACAGTAGTAAATGCCCATTCTTCTTCCTGCATAAGATTAACATACTCTATTTTCAGTGTAGAGGCCTCTCCAACAACCATTCTGACCTCTTTCTTCTTTGCCTCTTTAGTAGCCAGTTTTAGATAGCTTTTGATGAAATGATCATTTGCTTTAAAATATTTGCAAAACAATTTCTGCTTTTTTGATTTCTTCTCATCTTTGTCTTCCTTCTTTGAATGTGCAACATTTGCAAATTTTTGCTTCCTAGTAGAAGAGCTCCATTTACCTTTGCCCTTCTCAGTAGCCAGAGAAGCTTGATATGCAACACACATAATGGACCTATTCTACCTAGACTAGTCTTTTTGCAACAAAACAGAGATTAACTCCTCAAACGATAAGGCATTTGGATTGCCTTTCATCATCAATCAAAGAGTAGATGCAAAACTCTGATATGATTCAGTAAGACCATTCAAAACGGTCTACACAAGTGAGCTATCTAGTATAATTTCATCAGTAGAAATCAAATGTTCTTCCAAATCCTTGATCTTTGTGAGAAAACTATCCATAGAATCTTCATTCATGTGCTCACTCTCCAATTGTTTTCGGAGGTAAGCAGCACGAGCCTCATTTCTAGCTTGGTACAATGTGATAAGTGTATCCCAAGCATCCTTAGTTGCTCTAGAAGAGCCAATGTAAGGAATAACGAAACATTTGACACACAAAGCGATCAATGCATGGGCTTGAGCGTCTCTGCCATTCCCAAAAGTTTGCTTTGCAGTAGGTGCAACAAAAACAACAGCACAAACAGGAATCTATAGAATATCATCATCTTCGACACCATCTCCATCAGCTCTAGCACGTGTATTTGCAATAACTATATTCGAAGGTGTAACAGGATGTCTTTCAACATGCTTCACAATATTCCATAGTCCTTTTGTGACCAATACATGATGCATCATATAAGCCCATAATGGATAGTTGGTACCATCCAACTTATCCTCAATAGCCAACATACAGAATACATCACTACTTTCAGCCATGGCCGGTCACTAAAATACCTTGATGCAAAAAATTGACTTTATCTCAAAAAGTTGAACAAAACTTCCCAGCCAAATTTTGCTAAACCTCTAGTAGACTTTGAGATGCTTATATTGGCGAACCAAAAGTCGTATATACCTTTGGCACAAAAAGACAAAATAGCCTACACAAGCACTCTGATAGTGCGTTGAGAGGCCGAAATGAGCTTAGATCCCGATTTGGTCACCTCATAGCGAAGTTGTTTTGATATCTAAAACACACCTTGAGTATACTTACCAAATTTTGTGCAATTCTGAGACTGCAACCGGAGAGGTGTAGACAATACCCTAGATGAAGCGGCAACCTTCTCTGATACCAATTGTTGGAGTTAGACATCAGCGAAAGCACGAGAACAACACAAGGAAGAAGAAGAAGCTTGGGGCACAATACACAATGCCGAATGTATTACCACTAGAATGTACAAACATAAGTAGCCCATTAGGGCAATAGGCATATATACAAGCCGGGGGAAAAAATCCTCCTAAAGAGGGATAAAAGTGCCTTGGCGGTCCTAAAGTGTTCACACACATTACTACCTAAAGATATCAACACTTGATTCTTGTTGGCTTCCTCGAAAGAAGATGGTTCCTCTGACATAAAGTCTTTATCTATGTATATAGAGTGCTTGGTGACTAGTGATGTTCATTGCCATACCTTATGGGTTTCTTGCTTTCCCTTTGAGATTTTCTTAGTCCTTGATTTGATGATTCTTGAATGTCTTCCAATTTTTTTAACTTTTCTTTGCCTTTGGACTTCAAAGATTTGAATTCTTCAAGATCAATTTTTTCTTCTCTTTAGAGTTGACATCCTTTGATGTATGTGGTTCTTCCTTGGTCAGATTTGGAAAAGCATTCTCCAAATCATATGGTAGCTTTATTTTCCTGTAATCATTCTCAAACCAAGAGCTATTTTCATCAAATACCACATCCCTACATACCGTAAATCCTTTGTTCATGGGATTATATAACCTATATCCTTTTGTGATTTTGATCATAGCCAATAAATATGCATCTTTCAGCTTTTGGATGAAGCTTTCCCCTAATCTATGAGGGTATGTGTGCATAAGAAATTCACCACAAGATCTTACAATGATCTAAAGAAGGTCTCCTGCCATTCCATGCCTCATTAGGTGTCATCCCATCTAGTGATTTGGATGGAATTCTATTGATTAGATAAGTGGCTATGGAAACAGCCTCTTCCCATAGATAATTAGGGACTTTTTTCTCATTCAACATTGATCTTGTAGCCTCTACTATTAATCTATTTATTCTCTCTCCCACTCCATTTTGTTCACGAGTGTACCTTGTTGTAGTCTCTCTTTTTATGCCTTTATCTTGTAAGAAGGATTCAAACTCATGTGAGAAATACTCACTATCTCCATAAGATCTGAGCCTCTTCAAACTTTTACCTATTTGATTCTCAACCAATGCCAAATACTTCTTGGAACAACTGAAGAATTCATCTTTATGCTTCATAAAATAAATTATTGTCCACCTACTATATTCATCTATGAATAAAACATAATATCTTGATCCTAAAATTGATGGTTGTCTGCTAGGACCCCACACATCTGTGTGTACAAGCTCCAAGTATTCTTCATACATGTATCCTCTTTTGTTGGATGGTGGCCTATGTGACTTGCCAAATTGGCATGCTCCATAGTTGTAAATCATGTGTTGCTTGGACAAATTCGGGATGACAAGCACACTTTGATCCCTACATATTTGCTTCAATGTCCTTTCACCTATATGTCCTAGTCTCATATGCCATCTCCAATTCAGATAGGGTTTGGTCCTTATAATTGAAGAGAGTGATATTTCTTGTATCTTTAACATCAAGGGTAAAGAGTCTACCAAATTTCTCACCTTTTGCAATCCTCTTGAAGCCTTGTTGAGGGTCCTCCACATAGGCTCCATGCCTTGTGAATCTAACACGTAAAGCCTTCTCAATAGTCTGTCCAACACTGATTAGATTCCTGGTCATTATTGGCACAAACAATACCCTTCTTAGAACATTCATGTTTCCATTAGATGCTTTACCACTTCCAATCTTCTTTACTGAGTGCCTAGTTTCATCACCTATCTTGACTTCATGCTTTCCTTTGGGTTCTTCAAGGTTAGAAATTAAGGCTACATTGCTTGCTACATTATTAGAGCAACCATAATCAAAATAGAATGGGTAACCATTATCTTAACCTTTCTTGGCTCTCATATAAATGAGTAATAGGGATACCTTTTGATCATCTATATAGTTTTTATAGTCTCTTCTTCCTCTTAAGCCTTCTTGATAGTTGTTTTTGTAGCCTTGGTTGTAATTGTGATGGTAGTTGTTTCATCCATTATTGACCTACCTCTTGATTGTCCATAGCCTGCTTTGTGGAAGCCTCTTCCTCTCTCATTCTTTGTGAAGAATATGGTCTCCCCCTACCTTGCTTTCCTCCTCTACCCGTTTCTCTAGTACCTCTTCCTCTACCTATGAAATTCACTTGAGAGGTACTTCCATCTTCTTCATTCTTCTTACCTGTGGCTTTATCTTTACTCTTATTTGTATCTGTGTAAAGGACAGAAGATTGATTACCCAGAAGTATCTCCATTCTTGTTGAGCTTTGTCTCATGTGTGAAGAGGTGCCCCATCAATGTATTGAGGTCAGGTATCTGCATGTCCATATATAGGTCCATTGCTATGGTAAAAGGTTCCCATTTTTCATCAGCCTTGATGCCATTTATGATTTATGTTACTATCTACTCCTCTTCTATTTCTTCTCCAATACTCCCAAGTTGATCAGCTACATCCTTCATCTTGGTCACATAGTCAACTACACTTTGATTTGGTTGCTTCTTCAATGTTGTGAACTCCGTCCAAAGTTGATTCTTTCTGGCCCTTGTATTTGATGAGAAGTATGAAGATAGTACTTCCCAACTCTCTTGGGAAGTCTTATACTTCCTAATATTAGGTAACAAAAAATCAGATATTGAATTGAGTATGTAAGACCTGGCTAGAGCATCCTTTGCACACCATGCAACTAGTCTCTCCTGCTCCTCTCTTGTAGGTTGGTTTTTGCTTCTAAAGGTTGGCATTTGTTCATCTCCAGATATGTATTCATACAAGATTCTTCCTTAGAGGTAAGCTTTCATCCTCAAGGATGAAGGTGTATAATTGCCCCTATCCAATGTTTCAATGAATTATGGAAATCCATCTCCCATTTTACCTTGATGTTGCCCTAATAACACTGTTGGAGGACATGGTGGTCACCTTCTAGAGATGAGATGGTGTTGCAACCTCCTACTTCACAACATCCAAAAATAGTTGAGAAGTGTAAAATACACCTCCTGAGCTTTCCATGAAGCACAAATAATCACCCAAATACTTTGGAAGACGATCCTCAAATCTTTGGATCAAAACAAATGACTTGGAGTTTCACTGTGAGCCAAAAACTTGTTATTTTGGTCAGTACACCTGCTTAGAGAAATGAAGAATACTCCTTTATTTGTAAACATTGGACAAATTTCTTTTGCAAATGTTTAATTGACTAAGATATCTAACGTTGAAAAGTTATTTCAATTAAAATGATCAACTATGCTCAGAGAATGATGCTTAGCAAAATTGAGATGCATCCCGACATTTTAGGTAGTTAACAATATGTAGACCAGAGAGAAATGTTTTGCACTCCAGAATGGATGTGACAATTAAGATGAAACTTTGTAGTATACAAATGGACTATCTAATCAACCATAACAACTTAAATCATTGAAAATGATCAAGTTCATGCTTAGAAATAGATCAGCGAAGCTCACTGTTCTGAGTAGTATATGATTAAGTAGAAGAGATGAGACATGGGAGATTTATATGTATTAATGCACATAAATTACATTGATGTTGGCAATGAATGATTGCACAATGTGAGGGAAATAGAAGAGCTATAGTGTGAGTTCAATATGTCACACAAATTCCCCTTAAATCCTTGCTATATCATCCCCCCATCCATGTGACTAGATAGTCCTCTTTTATAGCCTTTTGTTGCAGCCAAGATTCAAGTTTGAATTCAAATCTTTACCAAAAAATGTTCCAAAATTTTAGGACTTGATTTGTCATAAATCCTCACCAAATAATTTTTGGAAAGATTCGCCTATGATGTCATACTTTGAAGTGATTCTACATATGCATTTTTATAAGGAGTAAAAATCAATCTTTTACAAGAGATCATTCATGTGCTAATACATGAATGAACATATGAAATTTAGGCTATGTGATCAAGGCATTTAGGCTTGGAGTAATTGCACCAACACGAGGTTCGATTAGGCACTGCACACACATGTGATTGTTGTGCTTGTCCGACCAGTGGTGTTTGGATGCTAAGCACCTCGCTTGATGGTCGATTGTCAAATGCAATGGGCCCGCGCTTCGAAAGGGAAACAAAAAGCTCTCACCCACATGGGATGAAGGATCGTAGTAGACATCGTTGATGCCGCACATGAATGCAAAATAAAAATACAATACTCCAGTTAAAACACCCAACTCAATAGTGCGAGATAGGTCTATACTCGATGATTGTGACCAATATACAAATGAATGTTAGAGTGTGTCTACAGGTAATAAAAATTGGATAATAAAAATTTCTAGCACAGTGCAGATCAGGTAAAGGCTAGACGGTCTTCTGGGCCACAATGCGAAAAGATGCCACTTCACTTTCACTTCGACCTTCACTCTTCACTTTCTTCACTTAGAAAACTCCAAATGTTTTTCTTCACTTTAGGTAATGTCTTGAGTAAGAAATAATGGGAACCCTTCACTTTGGTATCCAAAACGTCTCATTACTTCATGTAATATCTAAGGGAAAATTCCATGGGGAAAAACCAAATGAGCATTAGCCTTGTATTTATAGTTTCTCCCTAGGTTATCTCTCTACAACTCCAAAATCTTCTAGCCTTCTCCTTTTAATTCTTAGATCATCTTCTTTTTGATACATTCTATTTTCAAATTTTTTTTTTTCATTTTCTATTTTTGGAATTTCAAATCTTTCCTTTCTATTTTTGTTTTTCTTTTGATTTTTATTTCTCTTTTGATTTTTGTTTTTTTCTTTTTCTTTTTCTATTTTTTCTTTCCTTTTCTTTTCCTTTCTGTTTTTGACTAAGGTTCTAGTTCATTTCACACCTATGTACAATTATAATGAAATCAAGGGTTAGAATCAGGGTAAACGGTGATTGTAAGGTTCAAAACCTAGGGTTTTTATTCAAGAAAAATTAGGGTTCCCTATGATTAGGGTTAGAAACATCAATTGATGGTTAGATATGTACACTATGGGTTAAAACCTCAAGGTTTCCAAGGTTTTGAGTTAAGTTTTGAGGGTTAAAAGTAGGGCTTAGAGGTTTAAAGACCACGTTTTAAGGGTTATTTTGCATGTTATTCACCTAGGGTTTCTTGTTTCATGGACTTCTAACTTTTAATATATACACAAGGGCTTAGAAGTCATGGGATCGGAAGGGTTCAATTTAGGTTTTCCAAGGGGAAAAGGTCAAATTTTCAGGGGTTCAGAACAATTTGATGAACTTTAAACAAATATGCAATTCCAATGCACAAAAAAAATCAAATGATTTCCCATCACATAAATAATCAAATCAGTCAACTCATGAGTAGTTTATAACTCTTATCATCTTCTAGCAATCAAAACATCATATCATGGTCTGAAAACCAATGAAACAAATTTGAAAAAAAGTTATTGGTGCACACTCTCTAAGGGATTTCATCTCGACATCCATCTTATCTAGAATTTCTTTGCGAGATCATCTATTTGAATCTTAAGATCCTTTAATTCATCTATCTTAAGTCTATAGGTGCTCTAGAATATTGTTCACTCCCCAGTAGAGGTTGATGGCCTCTCAATTTGGCTAGGCAGAGGTATACCACGCAAGTCTTTTGGAAATACATCTACATGTTCTTTCAAAACATTCTCTACATAATTGAAAAGATTTTAATCATGATCTTGCTCATGTAGATTGTTCACATAAAATACAAATGTTCTAGATGAATCACATATACCTCTAATCATCTACATAGGAGAAATGAGAATATGCTTAGGATTATGCACAACACCTAGAATGTCGATAGATTCACCATCTGGCATGAAAGTGATTGTTCTTTGTTCATAATCAATTGTTGTAAAATTATGAATGAACGAGTCCATACCTATAATTACAATACTTTGTTTAATTTGAACCACATGGAAACTCCCAAAAGACCACCTATGAAAAAAATGTAAATGAAAGGTTTTTAATGTTTCCTTTCACATAATGTAATCATCCATTGGCCATCTCCATGCATCTTATTATCTGCATATTTAAGGATATACCTAAATTTTCTACCAATTTGAAAGATAGAAAACAATGCATACTACCCAAGTCGATCAAAAATATGATTTTATGCATATGAATCATACCCAAAATCCTAATTACAGAAGGGTTGGGAAAGACCCATCCATCATGCAACATAAAGTAGATTTAGGGAACTTACCTCCATCATCTACTTTTTCAATTATTATACCTTCCTCAATGATGTTTATCACATTTGATTGTGCATGCAAAAAGATTGCCTTGTTCAAGCATTCATATGTCCAGCACCCTTGCTCCTCCCAATGGAAACAAAAACTAAGTGTTTTTTTCTTGCTCAATAAAATCAAGGTCTTGATTTTAATGGATGGATTGACACCTCCTTTCATTTTCCATTTGACTAGGATTCTTACCTTGATTATTAGAAGATGAAGTCTTCTTTGATTTGTTCATGTTTGTTGTCGCATGTCTTTGTGGCCTATGTCTCATCACAATCAGTGGTTCTATTCACCTTCTAGAAATTGAACTTCTCCATCTTCCCAAAATTTTTGGCCATCGTAACAACATTTAGAAAATCACTACATTCAGATCACTTTAGTTTATAGCAAAGCTCCTCACAAAGCCCTTCAATAAATTACTCTTCAAAACATGACCACTAAACTCCAATGCATATTTATGAAGATGTAGGAACTTTTCTTTGTATTCATCAACACACAAGCTATGCTTGTCACTCTCATGTTGTCAAAAATTGTAGGAATCCATCTTCTTATCCATATGGTAGTGTGGAGAAGAGTAATGCTTTTTTGCTTTCTCTCTAATTTCGTTCCTTAGAACTAGACCAGAACTCATCCGAGTCAACATATACGACTTCCTCTAAACTTGGTGATCCCATATAGGTGTTAGATCCCAACCTTTGCATTGGACTCGTCACTGAGTTGTTGAAGATTAAAGAAATCATGTATCTCTTTAATCCATGCCTCTAGATCATCACCACTCTTCTGAAGGGCTTCGGTGTGCCGAACAAGAGGAGGAAGGAGGAAATGGAGGGAGAGAGAAGAGAGGAACGACGCGCGGATATGTGTGGGAGCCTCGAAACCCACATAATGTTCTCTCTTGAGGCAATGCTCTATATATGATGTATATATATGAATATGGGAGTAAGGTCACATGACCCTTACATCCCCAACAATCTCCCCCTTAAGGGTCAATGTGACCATAAGTGGAAAAATATACAAAGAATGATGTAGGACTATACAATAATGTACAGGAAGAGTCCGGATCTCTACCCATACCAGATCAGCCTACACCAACTACCTCAAACAAGGTGTATCCATGCACCTCAAACTGCTCTAGACTCATATCGATAAGAGTCGAGCTCACATCTGACTGATGCAAGAACTGACGAAGTTCTTGCAAAGCTCCCACTCGCTCTATGCCTATGTCAATCATCGAACGACTGACAACTCCAAGTGCAAATGCTCCAATAGCAACTGCAATGTCTGGTCTCCAGCATAACAACTCGTACATCAGACTCCCGAATGCTCACGAAACATGTGCTATCGTGGCTAACCTAAGCATGTTAGCCATGCCTCTATCCAAGGTATCTAAAGCACTATCATCAAGATCAACATGTCCTAACATATCTGTATCAACATCTGGCATGAGCGAATCCAAGAATGACTGCATGATCGCTGACTCATCAACATCCAAATCAGCCATCCTATCAACCAAGGATGTGTCTAGTTGTGCATCCTGAGAGCTAATATGCTCTGGTATACGCTGTGTACCATGAGAGCAATCGTGCTCTACCACACCAAGTGTATCATCATGCTCCGCATGAGCTAACTGCACAACATCAACACAAAGATCAAACTGATGATCTAACTCTAACTGAGTATCATCACAATGCTCTACATGAGCATCCACATCATGCTCTAAAGCATCCAACTGATCATCCAAAGTATGCTCCATATGAGCATCCATATGATCAACCAAACCATGCTCTATATAAGCATCATGAGCATCCAAAACATGCTCTACATGTGCATCCATCTGAGCATCTGAATCCTGCCATACATGTGCATCATGAATGTCAACAGACCTATCTGTAGGTAGACAAAATGAGACATGAAGAATCTCACATCGCACATAAGGGTGAACTCCCACTAAGACGAGACTGTCTCTCACATGAAGTACCTGTACTGGATACCTGTGCCCAAGCCTGGCACCTCTGACAAGCATAAGCTGTCCCAACTGCAACTGAAAATGATGCTCGCCAAGGAATGCATAACATCTGCTCTCCTGTAACTGGCTAACTGAAATCAAGCTCATAGGGAATGAAGGCACATAGCGTACATGTCTGAGCATAAGTGATGCTCCACTAGGTAGCATAAGGCATACATCTCCTGCACCCTCAATCTCATATGTCGTACCATCAAGCAACTACACACATCCACGACTCTCACTTGAGAATCGACAAAACCACTCACGATGTGGAGTAACATGAAAACTGGCTAATGCATCAAGCAACCAAGCCATATGTGTACCATCCAATGAATAAGAGAAGTCATGAGATGAACCATAGGAGAAAGTAATATCACCATCACTAGCATAATCAACTGCCATAGACTCTCCTGAAATCACTACCTGACCTGCATCACGTGCATATCTCTGACGTCGTCGTCGCATCCGTCTGAAGCAACATCGTCGAATATGGCCCTCATGACCACAATGCCAACATCGAAGTCGTCGATGTGATCTATGTCTCACATGAGTCAATGGACTCGCATACATATCATGTAGTCTCTGCCATAATGCACTACTCGTCTCCTCATACATAACAGACTCATATATAGAATCCACAAGCTGTAATCGAATAGTGGAGCTGGCCAATGCATCCATATCCATCCATACGTGGTCGAGCATGTCACGAGGCCTCTGTGCATCTCTATGCACATACATGTGTAACCCTGCACGAACCAATGTATGCCACATCTGAGCTTTCCATCTCGGAAAGTCAGTACCATCGAATCGAGAAGACACCATGCTGGCAATCCAAGACTAACAATGTAATAAGAGACTAGAAACAATACTCTATCCTAAATAGGATCACACCTGCATATCCATATGCATAACTCACATCACATATGTCTCACTGGAGAAGAAAACCATATGAACCACCTGTCACATAACCATGCATCTAGCATGCATATAAAAACACGAGCATAAGCCTGCTCACCAAGTCTCCAAAGTGACCAAGTAGATATGAAAGAATCCTGGGAAAAATTCGACAGAGTATCCCCTGTAAACTGAGCAATCAAACAAGATAACCAATAACCAAAGAACAATAAGTAACCTGCCACCACTTGTCACTGATCCAATCAAAGATAATGGCAACTACATATGCCAAAAAGTGATAGCAATACATGCCAATATAATGGTGATGCACCTCCCACTCAAGATTGAATCTTGTAAGATGGTCCAACCTATCACAAATAACCTGTGACCAAGTCCAAGTGAATGGAGATCAACAATGATCCAAAGCTATCACACAAGCTTCAAGATCCACTAGAGCTCCTTTCTAGCATAAAAGCCGATGAAATTTCGGCAGCATCTCCTTTGTAAAATGGACTCTAGAACCAAAATAACCATGTGGGAATCACCATCC
Source organism: Ceratopteris richardii (assembly GCA_020310875.1). NCBI lineage: Eukaryota > Viridiplantae > Streptophyta > Polypodiopsida > Polypodiales > Pteridaceae > Ceratopteris > Ceratopteris richardii. The sequence goes on along the minus strand of CM035424.1, from coordinate 58,871,136 downwards.
ACATAAGCCAAGAATCACACTGGCAAATATATATCAATCAATGACCAAATGCTAATAACGGTGACAAACAAACGTGTAACTGAGGCTCCAATCTGGATCATGTACCTGCAAAGAAAACAAAAGATACAAGTACCAAACAAGATCCAAAATCAACTCTCACAAAAGTATGTGCAACCGGCAAGTAAATCCATAACCAAGTGGCATAAGCAAGATATAGACCACAATGCCACTATACATCCATGATCAAACTCATGATGACATAAACCTCAAAAAGAGTATACCACAATGTCATCTTACATGCCAAACACGTAACAAGATCATGCTCTACTCTCATATGGAGGAGCTACCACAGTGATCATAAATGTACAATGCTTTGAAGCTCTAAAAATAAGAGCTTGCACACCATAAATTCTCTCTCGAAGAAGTTCCAAAGCAAATTCAACCTCCAAGTGCAATTAGGGTTCGTTTGACAAAAATCTGTTGCTCTGTGTTTTGCTGTTTCAGAGGTGATAACCTCTGAATCTGAACTTTTGGTCTTCAGCAAACTTCAAGATCTAACTCTTGGCTATATAAAGAGATAATGAACACCTCAATCGGAGGTGTGTAGCTAAAGATATGCTCAAAACAAGCACCTGTTGTCAATTTCAATTTCACTTGCAACAGTACTGCTCTGTATTCTGCAATTTCGGCAACCTAAAACTCAGAATCTGGATCTGAGTTCTTCTACAAAGTTGTAGCTATCTTTCCAAGCTACAAGCAACAAGTTGAATCATCACATTCCGAGCTATCGAACTCAAGTTATGACAAAAAAATCGACCTGCTGTCCTACTCAATGTAGATTCGCCTTCTACAATTCTCCACGTTTTTCGAATTTTCAGCACTTCAGAAGTCCGAACCAAGTTCTGCGCCCTTCTGCGAAATTGTAGCTCTCTGTGTTTGCTACGCACAGAACTTTAGAACGCGTCAATCGGAGCTTGCTAGCTCGAGTTATGACCGAAATACTGAACAGCTGTCAAGAGATGTACCTCTTCTCACCTAAGCTTCCATTGAAGCTTCTTGCACACCACCCTTCAACATGCTCTGATACCAATGAAGGGCTTCGGTGTGCCGAACAAGAGGAGGAAGGAGGAAATGGAGGGAGAGAGAAGAGAGGAACGACGCGCGGATATGTGTGGGAGCCTCGAAACCGACATAATGTTCTCTCTTGAGGCAATGCTCTATATATGATGTATATATATGAATATGGGAGTAAGGTCACATGACCCTTACATCCCCAACATCTTCTTCTCACAATCGCCTGCATATCTTCCTAGTTGCATTTTTGTCTTGATCTAGGCACACTAGATGATCCCACACCTTCATCCATATCATATTTCTACTCATGAAAAAATTTGTTACACCATTGTGTTGTTATTTGCCTCGTTCTTTGTGTAATTCTCCAAAAATCTTCTGAATAAGCTCGTCTTGATCATGCATCTTTTTTGTAAAACCTTCCATCCTTTTTGAGGATTGATTGTGCTCTAATACCACTTGTCGCCCTTCCTGAATCAAAGCTATGGAATAGAAAAAAATAGTACTTGCAAAAGATAATAGAAAATGTGACATGCAAGAGTAGAGAGGATATGACTCAAAGAAAGAGAAGTTCTAGTATTATAGATTTGAATCAATCGATACAATAGCTTTGGAAAATCCCTTCTTTACAAAGTCTTGAACTCCCCACCACCTTTGATCTATCAGAGTCTCATTCACACTCGCAATCTCAATCACACTCTCACTTTGACTCTGAACCTCAATCACAAGGTAATTCTTTGCTTTTCAGCCTCTTCCTGCTTGAGATAGCAAATCTCTTTCAAAATATATTTTATCATCCCAAGGAAATTTGTAATCCACAAAATATAGAAAGCATTTGCTCTCACCATGTTGCGTGCAAGACATTCATAAAAGCATGCATGTATAGTAGTCAAGTGCTTTCTTCAGTGATACATGTCCAAAAAACAAGAGAAGAGGAACAAAAACACATATCCAAAGACATCCATAAGTGTGTGTGGCATGACATATGCTTCAACATCATGGATTCAAATAGAAATAGAGAAGCCCAATATTTGTTTTCAAGTACCTAAAAAAATGGCACTTTTCGAAGACTTGTTGCTCATAAAACAGTGAGGAATTAGCTTAAGGTTTTGAGACACAAAAATGTTCAACTCTTCGATCTACAAAATAGTGTTAGTGATTAGCTAGGTCCGTATCCATCTCCAAGTATCACATTTGAGCCTTGCAAGTTTAGAAATTCTATAGAGAGGATAAAATCAACACATTTTCTTACAACAAACTAAATCTAGAGCATTAAATGAGGTACTTAAAACATGATTCAAAAAAATATCAGACATAAACTTTTATTTTCCTATGCATGCTCTACATTTCTCTCATACAACATATCTCTTAATTCCTATATCTTCACACTCAATTTTCAGCTATAAAACATGATGTCAAAAACTTTTCATGGAACTCCATCATTCATGTGCTCACTCTCCAACTATATTTGGAGCTAAGCAACACAATCCTCATTTCTTTCGTGGTATAAAGTAGTAAGTGTATCCTAAGCATCCTTAGCTATTTTGCAAGAGCGGATGTGAGGGATAATGGCATGTTTGATAGACAAAGCTATACATGCATATGCCTTAGCATCTCTGCCATCCGAACCAAGTTAATCTATAGTAGGCATAGGAGGAATCGCAATAGGAATATGAATTTGAAGATTTTCATATTCACAATACTACATAGTCCTTTTGCAAGAAATACATGACCTATCATACATGCACAGAAAGGGTTATTGGTACCATCTAACTTTTCCTCAACAACCAACCTACTAAATACATCAGGTCTTTCAACCATGGCCACTCACTAAAATATATTCATGCAAAAAAAATCATTGTTTACCAAAAATCTAAACAAAATTATCGTGTTAAGCTCTATTAAATGTATAGTAGACTTTGAGTTGCTTGTACTAGTGAACTGAAACTATATATATGTTCTCCACAAAAGGACAAAATTGCATGCATAGGTGCTATGATAGTGCGATCAAAGACCGAAACGAGCTTAGATTGAGAGTTTGAGACCATAGAGTGAAGTAGTTTTGAAATCCTTATCACCATGAGTATGCTCACCAAATTTTTTGTGATTATGAGACTACAACTAGAGGGTTGTCGACAAGACCCTAGATGAAGTGCCAACCTACTTTGATACCAATTGTTAGAGTTTTAGGTCTAGGAAAGCATGGGAATAACACAAGGAAAAAGAAGAAGCTTGGATCTCAACACACAATAACAAATGTATTACCAAGAAATGTGCAAAGATAAGTAACAAGATAGTGGTATAGGCATATATACAAAGAGAGGGAAAAAACCTCCTAAAGAGGGAAAAAATGCCTTGAAGGTCCTAAGTGTGTTCATATATCAATAGTTCCACAACAAAGAGTTCTTGCAGGTGGGTGGGTTTTGATATGAATACTTCTAAGTATTCCTAGAAGATAGTTGCAAACATTTATTTGGAAGCTCATTTATAACAAGCTGATAGGTGCTTAATTCATGCATGCTATGCATAAAGGGCCTTCAATGACAGCTTGGTTCTCATTTCATATTCTAGACCTTAATTGCCTTTATTGAAGTCGGTTGGTGATATATATGGGCCTTTCACCTTTTAAAAGCTCTTGAATACAACTATCATTGTTGTCAGGATCTTGCTCACGTGCAAACAGAGATTACGAATGCAGAAAACACACAGAAGAATAGATGCAACAAGAGATGAGACAGAACGCAAGAATGGGTGCAATCGCCCCCCATGCACTCTGTTCCAACAATCCACAGAGTCCATGCATTTATAGGAATTATGATTACGTCGAAAAGAGTGGTTACATGAGAGCGGCTTCGAAAAGCACGTGTGAAACTAAAAGTTGGTAACTTTTACAGAAAGCCATTGCTTTCAATAGCAGAAACTGCGGTCTATAATGACCCTTATTCTAAACATTACTTTTCTAACTGTTTCTAACAATAGAACCTTCTATGCAGGTTTATTTACAAGATAAATAATAATTATTTGGATTATTGATATCCGCCCTTTCATGCCTTGCACGCTCCACATGAACCTTCAGCTGCTATATCAAAAACATCAAAAACCCATTAATACATCAATAATTTAACACTCTAACAATGCATTGCTCAATAATAATTTAACACTCCAACAATGCATTGTTCAACATATTCCATGTTACAATCCAACAATGCATTGTTCAACATATTCATGTTACACTCCAACAATGCATTGTTCAACCACTGTTGTCAGGATCTTGCTCACGTGCAAACAGGGGTTATGAATGCAGAAAACACACAGAAGAATAGATGTAACGAGAGACGAGATAGAACGCAAAATTGGGTGCAATCTACCCCCATGCACCTGTTCCGACAGTCCACAAAGTGCATGTATTTATAGGAATTTTGATTACGTCGAAAAGAGTGGTTACATGAGAGCGGCTTCAAAAAGCAAGCGTGAAACTAAAAGTCGGCAACTTTTACGGAAAGCCATTGCTTTCAATAACAGAAACTGCGGTCTACAACGACCCTTATTCTAACCATTACTTTTCTAATTGTTTCTAACAATAGAACCTTCTACGCAGGTTTATTTACAAGATAAATAATAATTATTCGGATTATTGATATCCTCCCTTTCACGCCTTGCCCCCTCCTCACGAACCTTCAGCTGCTATATTAAAAACATCAAAAACACATTAATACATCAATAATTTAACACTCTAACAATGCATTGTTCATTAATAATTTAACACTCCAACAATGCATTGTTCAACATATTCCATCTTACAATCCAACAATGCATTGTTCAACATATTCATGTTACACTCCAACAATGCATTGTTCAACATATTCCATAAGTTATAACAATCATCCCCTAAAAGATCATTGCTTTCATCTACATCACTACTTCATGCATGTTCTTAAGAAGTGGTCATGAATGGCATATGGTGGAAATAATGTATGCCATCATGCGGGGTCCTTGGGATGGAGAAAAGTACGTATAATTCAGCCAATTGACACATTATGGGTTATTTAAGACCTTGATGGAAAATGTGGGCTGGAACTTCTTTTCAGGAGAAGGCCATAGCATGGGTTCTAGATAATTTTATTGGGAGCATTGGACCACATGTGCATCATCTTGAGATATGCATCTAATAGATGTTGGTGCCAATTTAATTGAAATATGGTGCCTCTACATGCTCGGTCTAGTACATCTCCGAGTTGAAACTGAGTTGCAAAGTTGGCTCCTTGCCAATGGTATGCTTGAATTTAGAATTGTAGTCTACTAAAAACGCAAAACATGGCTTGTATTGTAGTTCACAGGTAGTGATGAAGTGCCCATGAGAAAGATTCTTGTAATTTTAATAGATAAGCATTGCATATTCTATATTCGTCATTGCTTGAATCTATATTACCACTCTGGCATTATGTGATCAATCAATTTCTTTGATTTGTTTCAACCATTGTTGCCTTGGTGCCTCATATATTTATTTTCCTTCTTTAGTAACAAGCCTTCCAGTTATACTCCTTTGCATAGCCAGACTTTAGAAGATGAGAATCTATCATCGTTTCAGGTTGAAACGATTTATAAGCTCATGGTGGGTGCATAAATATACGTATATACATGTGTGCAGAAATACACATTGCATGCATGGATAAATATTGCAGCCATTTGCTTTCTACTACTCAAAAAGACAGAGACACTGCCAAAGATACTTCAAATGATATGAAGTCATACAAGATCAAAGGTATTTTATTATGTGCAGGAAACATTTGGCGAATGTAAGTGGTCTTATGTTTTGGATGTTATTTGTGTAACTCTATCTCATTCCAAGACTATTATGCAACAGCCACTATATTTCCATTACATATTGCCTTGCATATGTTGATATGGTATTGAAGAAGCTATTAGGAATGTGAAATTAATTGTTATCAGATTCATGTGATTGTTAATTGTGGTTATGCTAAGACGATGACTTGTTTACGAAAACAAGCACATAATTTTGTTTTCTCATTTTGGTGCTATTGTTTTCTTGAATATGAAATGATGCACAATCAAAGAAGAAAAGTGCACACGATATTGATCAATGTGTACGCTTCCTACCTGTCTCTCCAACTACTCATCATCTTCTGTACATTGAATTCTGTCATATGAAAAATATTTCCTTATTATGAATTAGAAAATCTATCAAGAAAGAGTGATGAGTTGTTCAAGTCTAATGCAGATCAGGATAAAATGAATGCTTTTATGAAGTACTAATAATTGATTTGAGTCATCAGTGTACCTGAGATTGCTCCAAGCACCTGGCGTGCACCGTTGGATTTGGCGGTTGACTTGATCGACCAACAGAGCATCCACATACTTCCGACGGTGCATCACCGTCAAAAAGGATTAGAGGAGCCATACCATGTGCATAACCATGAGGAGTCAATCTTGTCTCAAATATTTCACAACCAAGGGAGTCTACTCTATGAACTTTTAGGATCCATCTGCCATATCCAATATCAATGGGTCATCTTCTACACATCAAATCACACTACCTTTGCCAATTGAGTTCGCACTCCAAGTACTTATTAGCTTAAATGAATTAGGCAATATGACTTTAAGAAACTTCTACAAGATGTCAACTTAGGATCCGAAATAGAATATGAAGGAGAATAATAACAACAACAAAGGGAAGAAGACCAATAAGAGGGAAAAGCACAAGAAGAAGAAGAAGAAGATGTAGAAGAAGAAAAGGAATAAGAAGAAGAAGAAGAAGAAGAAGAAGAAGAAGAAGAGGGAGCTCTAGCTTACACTAATAAACTTCAAAGGCTATGACAAAAAATGGAAGATGTTCATGCCATAGGAAAAATTTCAATGAGAAGCAGTCGGCTACTCATGAACAAACTCTTAAAACAAGAAGGTGTAGACAAAGGTGTGGCATCATCGATGCCACCAATAACATGTTATACAAACCTTGAGTCCAATATGATGAAAGGCTAACCCACACAAGAAAAATCTCTAGAAAGCACATTAAGATATGGATTACTAGAGGAGAAGTGAGCATGTCAGCCCAAGCTACCATGGATGCAGCCACCACTTCCACAACCCCAACTACCACTTCCACAACCTCAACTACTATAGAAACCATTGATGTAACCATAGAGACCCTTGTGCAAAACTCACCCATGTTGCCCATTAGAAACCCTACTTCTCAACCTTCCACCCTAGCCAAAGCCTTCACCCAACCTGGAAGAACCCATCTTTCACACCCTACCTTGCTCATCCTTAGAACCAAAGAAGCAGTTTCTCACTCGCATATCTTTTCGATCATCACCAAAACAATGTATTTCACAACCTACCATCTAGGCTCCTTACAGAAGCCCTAGTTGATCATCCAACCACTTACCCACTCAGTGTAGGTCACCACGAACCCCATTCCACTATAAATGGATACCCCTCCTCACAACCAACACCAACCTTTTACAAACCAATGTCCTAGTCTTCCCCATTCTCATTCGTAAATCTACCATAGCCACCACCAAATACACTACCACCTTCCCTACAACCTCTTGTTTCATTCTCCACCTCAACTTTTCATCGTCTAGCCCAATCTACATCTTGGTGGGATGATCTTCACAAGGCCAACATCAATTTGTAACATCCTAGATTTCTAATGATACCACCACCATAGCGCCTTCCATCCCATTTTTTATGATGGTTAAATCATGCACTTCCATGTCCAATCCCATGGACATATCACCACCCAAATCACCTCCCATACCCCCCACACTTCAATCTTCCCCAATCCCCCCTTGACTAACTTGAGTGGCACCCACCACACAACTCTACACAACATCAGCACTTCGAATTGCCATTCAATCCTCCTCTACACTAACCTTAGCATATACTACATTCATAAAGGTAGATAAAGTTATTACTTTGTTGATTAATTACGCCAATGAATTAAGGCATGAGTACCAACAACTAGCAAAGCATAATGCAACCCTTCAGGATCAGCTTATGCAACTTCACATATAAGTTCTAAAGTTAGAAGCCGCTAATGCTCTTCTACAAGACTAGTACATGAGGCTACCAGATTCAAATAACCAACTTAAGAAAATCTCCAAAACATCCATTAATAAGAAGTTGAAGAAATCCAAGGCTATGTCCATATTCAAATGGAAAACAATTCAAAGCTTCAATGGAGTATGGCATTATTACAAAGACATCTAAGAGCTGCATAGGAAAAGAACAAAAGGCTACAACAAAAAAATAAGAAAACTTGACAACATCAATAGAGAACACCTCTAGGGCACCGATCAGCCTGTCCAATTTCCAAACTGTGTCACCAGAAAACATCTGCATTATATTCGAAAAATATGGTAGCCTCCTAGAGATACACAAAAATGTTTTTGAGGAAGTAGCTCAGTTACAAAAACAACAAAAAATACCGAACACCCTAGTTTCACAAACAACTCTAATTATGGCATAAAAAAATGAACTGGTAGAACTATAGAAGTAGTTCCATGAATTACAAGTGAGACTACTCCAATATGAGTGAGCACCCTCACCCTTGGAAGTGCGACCACTAGAAGAGACAATGGAAATCTTAGAGGAAAAGACCTATCAAGAGGCATATGAACCATCTCTCATATCGAGTGGCCTGAAAAACCGCAGACATGCGAAGATGAGATTTTAGAATTGCACATCATAAGAATGCAGATAATAGTCGGATAAGTGGTCATCACAGAAAATAGAATCGAGCGCAAAATTTTATTGGATAATAGATGACATTAGAGAGAACGGATATAGCATCCCAGAATCCCATGCTTGGTCATAGTGTGTGCAGGTAACAATCTTATATTGTAGTTAGAGTGCAATGGGCAAAGAAGAGCTGCAATCTCCTACTTTGTGAGACGGAGCTGAACTTTCAAACCCAAGTTATGTTGTTATGCATGTAATCATACTGCCCAAAGACATTCAGTGTGCTGAAAAAGAAGTACGTAGAGAGCTTACACACTAACAGAAATCCCCAACAAGATTTGAAACTCGGGTCCTTTACACAAAGTGTCTATTTAATCGGAGCTTCTGTACATGAAAAAACCAACAGCAAGATGACTTCTATTCGTCGAGCGTTTGACGATACAGAATGTTAGAGAGTGAAGTGAGTGCTGGAGAAGAACCTTCTCCTCCTTCTTCAAGATTCTTCTCTAATATATCAATCTCCTTATTCTTCTCTATGATGCTCCTCCAACTTCAATAGCTACAAATTCCCTTCTACATCCTTTGTGCAATAGTATCTTTGACAAAAAACACTCCAAAAGCATAATCTTCCCTCTCCTCTAATCTTTCGAGAATACCTCCTGCTGTCTGCCTCGTGCATCGAGTTTTGTTTTGTATCTCCCCTCTCTAGAATTGTCCATCACTCAATAACTACTTGAACTTTTATCTTCATACTTGTGTCTGCGTATGGACGCAACACCATCCAAAAACTTTCTCCCAAATTTTTCCTTTTTTGCTTACATGTGTTCTATACTGTTTATCTCCTCCCATTTTTCCGTGCATGCGCTCCTCTGTTAACTAACTTACCAACTCTCAACTTAGAGTGGCGTGAGTTGTCGGAGCCATTCTTTTCCAATCTTTTCTCACTATAATTAGCACTCAATAGACATGCTGCTGTGATCACGATAAGCTCTTTATAATTAGCCATCAAAAGAAGTGCTGGTGAGTATCTCACTCTAAACTTATGGAAAAACATCGATTACTATTTTAAAGATTTGTTAGAATCATGCCATCATTTTCCTGTAAACTATTTCAAATCTCTTATCATTTGAGCTAATGGACTTTTCTCTATATCAAGGCATAGCTTAGCCATTGGAACATTTAGTGATAAGAACCAAGGTAATGTATACACATTTACTCCTTGCTCTCATTCGAGACTCCTTCCATGTCATCATCAATACACATTTACTCCTTGCTCTCATTCAAGAATTCTTCCATGTCATCATCAACCACGAGTGTGTTATGGATGGTGAACTCGAATATTTCTGAAACTTCATCCCTCTTCACAACGGTTCCACTCTTCTCATCCAAGGTTGAGATTAATGGAAGTAAATCATTCCGACATCCCCCCCCCCTACAAAAACTGTACATCGTTCTCGATGGGCCAACTTGTAGATCGAGGAAACAGCATCTTGATGGTCATCTTGCACAACATCCTCAATGGGCCTTTGATATGTGCATGGGATAAAAGATAAGTGTCTATGCATGGCCTTTTAATGTAGCCCAATTGAATGCATACTTTGAAATGCATAGAGAAACAAATATCGTGCAATCATTGAGGTAAAAGGCTTCTAATGGTGAAGCTTGTGCTCTCACTCACAAAGATATTTATGTGCTAATACATAAATCCTTTCAATCACTCTTGTGTGCATAGGTAAAACGCAATATCTGCCTCGATGCAAGGTCATATGGCAAGACCCTATCATGCATATTCTAAGTGCATTTTCAAACTTTTATGGTGCATAAGGGGTAAAAGAGCAGTTGATGAGGAACCTTTTCAGAATTTGGTTTATGATTTAGTTACATGTGCAAGTAGATTGTGTAAGCTAAAGAATAAACATATGTGTATATATTTTGTTTTATGCATACTGGAAAATAAAATTTTAGTCTCAACATGGTTCAAATAATGGAGAATAGAAAAGAAGAATAAAATGCAGAAAAATCATCACTCAATAATTCTCTTAAATCACTCAAATTTTATTTGCTCAATTCTGTGAGGAAAGTTCTCCAAGAATTTTTCCTGTTTCATAGAATCATCAAGCATTAGGACCCAAAAATACATTTTATTACATAGCTTTCTCACTATAGATTCTCTCATAATTGCACACGAACCCTTCATGGATCGTTATTGGTACATGTTTGTTATATGCAAGATATTCCCTACAATAATATCAAAAACATATTTATTCATTTTTCATTAGTTTCATATATGTGTAATTCATAATTTACTTTTTTAATGAGGAGGAAAGTATAAACTTCCGTGATCATATAGGGGAAAATTCATAAATACCTTTTCGGGGTAGAAGAAGATGTAAAACACTTGTTCATCACATGGGGAGAATTAAAAAATATCAAAGATTAGTACTGAAAAATAAACATGCTTTACATTTCATCCTCACTACAATTTCTCTCATAATATCCTATCGATGGATCTCTTCATGGTTCATCTTCAATATCTAGAAACAAACTCTCAAAACACATTAGTAGGCATTTTGGAACTTTATGAAAGGATTTTATTTTTCATTAAAACTTTCATGTAATATCATCTTGCTATTTTGCTTTTGCATATCAAAAGGAGCATACAAATATGAAAAATGGCTTTCAATTTGCTTCAAAATTTTATCACCAGTTCATACTACTTTGGTCTGATCTTCATGTTCATGATATGGTGCATTTTCTGTACCTATATTTCCATCATCTTCTTGTTCTTTAGTATAATCTTGAATTTCGGTTAGAATATGATTGTATTTTTCTTCCATAAATCTTTTAATCTTTTCAAGATCAAAAAGTTATCATTATACAAATAGTTTGCATCAAGTTGGACATACTTTGTGCCATCTTCTTTACTTTTTACTTTAATTGGTTTTTCATGCTCTTCTTTATTTAATTGTAATCGTTCATTCAAAAATTTCTCAAATCTTTCTGTATCTATCTCTAATGATTCATCTTGATTCATAGTAATGGAGATTTGTCACTTTTTAGTTAAACAATTACTTTCATTAGATTGAGTATTGTTATGCTTCTTTGGCATCCATTGCTTCTTCAATCTATTAAATGATCTTGGTCGATGTCTTGAGTGGTCAAAATATGCTTTCATACCACCTCTTCCTAAATTCAAGTGTAGAGGTAAACAACCATGATACTTGCATGTTTTTTATTCAACTTCGAGCACCAAATTTTTTTCTACATGCATTCTCATATGCTCTACAATTCCCACATATATGATCGACTTGATCACACCAGAAATATATAACACTTCGTTTATGGACTCTATTTGTTTTTCTATGTAAAAATCTAGAAGTGAATCTTCTATGGTCAGGTAAAGGGTTTTGGTCAATAGAATGTGGAGATATATTTTGAACTTAAACTTGATGTTTATATTTACACTCACATGTAGAACTTTCTTTTACTTGATTGGTTAGAATTTCAATATTTTCTTTCAAACTTGAAATTTCATGGCTAATAGATTTGAATGCTACAATTTATTTCACATAAGTTGATAGTTTGTCCATACTTTCATTCAAACTTAAAAGTTCATAGTGAACAATTTCCTCTAAATTCCTAAACTCTTGATTAAATTGTGTATCTAAGGATTTAATAGTTGCACTAAATTCAGATATTACTTTAGTGAAAATTGAGAGAAAAGAATTTAAGACTCGAATTTGGAATCAAACTTCATATCCATAGTTCTAACTAATCGTGATTCGATGTCATGAAGAAGGTCTTATATATTAGATTTCATTTTCTTTTATATACGTGCAAGCAAGGAAAATAGAAGTATAAATACGTGGAATTTCTTCACGTCATATGTACTTGAGTTGCCACGTCGATTTTTCACATCAAGTTCACGAAATGTTGGAAGTATGTGGAAGCTCAATTGGTGGATCAAGTCAACCGGAAACTCCAACGGTGCATGTCGGGTGCTTGGAGAAATCTCAGGTACAGTTATGAATCAAAGCGATTATTAGTACTTCATAAAATCATTCATCTTATCCTGATGTGCATTCGAATTGAACACCTCATCACTCTTTCTTGATAGATTTTCTCATCCATAATAAGGAAATATCTTTCATATGATAGAATTCAATGTAGAAAAGATGATGAATAGCTAGAGAGAGAAGTAGGAAGCGTACACATTGATCAGTATTGTGTGCACTTTTCTTCTTTGATTGTGCCTCGTTTCATATTTAGGAAAACAAAAGCACTGCAAATGAGAAAACAAAATTATGTGCATGTTTCTGTAAGCAAGTCATCGTCTTAAAGTGACCACAATTAACAATCATGTGAATATGATAACAATTAATTTCAGATTCCTAATAGCTTCTTGAATGCCATATAAACATATGCAAGGTGATATGTAACAAAAATATAGTGGCTCCTGCATAATAGTCTTGGAATGAGACACAGTTCCACCAATAAAATCCAAAACATAAGACCACTTACATTCGCCAAAGGTGTAATAGAAAACGAATGGCCGCAATATTTATCCATGCATGCAAGGTGTATTTACGCACACATGTATATACATATACTTATGCACCCGCCACTACATTATAAATTGTTCCAATATGAAACGATGTTGGATTCTCATCTGCTAAAGTCTCGCTATGCAGAGAAGGAGTATAAGCGGAAGGGTCAACAACTACAGACATGACGAGATGACATTTTAGAATTGCACATCATAAGAGTGCAGATAATAGTCGGATGAGTGCAGTCATCAAAGCAAACAAAATCGAGTGCAAACTTTTATTGGATAATAGATGACATCAGAGATACTAGAGGGAGCATCCCAGAATCCATGCTTTGTCGTAGTGTGTGCAGGTAACAGTCTTATATTGTAGTCGGAGTGCAATGGGCAAAGAGGAGCTGCAATGTCCTGCTTCGTGAGACGGAGCTCTGCTTTCAGACCCCTGTTATATTGTTATGCATGTAATCATACTGCCCAAAGACATTCAGCGTGCTGAAATAGAACTGCGTAGAGAGCTTATTGACTCAGAGAGATCCCCAACAAGATCTGCAACTCGGATCCTTTAGATAGAATGTCTATTTATGAGGAGCTTTTGTACATGAAAAACAAAAGCAAGATGACTTCTAGTCATCCAGCGTTTGGCGATACAGAACGTTAGACAGTGAAGTGATTGCTGGAGAACAACGTTCTCGTCCTTCTTCAAGTTCCTTCTCTGATATATGAATCTCCTTATTCTTCTCTATGATGCTCCTCCAACTTCAATAACTCCAGATTCTCTTCTCCCTCCTCTGTGCAACAGTACCTTTGAAAAAAAACACTCCAGAAGCGTAATCTTCCCTCTCCTCTAATCTTCCGCAAAGAACTCCTCCTGTCTGCCCTGCACGTCCACTTCTGCTTTGTATCTTCCCTCTGTGGTCGTGTCCATCACTCAATAACTGCTTGAACTTTAATCTTCATGCTCGTGTCTGCATGTGGACGCAACGTCATTCAGAAACTTTCACCCTAACTTTTCCTTTTTTGCTTGCATGTGCTCTATACTGCTTATCTCCTCTCCTGTTTCCGTGCATGTGGTCCTCTTAAATAACTGACCAACTCTAGACTTAGAGTGGAATCAATTGTTGGAGCTGTTCTTTTCTCACTATAATTAGCACTCAATAGACGTGCTGCTAAGATCACGATAAGCTCTTTATAATTTCCATCAAAAGAAGTGCTGGTGAGTAGCTCACTCTAAACTTATGGAAAAACTTCAATTGTTATTTTAATGATTTGTTAGAATCATGCCATCATTTTCTTGCGAACTATTTCAAATCTCTTATCATTTGAGCTAATGGACTTTGCTCGATATCAAGCTATGAGCATCGAATCCCACAGCTAAGCCATTGGAACATTTAGTGATAGGAACCAAGTTAATTTATACACATTTACCTCTTGCTCTCATTCAAGACTTCTTCCATGTCATCATCAATACCCCTTTATAATAAGATCAGCCACGACTGCATTATGGATGGTGAACTTGAATAGCTTCGAAACTTCATCCCTCTTCACAAGGGTTCCATCTTTCTCATCCAAGGTTGAGATTAAAGGAAGTAAATCACTCCGACAACACAGGTCTTTTGGATCTTGAATTGATGAATCCAAGTCGAGATTAAAGCTCTCTGAATTGGGACATCATAAGATAGGCATTTATAAATGATGCGAGTGATGGAACAACAATTGTTGGATATGGGTTTACAAGATCAATGGCTATTGGTCGCATGAAACTGCTCTCTTATCCATATAGGGAGGTTAATGATCATATTTGAGGTTTTCCCCAAGTACGACTAAACTAGATACGCTTATGTAGTTGAGTAGAGTGATCTTGGACCAAAAACGAAAAATGCTACATGCATAATTTAAGTAGTACTTAGATTTTGGATAGCATAGTAGCCATATCGTTGAGCTTCATTATATTGTGGTTCTTCATATTGCCTTGTAATAGCATCTCCTCCTCTGATGGACGTGCATATCATGCATGGAGTGCCTCTTGTACTAAGTTCAAGGTAAGTTTCAACTTCTTCATCTCATTTTTGCACATCAAGGACGGGATGAAAAAAGTGCCTAGTACATCCTTCACATTGCTTGTTTCTAAACTATAGATCAAATAACAACATCTCCAGAAACTTTGCTTCGACAATGGTTCACTAAAGTATTGTTCTAATCCCTTTCTCTGTGAGATAAGTGGAACTGTGTGTTGTGGAGCAGTTCAAACTCACCTACGAAGAACTCGTATCTACCCCAAACATTGTTGAATTTATACTGTGATTCTCAAATATAGGCCGCACATCCAAGAGGTGCTACTAATTCATTGAACCAATTGGAGTGGGAGTTCAACTTTGCGATGTGACATGTAGGGGGTCTTGGATTGGAATGGCTCACAATCTCCTCACTTTTATTGGTCTCTCAATATGACGTTCAAAGATGGGCAAAGTGCTAATGTCCACAATTTAGGAACTAGTGCCTCCTTTAATCATATTTTACCAATACAAGTGACAATCTAGATTGATGTGCTAGAATAAGAAGAACCAATTAGTATTGTATAAGAAACTTTATGATGCCTTGTTTCCTTTACAATACCAACATGTTTCCGTAAATCCTTGTATGAGAAGTTAGTGATAATGTGAGTGATGAATGTGCGATAATGTGAGAGCTAGAATATAGCATGGATGCATACTCGAGCAATGCACTAATGAATTATGGTCCTAGTGGTGCACAAGTATATTACATTGTTGGTTTGGGTGGTAGTTTACATGGTTTGAATCTCTAGAATTCCCTTATGGGATTAAAAGTTTGGATTGTAAGTTCATACATGATGTTTGATGATGACTTCACTTGGTCGTGGGACCTTTTAGGTACCCATTTCCAAGTTGTTCTAGCATACAATCTATGCGATGATTGAATTATGATAGTTTTCAATGAGGGTTTCTAGGGGGTAGGATTGACAAAGTCGAACTAGAACCTAAGAGCTCATGTGTATTGATGTGGGCTCATAAGCAGGTCGTAGGCACCCAAAGATATCCATTAATATGGTGAGCCTTCACCCACCACTTTCGCACCTAAATATAGATTATTATTCACAATGGAGATCTTTGTTGATATCCTACTTTTCTCCTTGGCTTCCTTAGTCTCTTCTTTGGTAGAGGTTGCGATAACAATGGGGCAATTGAGTGCTCATCCAATGAGATTTTCTTTATACTAGGAAACACTTGTCCCGTACATTCTATAGGTGTTTTTGACACATCGATCCCTTTGTGTTGCTTGGCCTATCCCTTTGGTTGAACTACTATAATCACATTAGTCTTTGGAAGAGAAGGAAGATGCACTAGGCCTTGAGTTTGTTCGTCCATGGTTGAGTCCTTTAGGATCATAGATCTTTGGACACATAAAGCAACGTTTTCTCCAAGATTAGTCTTAAAAGAACTAAGAACAACTACTTAGATCACTGGTGATGAGATTCTCTAATTCTTATGTAATGCATTGTTCATGTACCCAAACATGAAGATTTTGACTTCTTAGGTATAAATTAACTCCATGAGCATAGACTTAGTCTTCATTCAGAATGAGAAACTTATTGAGGTCCACTTTGTGGCATATTACCACTTTGATTGTCATAGCAAAAGCCTCAATAGAGATGGGAGTTTCCACCATGAAAGAGGTTTCCACTTCTCCTAATCCTACAAGCTAAAACCCAATAGGTTTAACTAACAATTCCATGTCTTGACTATAGGAATACCGAATATCATTAGTTGTTGCTACTGAACCAATGAATCTGTTGATTGTTTTAGAGGTTGCGCCTTGTAGAATCTCCATTGAAATAAAGGGTCATCTATAAATGATGATAGAAGAGGGATTTCTCTTAGCCTAACACATAGCCATGGGATAGTAATGAGCTATAGAAGAAGAAGGATGATTGTCATTCATAGGCTTAGCTATGCCTTGCCTTCTCAAGTTTATTATTTTAGTACATTCTACGGCTTATGTATGTGCTTCTTCTCGTATCCTTCTCTCCTCTTTGTTTTGTTTCTTAGCCATCATAATTCGTCTCAAAATCTCTTTAATAAAAGCCTTTTGATAGAGATTGACTCAGCATGCAGTCATGTAGTTTGGAAACACATCTCCTTGTGGAGTGTCTAATTGGATAGCTCCACTATTAGATATCCTTTTGATGATCATGGTTCCATGGCCAAGCTTATCTAATTTATGTCCATGTTCCTTGAATGTTTACACCAAAACTAAACCACTAGTTTTCAACACGCTCTCCTTCATGTGTGCATCAAGTACACCTTTTATCTTTTCTTCAAAACATACATGCCTCGTGTTGCTCTCAATCTAGTCTCACCTATTTTTCCAAATAAAAGATCCTTGAGGATAGCTCATTTTTCATCCACACATGCTCTTGTGCAACCTTGAGTGTGGGTATTAAGAAGTCTAATGGAAGAACAACATTCCATCGAAATACCAATTGAAAGAAGTTGGCATTGAGTTCCATCTTGTAGGCAACCCGATATACCTAAACAACATGATAAAGTTGTTTTTTTGGATCAAAAGACTTGTTATTTACGAGCTTGGTCAATACAATTAAAAAGATTTTGTTGGTGCTCTCAACGTGTCCATTTGCTTGTTTGTAATAGGGAGCTAGCTTCTTATGAATGACCATGAAGTCTTGTAGAAGATATTCAATAACCTCATTCAAGAAGTGAGTTCCATGAAGTCGTGTAGAAGATATTCAATAACCTCATTCAAGAAGTGAGTTCCATAATCACAAGACATGGTAACCATGTCTTGTGAATACGTTTCCAAAAATACTTAGTTGTTGTTTGCACATCATCCTTTCTAGTGGCTTTCATTTCAATCCACCTGGTGAGATAAATTGTAGTTGTGATAATATATTTGGCATGTGAAATATTAGTTGGGTTTTTAATAGGACCAACAATGTCTATTCACCACTTTAAGAATGCACATCTTCCAATCATGGGTCTCAATGACATCTCATCTTTATGATTTGGATATTGACTCCTTTGACATGCATCCCACCTCTTCACATAGGTATCCGGCAAAGAAGAACCTTACATATTCATCAAGCGATCACATGGAGAAGTCATATACATTTGTGTATGTGGATGACATTATGCTTACAAGAGATGATTTTGAGGGTATTCAATGTATCAAATGAGGGATGAATTCAACATCATTGACTAAGGGAAGCTTAATTACTTCATTGGTTTGGAAGTAGTGTATATAGAGAAGGATGTGTAACTTACTCAAAAGACGTACATCAAAGATATGTTAAGCAATTTTAAAATGGACAATGAGAAGGTTGCAGGTACACCCATGGAAGTGAATTCCACCCTAATTTCTCATTAAGGTGATTTAATTGAATATTTGGAAATCTATAAAAGCATTTTGGGAATTCTTAACTATGCTACTCTAGCACGAGTAGATACATGTTATAGTGTAAGTGTTTGAGCTGATTCATGCATATATCTCAAAAGTCGCAATTATAGACAACCAAAATGGTTCTCAAATATATCAAAGGATCAATTAATGAAGGTTATTATAGTGATAAGCCTTTGATGTACACATGAAGATATTCTTTGATGTAGATTAGGTAGCTTCAAGAGATGACAGGAATACCTCTTGATATCTATGATTTCAAGTTCAAAGATTATCTCTTGTCCATTCAAAAAGCAACCTAGTGTTGCCCTCTCATCTATAGAGGCTGAATTAGAGTATTGGCCAATGCAAGTTAGGAAGCTATGTGGATTATGACATTATACTCAAATTTTGGAGTGAAGCCATCTACTCCTCACATACTTGGTGACAACATGAGTTCTTTGCATCTTGCTGCAAATCCTACTTATAATATGTAGGAGAAAACACATTGTGTTCCATTATCATTATGGTACAGAGATGATTGTAAGAAAACTATTGAGGTCTCATATGTATCTACTCAATAACAATGTGTAGAAATGATGAATAAACCTTTGGATGGAGTGAAGTTGAGGAGGTTCAAATCCATGGGTTGGACTTCAAAAATTGTCAAGGGAATGAAGACACACACATCTAGGTAAAATTTCCAACCCTAAGGGCATGGCTGCTACTCTTGGATCTCGTTGAGATTTGAGCTAATGCCAAATGTATAAACATGCATTATCTAATTATTCCTAAGGTTAAGATAGGATGTTATTTTCTCCAAACGTAAGAAGGAACATCAAGAGGGAATCTTGTAGATGTATTGAAAGCCAAATACCACAAATCTATTTGAACTAAAAATTCAAATCAAATTTATAAAAGCAAGAAAGAATATTAGGTTGATCTAGCTAACATTCATTTTTGAAGAAGCATAGACATACACTTTGTACTTGTCCATGGGATATTATGGGTGCAATCACACCCATTGGAGTATGGAATGTACATTTCTTGAAGCCCTTGGACTCCTCCAACCTCTTCATATACTACAAATAACATATCAATACATATATGTCATGTTTGATCATCTATTCTACTCACTACTCACTATTGTAGTACAATTCTTAGACTTTTTCAACTTCTTTGAGTCATTGAAGCGTGTATATGGTCTCATTGTATTTTCTACCAATTAGAGCATGAAGATATGAGTAATTGTGAGCACTGGAGTTGTGTGCACTAAGATATGAGTAGATCTATGTGAGTATGTCTGTGAATCATCACCTTCCTTAAATGTGGAGACTGCCTCGCTAACTTCTTATACATCATTTTCACTCTATAATCACTCTACGTTTATCCTCATATTTTATTCATGAAGTATTGGTAGAAGAACATAAGATTTTATTACTTTTGAGGAAAAAAACAATAATAGAAAAAGTAGCTAATGGACGACCTCTAGCATCTAGGAATATTACCAAGGAAACTAAACTAGTAATACTAGAACTTGGTAATCATGCTTCTCTGATATGTTTGAATGTAACATCAAGTTTGATAAACATTGTTTTCATTGGAATGCCTTGGCTAAAAGAACATAATTGAGACATTGATTGGGAAAGAATAAAATCATTGAGTGAGGTATCCACTAGAACCCAACATCTATAAGAGCTAAAGCCATCATGCATGTAGTAAGAAAGGAACCAAAATATACGATCTATTCCATACCACCTCGAGTCCAAGAAAGATAATCCAATAAAGCAACCTATTTAGTAGAAAGATTTTCAAGATGTTTTTGGAAAGAAGAATGTTGATGTACTCTAAAAGCATAGACCTTTTTTTTATGCCATACAAATTCTTGAGGACCATAAGACATCCTTGGACCAATCTATAGACTATCTGTAGACAAACTTACAAAATTCCAAAAGGATGATGATGATAATATAATCAATGGTTTCATCAAACATTAAAGCATTCTACAAGAGCCCCTGTCCTATTTTTAAATAACAAGGATGGAACACTCCAAATGTGTGTAGGCTAATATGGATTGAATAAAGTCACTATAAAAACTAGGTATGCTTGACCACTTATATCGGAGATCTTCACCAGGATTGACCTTCCAGGAGCTTACAATCTTGTCATAATCATTAAAGGATATTGAAGTAAGATATCATTTTGAACAAGATATGGAAAGTTTTAATATTTTTGTAGCCAACATGTACAATATATTCTCCAACATCTTGCGACAGTGGATGCTTTTGATATGTGGCTACATTATTTTGAGGGGGCAGCCCATAGAGTAATTGTGTATAAAGATCATAAAAATCTAGAGTACTTTACAAAGAATTGTATCCTCTATAGAAGGCAATCTCAATGGAGTACAATTTATCTAGATTGGTCTTCTTTTATCACATACCACCTAGGAGGGAAGCAATGTTAGTTAGATGGCTTGTAAAGAAAAGCTTACCTTGAATAAAAGGAATGCAAAGATGCTTTTGATTAAAAAAATAGTATACTACTCATTTCGAAACATTTCTAGCTAGAAACTCTCTCCTAAAGCCATCAAGAAGATTCAATAATGACCCATCTAATTGGAGAGTTTTTACCACATGAT
Organism: Ceratopteris richardii; assembly: GCA_020310875.1. Taxonomy (NCBI): domain Eukaryota; kingdom Viridiplantae; phylum Streptophyta; class Polypodiopsida; order Polypodiales; family Pteridaceae; genus Ceratopteris; species Ceratopteris richardii. The sequence continues at coordinate 58,849,765 of CM035424.1, read as the reverse complement.
GACTTGTTTTGTAATGTAACTCAAAAAATTCAACAAGGAAAAGATCATGAAGTAAATGATCTCCAATAAAATGATGGGCTACTATATTATATGAATTTGTTGTATGTCCCTTCAAGAAAGCGCAAAATCCAAGTACTTTAGCAACATCATGATAACCTTGCAGCAAGACATTTTGACGGCCTAAAACATGAAAGGAAGTCACAGAATATACAAAAATCTATGAAACTTTCAGTAGATCTAATGTACCTTGTCATAAACCTCATTCCATCTTGCAACCTTCAGCCTATTCTAGAAAGGTCATGATCCTCATTATCTATCAATTTCATCACAAGTACCAAGGCTTGACCTGTATGATTACATTCTTGGTATAGTGGATAGATTGAAAAAAATGGCACACTTGATTAAAACTACTAAGACAATCATAGGTGTAGCACTCCTATAAATTTTCTTAGATAGGTCTTTATGCTTCATGATAATAGTAAGACTGATCAACATCAACAATTCAATTCCAAATTTTGGAAATTTCTTTGCAAGCTCCTTCATGTTCAAGTTAAATTGTGTAGAGCCAATCATCTAGAGACTCATGGACAAATAGACTGGATGAATAAAGTCCTAGAGTAGTATATCTTTTGCATCATCAACTTTCATCAAAATGATTGGTTTTATCTTGTATCCTTTCTAGATTGTGCCTTTAATAAACATGTTCAGACATCTAGCAAGTAGAATACCTTCTTAGCAAATCATGGATAATACCCAAGCATGGATGTACGACTCTCAAACCATGTCACGAACCCAATTGTCAGAGATAAGGCACAACACCTCATTGATATTCACAAAGAACTAAAGGAAGAGATCCACACACATCAATATTAATATATGTATTAGGCACATAATTTTCATATTAAGAATTCATCCTTTCACATTGGTTGTATAGTGTGGTTACTCAAGAATACGTTGCACAACTCAAGGGCTTGTGCAAGGTTAAACTCTTAGAGGTTTGGTCCTTTCACCATGTTTGCAAATACTTATCTAGTCACATTCAAGTTATTTTTAATGAGTACCACGATAATAAATCTAGTTTTCAATGTATCCATGTTGGGGCCATATCAAATTTTGCGATTGAGGGGGGAGAGACCTAGTCCTTTACCACCTATCAAGATTGATGTTCATGAAGAATTGGAAGTGGAGCATGCTGTAGATTCTAGAACATCGTGATGAAAATTGGAGTGTATTTTTTATTACAAAGTGTATGACATCAACGATCATACTTTGGAACTTATTAAAAACCTTTAGAGGTCTCGTATTTCGTAAGAACAATTGAATGAAGCAAAAACTAGAGAATGGATGAGGCAATTAAAATGTAACTTTGTAACATAAAAATAGACTATCTAATGAACCTATAGCAGCTTAAATCACTGAAAATGATCAAGTACACACTAAGAAATAGATCACATAAGCTCACTATTCTGAGAAGTATATGACAGCATAGAAGAGATGAGACATGGGAAGTTTATATGTATTAATGCATATAAATTACATTGACATTGGAAATGAATCAGTGTACAATGTGAGTGTAATAGAAGAGCTATAATGTGAGCTCAATATGGCACACAAATCCCTCTGAAATCTCTGCTATATCATCCTCCCATCCACGCAACTACATAGTCTTGTTTTATAGCCTTTTTTCGGAGCCACGATTCAAGTTTGAATTCAAATATTTACCTAAAATTATTCCAAAGGTTTAGCACTTTATTTTCCATAAATCCTCACCATATAATTCATGGAAATATTCTCCTATGATCTTGTAATTGGAAGTGATTCCACATATGCACTTTACAAGGAGTAAAAATCAATCTTTTACAAGAGATCATTCATGTGCTAATACATGAATGAACATACAAACTTTAGGATAAGTGATCAAGCATTTGGGTTTGAAGTAATTGCACCATCAGCTCTGTCTCAAGCCTACCATGTTTGGTCCTCAATTCTCTTTAATCTAGTGCAATTCAATCATCATCTTGAACCTCTTTAATTTAGTTTCATCTAGAGATTTAGTTAGAATATCCACACATTGTGAGTTTTTTGATACATAGGACTATTGTATGTCCTTGCTAAGTAGCTTCTCTCTCACATAATGAAAATGCACTTCAATGTGCTTAGTCCTTGCATGATAATATAGGATTAGTAGCCAAATATATTGAGCTAGTATTATAGCCCCTTTATTCTGCTTCAATTGATGTCAATGCCATGGTTGGTTGTTTCATTGATGACCATGAAATCAATTTAGACCCTGCAAAAGATAAGTAGCAAGAGATACTCCTCCTATCATTTTTTGAGCTAGCCCAATCTACATCAGAGTTCATAATTGAGACTCCAAAGAAGGCTTTGATAACATGTAATGTCTTCAAGCAACTCTCCTTCATGAACACTGAGTTTGTGATTCAATTCCATGGGTATAGTTGCATTTATTGCATTTTCCATCTTGAACATAACTAGTATATCATGGATGTACTTTGTCTGAGTAATGAAAACACTAGAATCTGTATACACAATCTCTAAACAAAGAAAATATGTAAGCAATCCAAGATCATTGATCTTGAACTCCTCCTTCATGTGAGTTTTAATCTTCTTGATGCCATTGGCATCATTTCTTGTAATTGTAATTTCATCCACATAAACACATAGATAAATAACATCTGAATTAGTCTTCTTAATGAACAATGAAGAATCTGCCTTGCTTGCAATAAAACGTTGGTCTTGCAAGTATGTGACTAGCCTATGGTTCCAAGATCTAGGACTACCATACAATGCCTTCCTTAATTTACATACACAATGAGGTTTGACTCTGTCTTGATATCTTGTTGGTTGCACCATCTAGACCTCTTTAGAGATCCATCCATTAGGAAACGTATTTTTAACATCTAATTCGTACATGTTCCAGCTCTTTGAAGCAACAATACTTACTAGAACTCTCATAGTTGGCATCTTGGCCATAGGTGAGAAGGTCTCCTCATAATCCACTCCATGCATTTGAGCGAACCCCTTTGCTACTTGCCTTGCTTTATACCTATTTATTGTGCCATCTGAATTCGTTTTCACTTTGTGAATCCACCTGGATCCTATTACCTTCATGAATGGTTTTTTGGGAACTAAATCCCAAGTACTATTCTCTTGAAGTGCGCTAATTTCTTCTTGCATAGCTTCTCTCCATTCTTCTTGTTGGAGTTAGACGGCTTTGGAAGCACACAAATATCACAAGGAAGAAGAAGAAGCTTGGAACACAATACACAATGCTGAATGTATTACCACTAGAATTTACAAATATGAGTAGCCTGTTAGGGCAATAGGCATATATACAAGTGAGGGAGAAAACCTCCTAAAGAGGGAAAAAAGTGCCCCGGTAGTCCTAGAGTGTTCACACACATCATTGCCTAAATATATCAACAAATCCCCCCTGGGAGTGATATGGTGAACAAGGAGCTGGCACTCATGTTTAAGGAAGTGCCAACCTATGTGGAATAAATCCACAAAAGGAAGTAAGCTCAAATATTTTTAGAAATCTTCAATCTTCGCCCTAGGCCAAGGCTTTGTAAAAAGGTCTGCAATGTTCCCCTACATGGGCACATATGCCAAGCTGATCTCCCTAGCAGGGAACCTCTCCATGACATAATGATATTGCACCTCAATGTGCTTAGTGCGAACATGGAACACAATGTTCTTCGCAACTACCAATGCGCTCTCACTTTCAACGATGATGGTCATGGTAGAAGACTGACCAACAATTAAATCAGCCATAAGGCATCTGAGCCACAAACACTCAAGAGTCCCTGTGAAAGTTGCCCTATACTCAACCTCACAACTGGAAGTGGCCACAATAGGCTTCTTCTTGCTCAACCAAGATATACATGAGCTACCAAGCATGAAGCAAAAGCCACTGGTGGACACACGAGTGGCATAGCAAGTAGCCCAATCACTATCATACAAATCTAGGGATCGTGATCTCCCCTTTGGATAAAACAACCCAATAGCCGAGTACCACTCAAGTAGCAAAGGATGCACTTAACCGCCTGCCAATGCTTGACACCTGGGCAATGCATAAAGCTACTCATCTGTGAGACAAAAAATTGAATATCTAGTCAAGTAATGCATAAGTAAATCATGCATCCAACAGCCTGCTCATAGACAGTAGCATCAAATGCATCTCCAGCATGATGAAGGCTAAATCCTAAACCCATCTCCATAGGACTGGCAATAGGCATACATTCTTCAAGGCCAAAATTCTACAATAATGTGTCAATATATTTCGTTTGACACAAAGCCATTCCACCATCAACTTGCATAAATGGAATGCCCAAATGGTGATGCAAATGACCCAAATGAGACATCTCAAATGAGGCATGCAAATCAGCCTTAAAATCAGCAGTATGCATGCCATGAGGACTAGTGAGTAGCATGTCATCAACATACACCTCAATGATCAAAAGCACATCATTGGCACACTTAACATATAAGGTTCTTTCAGTTGGACTGTTCTCAAAACCATGGGCAATGAGATATGCATGTATCTTTCCATACCAAGCACGTGGTGCTGGCTTTAAACTATATAATTTCTTCTTTAACCTACACACGTGGTTTTCGTGCCTTTTCTACACAAAGCCACGAGACTAAAAAACATACACTTCTTCATGCAATTCAGAAATGATGTTTTAATGTCCAAGTGATGTACATTCCAACCATGATGATCTCCAAGTGCATAGATGCTATGAATAGTGGTCATTCGACAAGTAGGAGAAAAGGTTTCATCATAATCAATGCCACTTTCCTATGCATAACCCTTTGCAACAAGCCTAGCTTTATACTTGTCAACTATTCCATCATGTTCACGATTGAACTTGTATACCCACTTAGTTCCAATGGCCTTCTTGCCAGGAGGCAAGTCACATAAAAAAGAAGTACCATTTTTTATGGTAGCATCATATTGAGATTGCAATGCTACCATCCAATGTTTAGAATTTAGTGCTTCATCAAAAAAAATAGTTTCAGTCTCATCACAAAGACTAGAGGCAGCCATAGCATAGCAATTTGATGCAAAAGAGGCACTATGAGAAGCTAACCGAGTACGATATGATAGAGTTGCATCTAATTTGCTATCACGCAAGGTTTGCACCAGCCATTTTGGCATAGTTTTTGCCTGCTCAATATCAGCTCCCAACAAGTGCATCATGTAAATGTGCATCAGAAATGGAACAATCCACATCATCACATGAAACCTAGAGGGACTCAGAAGTTGCCTCATTAGGACTAGCACTAGACTGTCCACCTGTGAAAAGAGGCAGCAAAGTACCATACATATCTTTGGATCTAATAGATGTATCCTTAGTACATGAACGCAATGGTTGAATAACATCTTCCACAAAAAAACCATCACGGCTAACTAGAATGCATTTAGTCTATGGTTGATATAGATGATAGCCTTTACTTTCAGAATTGTACCCAACAAAAATACATTTTACTGCTTTATTATCCAATTTTCTGCGATGTTGTTCAAGCACTAATGCATATGCCAGACAACCAAAAACACACAAACGAGCAACATATGGCCTGCTACCATGCCAAGCCTCATATGGAGTGATAGACTGTAGCACTTTAGTGGGTGACCTGCTTAGTACATATGTTGCACACATAACAACCTTAAGCCAAAAACTATGTGGTAAAGCCTGACTCTTGACCATACAACTCACCATCTCCATGAGTGACCTGTTCTTTTTTTCAGAAACTCCATTTTTTTGAGGTGTATATGGCACTGTACACTGATGTTTTAACCCACATTCACCCAGAAATGCATTAAAGTCAAAAGACATATATTCCCCCCCTCGATCAAAATAGAGGGTGCCCATTTTACATGCTGACACATTTTCAGCCAAAATCAAAAACTGTTTTAAGCACACAAACACTTTGTACTTTGCCTTCAATGGATATACCTATGCATGCCTGGAAAAATCATCGATGAAAGTCACGAAGTAAATATAGTTCCCAAAAGAATTTCTTTGCATAGGACCACAAACATCACTATGTATAAGCTACAATTTCTAAGTAGCCCAAAGTGAACCATCTTTTGAAAAGGAAGAATGTTACATTTTGCCCAAAATATAGCCTTCAAATACATGTTTATTGGGTGCCTCAAAATTGGGCAAAGAAGACACCATTTCAGATTTCCTCAAGCATATCAAACTAGCAAAATTTATATGACGAAAGCATGCATGCCAAAGATTTGCATGTGACATAGCCTGAGAATCATGTAATGCACATGCCAAATCATTTACAGATCTTTGATGAGCCTATACAACCCACAACATAAAATGCTAGAAGCAATAATGACATCGTCATTTCACCAATCATGAACTGTACATTTGTCATCAAAAAATTTCACAACCAAGCCAATCTTGGTAAACGCAGAAAGTGATAGCATATTTCTCTTGATACGTGGCACAAACAAAGCATCTAACAAAGTGAAAGAACTACCATCAATAGTAGTCAAAATGATCTTACCAACTCCCATAATAGGATAGGAGGAGGTGTTGGTGAATGTAACAGTATTCCTTGTAGGTGTAGGCTGGAGTGAAGAGAAGAAACTACGTTGCGAGGTAATATGTTTGGTCGCCCCACTATCAAAGTACCAAACATCTGAGTCTACTGCAGACATGCATTGCTCATGAGAAGATGGGTCAAAACTAGAAAAAGTAGTAGATGCCCATTCTTCTTCCTGCAGAAGATTAACATACTCTATTTTCAGTGTAGAGGCTCTCCAACAACCATTCTGACCTCTTTCTTCTTTGCCTCTTGAGTAGCCAGTTTTAGATAGCTTTTGATGAAATGATCATTTGCTTTAAAGTATTTACAAAACAATTTCTGCTTTTTTTATTTCTTCTCATCTTTGTCTTGCTTCTTTGAATGCGCAACATTTGCAAATTTTTTCTTGCTAGTAGAAGAGCTCCATTTACCTTTGCCCTTCTCAATAGCCAGGGAATCTTGATATACAACATGCATAATATACCTATTCTACCTAGACTGGTCTTTCTACAATAGAACAGAGACTAACTCCTCAAACGACAAGGCATTTGGATTTCCTTTCATCATCAATCAAAGAGTAGATGCAAAACTCTGATATGAGTCAGTAAGACCATTCAGAACGGTCTACACAAGTGAGCTATCTGGTATAATTTCATGAGTAGAAATCAAATGTTCATCCAAATCCTTCATCTTTGTGAGAAAACTATCCATAGAATCTTCATTCATGTGCTCACTCTCCAAGTGTTTTTGGAGGTAAGCAATAGGAGCCTCATTTCTAGCCTCGTACAATGTGATAAGTGTATCCCAAGCATCCTTAGTTGCTCTGCAAGAGCCAATGTGAGGAATAATGACACATTTGACACACAAAGCTACGAATGCATCTGCTTGAGCATCTCTGCCATTCCCAAAAAATTTCTTTGTAGTAGGTGCAAAAAAAACAATAGCACATATAGAAATCTATAGAATATCATCATCTTTGACACCATCTCCATCAACTCTAGCACTTGTGTTTGCAGTACCTATATTCGAAGGTGTAACAGGATGTCTTTCAACATGCTTCACAATATTCCATAGTCCTTTTGTGACCAATACATGACGCATCATATAAGCCCATAATGGATAGTTGGTACCATCCAACTTATCCTCAATAGCCAACATACGGAATACATCACTACTTTAAGCCATGGCCGGTGACTAAAATACCTTGATGTAGAAAATTGACTATATCTCAAAAAGTTGAACAAAACTTCCCAGCCGAATTTTCCTAAACCTCTAGTAGACTTTGAGACGCTTATACTCGCGAACCAAAAGTGGTATATACCTTTGGCACAAAAAGACAAATTAGCCTACAAAAGCACTGTGATAGCGCATTGAGAGGCAAAAATGAGTTTAGATCCTGATTTCTTCACCACATAGCGAAGTTGTTTTGATCTCTAAAACACCTTGAGTATACTTACCAAATTTTGTGCAATTTTGAGACTGCAACTAGAGAGGTGTAGACAATGCCCTAGATGAAGCGGAAACCTACTCTCATACCAATTGTTGGAGTTAGACATCAGCGGAAGCATGAGAACAACACAAGGAAGAAGAAGAAGCTTGGAGCACAATACACAATGCCGAATGTATTACCACTAGAATGTAAAAACATAAGTATCCCATTAGGGCAATATGCATATATGAAAGCTGGGGGGAAAAAACCTCCTAAAGAGGGAAAAAAGTGCCCCGACGGTCCTAGAGTGTTCACACACATTACTACCTAAATATATCAACACTTCTTTCTTGTTGGCTTCCGCAAATGAAGATGGTTCCTCTGACATAAAGTCTTTATCCATGTATATAGAATGCTTGATGACTAGTGATGTGTGATTGCCATACCTTATGGGTTTCTTGCTTTCCCTTTGAGATTTTCTAAGACCTTGATTTGATGATTCTTGAATGTCTTCCAATTTTTTGAACTTTTCTTTGCCTTTGGACTTTGAAGATTTGAATTCTTCAAGATCAATTTTTTCTTCATCTTTAGAGTTGACATCCTTTAATGTATGTGGTTCTTCCTTGGTCATATTTGGAAAAGCATTCTCCAAATCATACGGTAGCTTTATTTTCCTGTCATCATCCTCAAAACAAGAGCTATTTTCATCAAATACCACATCCCTACATACTCTAAATCCTTTGTTCATGGGATTATATAACCTATATCCTTTTGTGATTTTGATCATAGCCAATAAATATGCATCTTTGATCTTTTGGATGAAGCTTTCCCCTAATCTATGAGGGTATGTGCGCATAAGCAATGCACCAAAAGATCTTACAATGATCTAAAGAAGGTCTCCTGCCATTCCATGCCTGATAAGGTGTCATCCCATCTAGTGATTTGGATGGAATCCTATTGACTAGATAAGTGGCTATGGAAACAACCTCTTCCCATAGATAATTAGGGAGCTTTTTCTCATTCAACATTGATCTTGTAGCCTCTACTATTAATCTATTTATTTTCTCTTCCACTCCATTTTCTTCAGGAGTGTACCTTGTTGTAGTCTCTCTCTTAATGCCTTTATCTTGTAAGAAGGAATCAAACTCATGTGAGAAATACTCACTATCTCCATAAGATCTGAACCTCTTCAAAGTTTTACCTATTTGATTCTCATCCAATGCTAAATACTTGGAACAGCTGAAGAATTCATCTTTATGCTTCATAAAATAAAGTATTGTCCACCTACTATAGTCATCTATGAATAAAAGATAATATCTTGATCCAAAAGTTGATGGTTGTGTGCTAGGAACCCACACATCTGTATGTACAAGCTCTAAGTATTCTTCATACATGTATCCTCTTTTGTTGAATGGTTGCCTATGTGACTTGCCAAATTGGCATGCTCCACAATTGTAAATCATGTGTTGCTTGGACAAATTTGGGATGCCAAGCACACTTTGATCCCTACACATTTGCTTCAATGTCCTTTCACCTATATGTCCTAGTCTCATATGCCATCTCCAATTCAGATAGGGTTTGGTCCGTATAATTGAAGAGAGCAATATTTCTTGTATCTTTAACATCAAGGGTAAAAAATCTACCAAATTTTTCACCTTTTGCAATCCTCTTGAAGCCTTGTTGAGGGTCCTCCACATAGGCTCCATGCCTTGTGAATCTAACACGTAAAGCCTTCTCAATAGTCTCTCCAACACTGATTAGATTCGTGGTCATTATTGGCACATACAATACCCCCCTTAGAAGATTCATGTTTCCATTAGATGCTTTACCACTTCCAATCTTCTTTACTGAGTGCCTAGTTTCATCACCTATCTCGACTTCATGTTTTCCTTTGGGTTCTTCAAGGTTAGACAATAAGGCTACATTGCTTGCTACATGATTAGAGCAACCATAATCAAAATAGAATGGGTAACCATCATCTTAATCTTTCTTGGCTCTCATATTCATGAGTAATAGGGAATCCTTTTGATCACCTATATAGTTTTTTAGTCTCTTCTTCCTCTTAAGCCTCCTTGATAGTTGTTGTTGTAGCCTTGTTTGTAATTGTGATGGTAGTTGTTTCCTCCATTATTGAACCTACCTCTTGATTGTCCATAGCCTGCTCTGTGGAAGCCTCTTCCTTGCTCATTCTTTGTGTTCCTAAAGAATTCATATGTGGTATGATTTGTCAAGCTACAAATGTTGCAACGTGAAGAATTGTATGGTCTTACCCTACCTCGCCTTCCTCCTCTACCCCTTCCTCTAGTACCTCTTCCTCTACCTATGAAATTCACTTGAGAGGCACTTCCATCTTCTTCATTCTTCTTACCTTCGGCTTTATCTTTACTCTTATTTGTATCTGTGTAAAGGGCAGAAGATTGATTACCTCTAGAAATATCTCTATTCTTGTTGAGCTTTGTATCATGTGTGAAGAGGTGCCCCATCAATGTATTGAGGTCAGGTATTTGCATGTCCATATATAGGTCCATTGCTATGGTAAAAGATTCCCATTTTTCATCAGCCTTGATGCCATTTACGATTTGTGTTACTATCTACTCCTCTTCTATTTCTTCTCCAATACTCCCAAGTGGATTAGCTACATCCTTCATCTTGGTCACATAGTCAACTACACTTTGATTTGGTTGCTTCTTCAATGTTGTGAACTCCGTCCAAAGTTGATTCTTTCTGGCCCTTGTATTTGATGAGAAGTATGAAGATAGTACTTCCCAAGTCTCTTGGGAAGTCTTATAATTCCTAATATTAGGTAACAAAAAATCAGATATTGAATTGAGTATGTAAGACCTGGCTAGAGCATCCTTTGCACACCATGCAACTAGTCTTTCTTGCTCCTCTCTTGTAGGTTGGTTTTTGCTTCTAAAGGTTGGCATTTGTTCATCTCCAGATATGTATTCATACAAGATTCTTCCTTAGAGGTAAGCCTTCATCCTCAAGGATCAAGGTGTATTATAATTGCCCCTATCCAATGTTTCAATGAATTATGGAAATCCATCTCCCATTTTACCTTGATGTTGCCCTAATACCACTGTTGGAGGACATGGTGGTCACCTTCTAGAGATGAGATTGTGTTGCAAACCCCTACTTCACAACATCCAAAAATAAGTTGAGAAGTGTAAAGTAGACCTCCTAAGCTTTCCATGAAGCACAAATAATTACCCAAATACTTTGGAAGAGGATCCTCAAATCTTTGGATCAAAACAGATGGCTTGGAGTTTCACTATGAGCCAAAAACTTGTTATTTTGGTCACTACACCTTCTTAGAGAAATGAAGAATACTCCTTCCTTGGTAAACATTGGACAAAATTCTTTTGCAAATATTTAATTGACTAAGATAGCTAACGTTCAAAAGTTATTTCAATTAAAATGATAAAAAATGCTCAGAGAATGATGCTTAGCAAAATTGAGATGCATCCCAACATTTTAGGGAGTTAACAATATGCAGACCAAAGAGAAATGTTTTTCACATAACTCCAGAATGTGACAATTAAGATGAAACTTTGTAGTATACAAATAGACTATCTAATGAACCTATAACAACTTCAATCATTGAAAATTATCAAGTTCACGCTCACATATAGATCAGAGAAGCTCACTATTCTAAGTAGTATATGACTAAGTAGAAGAGATAAGACATGGGACGATTATATGTATTAATGCACATAAATTACATTGATGTTGGCAATGAATGATTGCACAATGTGAGGGCAATAGAAGAGCTATAGTGTGAGCTCAATATGCCACACAAATTCGCCTTAAATCCTTGCTATATCATCCCCCCATCCATGTGACTAGATAGTCCTCTTTTATAGCATTTTGTTGCAGCCAAGATTGAAGTTTGAATTCAAATCTTTACCTAAAAATGTTCCAACGTTTTAGGACTTGATTTGCAATAAATCCTCACCAAATAAGTTTTGGAAAGATTCGCCTGTGATCTCATAATTTGAAGTGATTCCACCTATGCATTTTTATAAGGAGTAAAAATCAATCTTTTACAAGAGATCATTCATGTGCTAATACATGAATGAAGATATGAACTTTAGGATAAGTGATCAAGCATTTAGGCTTAGAGTAATTGCACCAACACGGGGTTTGATTAGGCACTCCACACACATGTGTGTGTGTGTGTTGCCCTTGTCCGACGAGTGGTGTTTGGATGTTGAGCACCTCACTTGATGGTCGATATTCAAATGCAATGGGCCCGTGCTTCGAAAGGGAAACAAAAAGCTCTCACCCACATGGGATGAAGGATCATAGTAGACATCGTAGATGATGCACATGAATGCAAAATAAAAATACAGTACTCTAGTTAAAACACCAAACTCAATAGTGTGAGATAGGTCTATACTCGATGATCGTGACCAATATACAAATGAATGTTACAGTGTGTTTACAGATAATAAAAATTGGATAATCAAAATTTCTACCACAGTGCAGATCAGGTAAAGGCTAGATGGTCTTCTCGACCACAATGCGAAAAGATGCCACTTCACTTTCACTTCGACCTTCGCTCTTCACTTAGAAAACTCCAAATGTTTTTCTTCACTTTAGGTAATGTCTTGAGTAAGAAATGATGGGAACCCTTCACTTCGGTCTTCAAAATGTCTCATTACTTCATGTAATATCTAAGGGAAAATTCCATGGGGAAAAACCAAATGAGCATTGGCCTTGTATTTATAGTTTCTCCCTAGGTTATCTCTCTACAACCCCAAAATCTTCTAACCTTATCCTTTTAATTTAGATTATCTTCTTTTTGATACATTCTATTTTCAAAATCTTTTTTTTTTCTTTTTCTATTTTTGGAAACTCAAATCTTTCCTTTCTATTTTTGTTTTTCTTTTGATTTTTGTTTCCCTTTTGATTTTTGTTTTTCTCGTTTTCTTTTTCTAATTTTTCTTTCTTTTTCTTCTCCTTTCTATTTTTAACTAAGGTTCTAGTTCATTTCACACCTATGTACAATTTTAATGAAAGCAAGGGTTTAGAATCAACGTAAATGGTGATTGTAAGGTTCAAAACCTAGGGTTTTTATTCAAGAAAAATTAGGGTTCCCTATGATTAGGGTTAGACACATCAATTGATGGTTAGATATGTACACTATGGGTTAAAACCTCAAGGTTTCCAAGGTTTTGAGTTAAAATTTGAGGGTTAAACGTAGGGCTTCAAGGTTTAAAGACCACGTTTTAAGGCTTATTTTGCATGTTATTCACCTAGGGTTTCTTGTTTCATTGACTTCTAACTTTTAATATATACACATGGGCTTAGAAGTCATGGGATCCGAAGGGTTCAATTTAGGTTCTCCAAGGGGAAAAGCTCAAATTCTCAGGGGTTTGGAACAATTTAATGAACTTTAAACAAATATGCAGTTCTAATGCACAAAAAAATTAAATGATTTCCCATCACATAAATAATCAAATCAGTCAACTCATGAGTAGTTTATAACTCTTATCATCTTCTAGCAATCAAAACATCATATCATGGTGTGAAAAACAATGAAACAAATTTGAGAAAAAGTTATTGGTGCATACTCTCTAAGGGATTTCATCCCGATATCCATCTTGTCTAGAATTTCTACATAATTCAAAATATTTTCTACATAATTCAAAAGATTTTAATCATGATCTTCCTCATGTAGATTGTTCACATAAAATACAAATGTTCTAGATCAATCACATATACCTCTAATCATCTACATAGGAGAAATGAGAATATTCTTAGGATTATGCACAACACCTAGAATGTCGATAGATTCACCATTTGGTGTGAAAGTGATTGTTGTTTGTTCATAATCAATTATTGTAAAATTATGAACAAACGAGTCCATACCTATAATTGCAATACTTTGTTTAATTTGAATCACATGGAAACTCCCAAAAGACCACCTATAAAAAAATGTAAATGCAAGGTTTTTAATGTTTCCTTTCACATAATGTAATCATCCATTGGCCATATCCATGCATCTTATTATCTGCATATTTATGGATATACCTAAATTTTCTACCAATTTGAAAGATAGAAAACAATGCATACTACCCAAATCGATCAGAAACATGATTTTATGCATATGAATCATACCCAAAATCCTAATTACAGAAGCCGTTGGGAAAGACCCAGCCATCATGCAACATAAAGTAGATTTAGGGCACTTACCTCCATCATCTGCTTTTTCAATTATTATACCTTCCTCAATGATGTTTATCACATTCGATTGTGCATCCAAAAAGATTGCCTTGTTCAAGCATTCATATGTCCAGCACCCTTGCTCCTCCCAATGGAAACACAAACAAAGTGTTTTTGGCTTGCTCAATAAAATCAAGGTCTTGATTTTAATGGATGGATTGACACCTCCTTTCATTTTCCATTTGACTAGGATTCTTACCTTGATTATTAGAAGATGAAGTCTTCTTTGATTTGTTCATGTTTGTTGTGGCATGTCTTTGTGGCCTATGTCTCATCACAATGAGTGGTTCTATTCACCTTCTGGAAATTGAACTTCTCCATCTTCCCAAAATTCTTGGCCATCGCAACGACATTTAGAAAATCATTACATTCAGATCACTTTAGTTGATAGCAAAGCTCCTAACGAAGCCCTTCAATAAATTACTCTTCAAAACATCACCACTAATCTCCAATGCATATTTATGAAGATGTAGGAACTTTTCTTTGTATTCATCAACACACAAGCTATGCTTGTCACTCTCATGTTGTCAAAAATTGTAGGAATCCCTCTTCTTATCCATATGGTAGTGTGGAGAAGAGTAATGCTTTTTTGTTTTCTCTCTAATTTCGTTCCATAGAACTAGACCAGAACTCATCCGAGTCTACATATAGGACTTCCACTAAAACTTGGTGATCCCATGTAGGTGTGAGATCCCAACCTTTGCTTTGGACTCGTCACTGAGTTGTTGAAGATTAAAGAAATCATGTATCTCTTTAATCCATGCCTCTAGATCATCACCACTCTTCTTCTCACAATCGCCTCCATATCTTCCTAGTTTCATTTTTGTCTTGATCTAGGCACACAAGATGATCCCACACCTTCATCCATATCATATTTCTACTCATGAACAATTTTTTTGCACCATTGTGTTGTTATTTGCCTCGTTCTTTGTGTAATTCTCCAAAAATCTTCTGAATAATCTCGTCTTGATCATGCATCTTTTTTGTAAAACCTTCCATCCTTTTTTAGGATCGATTGTGATCTGATACTACTTGTTGCCCTTCCTAAATCAAAGCTATGGAATAGAGAAAAATAGTACTTGCAGAAGATAATAGAAAATGTGACATGCGAGAGTAGAGAAGATATGACTCAGAGAAAGAGAAGTGCTAGTATTATAGATTTGAATCAATGGATACGTTAGCTTTCGAAAATCGCTTCTTTACAAAATCTTGAACTCCCCACCACCTCTGATCTATCAGAATCTCATTCACACTTGCACTCTCAATCACACTCTCACTTTGACTCTGAACCTCAATCACAAGGTAATTGTTTGCTTTTCAGCCTCTTCCTGCTTGATATAGAAAAACTCTTTCAAAATATATTTTATCATCCCCAAGGAAATTTGTAATCCACGAAATATAGAAAGCATTTTCTCTCACCATGTTGCGTGCAAGACATTCAAAAAAGCATGCATGTATAGTAGTCAAGTGCTTTCTTTAGTGATACATGTCCAAAAACAAGAAAAGAGGAACAAAAACACATATCCAAAGACATCCATAAGTGTGTGTGGCATGACATATGCTTCAACATCATGGATTCAAATAGAAATAGAGAAGCCCAATATTTTTTTTCAAGTACCTAAAAAATTCCACTTTTCCAAGACTTGTTGCTCAAAAAACAGTGAGGAATTAGCTTAAGGTTTGAGACACAAAAATGTTCAACTCTTCGATCTACAAAATAGTCTTAGTGATGACCTAGGTCTGAATCCATCTCCAAGTATCACATTTGAGCCTTGCAAGTTTAGAAATTCTATAGAGAGGATAAAATCAACACATTTTCTTACAACAAACTAAATCTAGAGCGTTAAATGAAGTACTTAAAACATGATTTAAAAAATATCACAGAGAAGCTTTTATTTTCCTATGCATGCTCTACATTTCTCTCATACAACATTTCTCTTAATTTGTATGTCTTCACACTCAATTTTCAACTATAAAACATGATGTCAAAAACTTTTCATGGAACTCCATCATTCATGTGCTCACTCTCCAACTATATTTGGAGCTAAGCAACACAATCCTCATTTCTTTCCTGGTATAAAGTAGTAAGTGTATCCTAAGCATCCTTAACTATTTTGCAAGAGCAGATGTGAGGGATAATGGGATGTTTGATAGACAAAGCTATACATGCATATGCTTGAGCATCTCTGCCATCCGAACCAAGTTAATCTATAGTAGGCATAGGAGGAATCACAATAGGAATATGAATTTGAAGATTTTCATATTCAATGCCATTTGCGTCACCTTCAATAATTGTATTTGCAAGTGTAATAGGTCATTTTTCAACACCCTACACAATACTACATAGTCCTTTTGCAAGAAATACATGACATATCATACATGCACACAAAGGGTTATTGGTACCATCTAACTTGTCCTCAACAACCAACCTACTAAATACATAAGGGCTCTCAACCATGGCCACTCACTACAATATATTCACACAAAACAAATCATTGTTGACCAAAAATCTATACAAAATTATCGTTTTAACCTCTACTAAATGTATAGTAGACTTTGGCTTGCTTGTACTAGCGAACTGAAACTATATATTTGTTCTCCACCAAAGGACAAAATTTCATGCATATGTGCTATGATAGTGCGATCAAAGACCGAAACGAGCTTAGAATGAGATTTTGACACCATAGAGTGAAGTAGTTTTGAAATCCTTATCACCATGAGTATGCTCACCAAATTTTTGTGATTATGAGACTATAACTTGAGGGTTGTCGACAAGACCCTAGATGAAGTTCCAACCTACTTTGATACCAATTGTTAGAGTTTTAGGTCTAGGGAAGCATGCGAATAACACAAGGAAAAAGAAGAAGCTTGGATCTCAACACACAATAACAAATATATTACCAAGTGAATGTGCAAAGATACGTAACAAGATACTGGTATAGGCATATATACAAGGAGAGGTAAAAACCTCCTAAAGAGGGAGAAAATGCCTTGAAGGTCCTAAGTGTGTTCACACACATCACTAACAAAATATATCAATAATTCCACAACAAAGAGTTGTTGCAGGTGGGTGGGTTTTGATATGTATACTTCTAAGTATTCCTAGAAGATAGTTGCAAACATTTATTTGGAAGCTCATTTATAACAAGCTGATAGGTACTTAATTCATGCATGTTATGCATAAAGGGCCTTCAATGAGAGCTTGGTTCTCATTTCATATTCTAGACCTTACTTGCCTTTATTAAAGTCAGTTGGTGATATATATGGGCCTTTCACCTTTTAAAAGGTCTTGAATACAACTACCATCCGCTAAAAGATCTTTGCTTTCATCTACATCACTACTTCATGCATGTTCTTAAGAAGTGGTCATGAATGACATATGGTGGAAATAATGTGTGCCATCATGCGAGGTCCTTGGGATGGAGAAAAGTACGTATAATTCAGCCAATTGACACATTATGGGTTATTTAAGACCTTGATGGAAAATGTGGGCTGGAACTTCTTCTCAGGAGAAGGCCATAGCATGGGTTCTAGATAATATGATTGGGAGCATTGGACCACATGTGCATCATCTTGAGATATGTATCTAATAGATGTTGGTGCCAATTTGATTGAAATACGGTGCCTCTACATGCTTGGTCTAGTACATCTCCTAGTTGAAATTGAGTTACAAAGTTGGATCCTTTCCAATGGTATGCTTGAATTTAGAATTGTAATCTACTAAAAACACAAAACATGGCTTGTATTGTAGTTCACAGTTAGTGATGAAGTGCCCATGAGAAAGATTCTTGAAATTTTCATAGATAACCATTGCATATTCTATATTGGTCATTGCTTGAATCTGTATTACCACTCATGCATTATGTGATCCATCAATTTCTTTGACTTGTTTCAACCATTGTCGCCTTGGTGCCTCATAGATTTCTTGTCCTTCTTTAGTAACAAGCCTTTCGCTTATACTCCTTCTCTGCATAGCAAGACTTTAGAAGATGAGAATCTATCATCGTTTCAGATTGGAACGATTTATAACCTCATGGTGGGTGCATAAATATTATACGTATATAGATGTGTGCATAAATACACATTGCATGCATGGATAAATATTGCGGCCATTTGTTTTCTATTGCTCAAAAAGATAGAGACACTGCCTAAGATACTGCAGATGATATGAAGTCATACAAGATCAAAGGTATTTTATTATGTGCAGGAAACATTTGGGGAATGTAAGTGGTCTTATGTTTTGGATGTTATTTGTGTAACTCTACCTCATTCCAAGACTATTATGCAACAACCACTATATTTTCGTTGCATATTTCCTTGCATATGTTGATATGGTATTGAAGAAGCTATTAGGAATGTGAAATTAATTGTTATTAGATTCATGTGATTGTTAATTGTGGTTATTATAATTTTGTTTTCTCATTTTTGGCGGTATTGTTTTCTTGAATATGAAATGATGCACAATCAAAGAAGAAAAGTGCACATGATATTGATCAATGTGCACGCTTCCTACCTCTCTCTCCAACTACTCATCATCTTTTGTACATTGAATTCTGTCATATGAAAATGTTTCCTTATTATGAATGAGAAAATCTATCAAGAAAGAGTGATGATTTGTTCAAGTCTAATGCACATCAACATAAAATGAATGCTTTTAAGAAGTATTAATAATTGCTTTGAGTCATCAATGTACCTGAGATTGCTCCAAGCACCCAACGTGCAATGTTGGATTTGGCGGTTGACTTGATCCACCAACAGAGCATCCATATACTTTCGATAGTGCATCCCTATAAAAAAGGATTAGAGGAGCCATACCATGTGCACAACCATGAGGAGTCAATCTTGTCTCAAATATTTCACCAACAAGGGAGTCTACTCTATGAACTTTTAGGATCCATCTCCCATATCCAATATCGATGGGTCATCTTCTACACATCAAATCAGACTACCTTTGCCAATTGAGTTCGCACTCCAAGTACTTATCAGCTTAAATGAATTAGGCAATATTGACTTTAAGAAACTTCTACAAGATGTCAACTTAGGATCCGAAATAGAATATGAAGGAGAATAATAACAACAACAAAGGGAAGAAGACCAATAAGAGGGAAAAGCACAAGAAGAAGAAGAAGATGTAGAAGAAGACAAAGAATAAGAAGAAGAAGAAGAAGAAGAAGAAGAAGAAGAAGAAGAAGAGGGAGCTCTAGCTTACACCAATAAACTCCAAAGGCTATGATTAACAATGGAAGATGTTCATGCTAGAGGCAAAATTTCAATGAGAAGCAGTCGGCTACTCATGAACAAACTCTTAAAACAAGAAGGTGTAGACAAAGGTGTGGCATCATCGATGCCACTAGTAACATGTTATACAGACCTTGAGTCCAATATGATGAAAGGCTAATCCACACAAGAAAAATCTCTAGAAAGCACATTAAGATACGGATTACTAGAGGAGAAGTGACCATGTCAGACCAAGCTACCATGGATGCAGGCACCACGTCCACAACCCCAACTACCACTTCCACAACCTCAACTACTATAGAAACCATTGATGTAACCATAGAGACCCTTGTGCAAAACTCACCCATATTGCCCATTAGAAACCCTACTTCTCAACCCTATACCTGCAAGAGAACAAGGATTACGACCACCACATACTAGAGAGATGACTCTCCTCCCAACCAAATGCCTCTATATATAGCTCTCTCCAGGGGACTGCCTTCTTGGGCAGGTGGATGCTAATCATCCAAGTGTCAGCCATGTAACTACATGTGCGCCAAGTGTCCAGTGGATGCTTCTAGAAGGTTCTAGAGCTCTTTGGGCAAAATACTCTTCCCATGTACCTCATGGGGATTGAACCCAAGACCTCGTCCTTCACATCCTTGAGACTTAACCACTAAGCTAAGTGGATCACTTGTTCACAAGAGCACAAGACCTCCTAGTAAGTCTAAACTCGAGATCTTTGGTCATACACACGGATGACCAAACGGTGTCCGATTTCAGATCTGTCTGAACCGGCCAGACCCTTGGATCATAGACTTACTTTATTACATTCTTCCCCCCTTGGAAAAGATTTTCGTCCTCGAAAATAGAGCTATATACATACTGTAGGCAACCCCCGAGCCTCATGTTCTAAAACTGGAAGAACATGGTCATGTTCTAGAACTGGAAGAACATGTCTCATCTCTGTGGTGGCATCCCTGCCCAAATGATTCAAAACACTATCCGGGTTTTGCACTTTGATGAACGGGACAAAGTACAAACTAGTGAATGAATAATAAAGGTGGATCTAAACAGATATCCCTGGCTAATTCACAGTTTCTGGATGTGCGATCTAGGCACAAACATGTGAACTAGGTGGATTCAAATTACTAGTCCATTTCTAGGCATAACTGGTGCATGGGCTTAGTAATGAAGGTGGGATTCTTATCCCTCACAAGACTTTGAGAATTCTTGATTCACTTGAATTTGTTTTGGAGAACTTGAAGTTTGGTTGTCCCATACATCTAACTTTAGATGTTTATTCAATGGTTTACTTTGATCCAACAGTTACTTGATTTTTCACCCGACTAGAGGACTACTCTGTCCCAATGAGTTGAAAAAATCCTATGTAAACTGTAGGAGAAAGTTTACCATTCCGGTGGAATCAACCATACTAACTTCACCAATTCAAATTCAAAATGAAAATTGTCCAACTTAGGACACTTTTCTCAAAGACTTTTAACTGAAAGTTCTTGGGAATTGTCAATCCAATGAGCAATTCCTAACTTCTTTATTCTAGAGTATACTGGACTCTAGGAAATTATTTATGCTATAACTTGAAGCAAAATCAAATGAATAAGTCTACTTAGACTTATCATCTTTTGAAGATTGAAAAGGTTCTTATACATAACATCTATCTAGGATGTTAATTTAGTTATTTTATTCTAATCGGCTAACCCTGGTCTTTTGCAAAAGGAATCAGATACCATGTCTGAGCCAATTCCAAAAGATTTGGAAAGCAAAAAAGAAATAACTAAGACTTTGTACAACCAATTCAAACTTTGAACATACGTAAACTTGCTATGAGTCAAAGTCTAGTTGACTCAGGACTTTTAACTTTTCAAAGATCTATTTCAACAGGATATTGAAGCATTGTCTTTATCTTTAAGAGAAATAAACTGGATTCTCAAAAAGATTCAAAGCAAATAAAAAACATCATCCAACCACAAGATACTAGTGTGGTAACCAACATCAGTGTGTCGACCCACTGAGGTTACGCTGATGAGTTTTGTATTCAAATAATGCTTCACTTGAGACTAAGTTCAGGTCACATTCAATCTTTTTGACTCCGTGAATGCAATTCTTGTGCATTTCTTTGAGTCTAAAAGAGTGAATTTTATCAAGTTACACTAGGAACTTGATGCTTGACTTAGTCAATTAAATCTTTAGTTGAAGAGATCAACTCAAAATCAAAGTCCAACTTCTTTCAGAAATTTATCAAATATTTCTGATCAATAACACTTAAACTTGAAGTGTTCTATGAAGATCTTGGAAGTTACTTACTTTATATCTTCAGTTTCCTTAATCTTGAAGTTACCTTGAAGTATCGTAAGATACTACTTTCATCCTTTACGAATTAAACTTTTCCTTGAAGTCTTAATTCCCTTGAGGATGAAACCTAACTTCAAAATCCAAACTAGGACTAAAAGATAATCATCATCCTACGGTCCGATGTCCCATTCCATCTTTCCTACATCAATCTGAGTATAAAATCTGGGGTCCCATACCACCCTATTTTATATTCACATTAATGTGTGGGTGATTCTTATCCTAAAGTCTAAACATCTCTTGATAGAGTACCTTATTTCTTCAATTCTTTTACAAGAATTGGAAGTTTCAGGCATTACCTCTAACTAGATTTTCTAGGTTTTGATTCCTTCACATGATCGTCTCACAATCATGTGCTTTACCTTGGGAACTTGAAAACCTTTAATAGAATATCTCCAATCCTTTTTGCTAGGGTTTTTAAATGAAAACCAATCAAAATTCCAAGTACTTGAATTTTCTTGAATTCAAGTTCAATTGGTTTACCCTTGACCAATTTTGTAGCGACAAGAGCTTTTGACTTCTTGTCTTTAGATTCTTTTCTTTACTGTTGCTTTAGGTACCTACCCCGGGGACTTTATTTAGGAATCTCTTTACTGCTTAAGTCTTAAGCATCCGCTCATGCTTTCTGGATTTGTACCAAAATCCCTTTAAGGATAGGTAAACACTTATGTTTTACCTTCCACAGACTTAATTACCATTTTCACGGTTGCAGACTACATTCTTGGAATTTCTTTACTCTGTTCAGACTTGGAACAACTTACTCTTTTTCACAGTTTTCCATCGAATAAATGGAATTTGAGTGAATAATTCCCAAAAGGAATTTTATTGCCAATACTTGGGCAATCTACAAAGTAGTTCTAATCGCACATTACTTGGACAATCATGGCCAAGATTGATCAAGTCTGGTTGATCTTGCGATAAAAATAAAAACTTAGTCTTTATCTTTAAGATCTCTTAAACTATCTTTAAGCTTCTTTGCTTACCTGCAGGATTTTAGAGATCTTTCCCTCAACTTAAGTCCAAGCATTTTCTAATGCTTTTCAGATTCCAAAGCTAAGAATCTTTGATATACCGTTAGGTTATATCACTCATTTGGACTTAAATACCAAAACTGGTGGTTAGGGATTTACTGGGAACTACTTACTCTATAACTTTTCTTGAAAGATGCTAGTCTCACGTCTGGGGAGATTTTTCTTTCAAGAACTTTTTGATTCCTATCAAGTAATACTAGGCTATAATTTGAAGCAAATGATTCATCTTGGAATTTTTTGCTTTCCAGTCTAATGATTCATCTTGGAATCGTTTGTAACAAGAACATTTGAAAGAACTTCTTTCAAATAATATCCAAAAAATTTACTGATTCAATTGTATTTATTTCCTGAGTATCAAACTAGAGACGAAATATCACATTTGCCAGTATGAAAGTTTAAGTTGAACTTTCATTTATGTGATATCGACTTCTATTCTTGAGTTTGATACAAAACTCATTATTATTGGTCAATCTTCAGATGTTACTAGAGTCCTTTAAACATATTTCACTAATCAAATTTATGTTTAAAGTCCAAGCATCTATTGATTGATCCAATAGTAATGCAACTATGAACACTTTGAACTTTATAACTTGTTTAGGCGAAGTTCATGGATTGAAAATCCATTTCTTGGAACTTTCTATTCCTAAATGAAAAGTTCACACTTGCTTCAAGTCTTTAGGAACTTATATTATTTCCTAAAGACTGCTTAGCTAGTTGCATCATTTATTGCTTAGCTAGTTGCATCATTTACCAGAGATGCAACTATAGAACCTAACATCCTTTTATTGACGTCAAGGATCATTTGATGTTGAGGTTTAACCTTTGATTTCCATCACCCCTTGGGATGAAATCAAATGAAAATTTATAAAAGATTAGTACCTTTATATCTTGGCAAAACATTTATATCCTAAAGAGGTTTTGCCTGCATCATTCCTTGGACCTATCATATAATATGAATTTATGCGTATTTTGGGAAGAGTTCATGAATCAATTAAGATCCTCTACTTGGAACATCTTCCTTCCCAAAGCTAAATTCATCTTAAACATGGTAGGAGAATGATCTCACATGAAATAGAAGAGTGCTCATGGAACTTTGGAAATATAGTTGATGCTCTCATCCAACCTTGGGATGCTTGAGAAGTTATATATAACTAATCAACTAAAGCTTTATCCGCATGACTTTCTAAGTACATCCAGGACTTAGAGTCATCATACATCACAAAAGAGTTGCAAGTAATTAAATTTTCTTGGTCATCAAGGAAATTTATTACTTAACTTTCTCTTAGTGCTTACTCATACCTAGCAAGACATCTAACATACTTAATTCTCATTAAGTATTTATGTTTGATAGTAGAGTATCGACTTGGGAAGAAATTGACTAATTACTTGAGTTGCAAACTAGAACTAGTATGTCTTTGCAACTAACTAGTCCTTGGTCTTCCCTAATGTCAAACTGCGAGCTTTGCAAAGTAAGCTAAATACTAAGAGAGTACATTTTCATATCTACTTGCAAACAGCATTCCATTCTTCCATGCAAATGCATGTATCTACATGCAAAAGCATATGTTCACATGCGTATGCATGCATGTTCTTTGCATGCTCAAAAAATAATACAATAATTATGCATGAACTTGATGCACGATTTTTTCCTTGTACTAAGAATGTATATCATGCAATCCTGATGCATGTATATCCTTTCCTTTGTCTAAATGCACTACGATATAAAAAATACCCTTAAGGTGCAATAGAAAACTTACTCAATGGAAAGGAAATATGTATTTAAACTACCAAAATACATTCTTTGATGCACAAGGATCTTTTTGAAATCAAGTCTTTCCTTAATGCAAACTAATGCTTGGAATGAGAAATGGATTAATTCATTATTCTAATCTAGACTTAATCAATTGAAATCTTGGCTATTTCAATGTGCATCTAGGATTAAGTCTAGAATAATGAAAACAAGATAAATCAAGCATTAAGGCCAAGCAAAAACTGGAAAATACTTAGCTCCACATAGAGCTACGTCCTTCCCTTGATCCTTTGGAAGAGTGATTCATCCTCTTGATCCTTGCAAGGAGCTATTCACCATTCTTGAAGCTTCCTCATCAAGAAATAGTCTTGGATGACTTGGTCCGTCGAGATCTACTAACTTAGGCCTCCGGATCTTCACTCCACAGCTCCAATTCCTTCAAGCTTTGCTTAATCTTTGATTCTCCTTGTTTGTTTCTTTGGCTAAAAGCAGAATACTTCTCGGGTTCGGCCTGCAACAACTGATTTGGCTCCTTGGATGACTGAGAGTTGGGCTTGCACTTCAGCTCTGCTTACTGCTTTAGGAGATTCTGCTTTGCACTAGAGAACAAGCAAAACTCGTGGGCGGCGTGGCTACGTGAGCGTGTTTCCAAGGAACCCGTCTGGGTTCGATCCCTAGTAGGCGCAGCGGGCAGAGAAGGCTACGTTCTGTTTTGTTCCTTTCGGAGATCTTCTGCAACGCTGGGTTTGAAAGCAACATAAATCTCTGCAGACTTCTGGACGTGAACGCCCGTCGACCTTATGGATAGGCGAGTGTCCTCTAGTTGGGGGGGCGGGGGTTCGAATCTCCTCTGCTTCACCAGAGAATATCACCTTTTAGATCTATAAATTTAGATCTAATTCAGCGCCGGCTCTGATCAATTTGCTCTGCTGCGTATATATCCTCACGCGGTCGATGATGCTCTTGTGGATAGAGCAGCGCACTCCAATCCGTGGGACGGGGGTTCGATTCCCTCGCCATACACAGCAGAGATGATCTTCTTCTTTTGCTATGCTTCTCCTAAGCCAATTCAGCAGAATCAACGTACTCTCTTCTCAAAACGGCCGCGAGCTTCTTTCTTCTTCGTAGAAGAGTTTATGCACACGCATATAGGCGAGAGCAGATTGATGAGCAAGATGATGAAAGAGAGCTATGGAGAATGAAGCTCTGATACCAATGCAAGAGAACAAGGATTACGACCACCACATACTAGAGAGATGACTCTCCTCCCAACCAAATGCCTCTATATATAGCTCTCTCCAGGGGACTGCCTTCTTGGGCAGGTGGATGCTAATCATCCAAGTGTCAGCCATGTAACTACATGTGCGCCAAGTGTCCAGTGGATGCTTCTAGAAGGTTCTAGAGCTCTTTGGGCAAAATACTCTTCCCATGTACCTCATGGGGATTGAACCCAAGACCTCGTCCTTCACATCCTTGAGACTTAACCACTAAGCTAAGTGGATCACTTGTTCACAAGAGCACAAGACCTCCTAGTAAGTCTAAACTCGAGATCTTTGGTCATACACACGGATGACCAAACGGTGTCCGATTTCAGATCTGTCTGAACCGGCCAGACCCTTGGATCATAGACTTACTTTATTACAATACCCTAGCCAAAGCCTTCACCCAACCTGGAAGAACCCATCTTTCACACCCTACCTTGCTCATCCCTAGAACCAAAGAAGCAGTTTCTCACTCGCATATTTTTTCCATCATCACCAAAACAATGTATTTCACAAACTACCATCTAGGCTCCTTACACAAGCCCTAGTAGACCATCCAGCCACTTACCCACTCAGCATAAGTCACCAAGAACCCCATTCCACTATAAATGGATACCCCTCCTCACAACCAACACTAACCTTTTACAAACCAATGTCCTAGTCTTCCCCATTCTCATTCGTAAATCTACCATAGCCACCACCAAAGACACTACCACCTTCCCTACAACCTCTTGTTTCATTCTTCACCTCAACTTTTCATCCTCTAGCCCAATCTACATCTTGGTGGGATAGATCTTCACAAGGCCAACATCAATTTGTAACATCTTAGATTTCTAATGATACCACCACCATAGCGCCTTCCATCCCATTTTCTATGATGGATAAATCATGCACTTCCATGTCCAATCCCATGGACATATCACCACCCATATCACCTCCCATACCCCCCACACTTCCATCTTCCCCAATCCCCCCTTGACTAACTTCAATGACACCCACGACACAACTGTGCACAAGATCAGCACTTCGAATTCCCATTCTCTCCCCCTCTACGCTAAGCTTAGCATATACTACATTCATAAATGTAGATAAAGTTATTACTTTGTTGATTAATTATGCCAATGAATTAAGGCATGAGTACCAACAACTAGAAAAGCATAATGCAACCCTTCAAGATCAGCTTATGCAACTTCACATATAAGTTCCAAAGTTAGAAGCCACTAATGCTCTTCTACAAGACTAGTACATGAGGCTACCAGATTCAAATAACCAACTTAAGCAAATCTCCAAAACATCGATCAATAAGAAGTTGAAGAAATCCAAGGCTATGTCCATGCTCAAATGGAAAACAATTCAAAGCTTCAATGGAGTATGGCACTATTACAAAGACATCTAAGAGCTGCATAGGAAAAGAACAAAAGGCTACAACAAAAAAATTAAGAAAACATGATAGCATCAATTGAGAACACCTCTAGGGCACCCATCAGCCTGTCCCATTTCCAAATTGTGTCACCAGAAAACCTCTACATTATATTCGAAAAATATGCTAGCCTCCTAGAGACACACGAAAATGTTTTTGAGGAAGTAGCTTAGTTACAAAAACAACAAAAAATACCGAACACCCTAGTTTCACAAACAACTCTAATTATGGCATAAAAAAATGAAATGGTAGAGCTATAGAAGTATTTCCATGAATTACAAGTGAGACTACTCCAATATGAGTGACCACCCTCATGCCTGGAAGTGCAAGCACTAGAAGAGACAATGGAAATCTCAGAGGAAAAGACCTATCAAGAGGCATATGAACCATCTCTCATATCGAGCAGCATGAACAACCGTAGACATGTCGAGATGAGATTTTAGAATTGCACATCATAAGAATGTAGATAATAGTCGGATAAGTGGTCATCACAGAAAATAGAATCGAGTGCAAAACTTTATTGGATAATAGATGACATTAGAGACAACGGATGTAGCATCCCAGAATCCCATGCTTGGTCATAGTGTGTGCAAGTAACAGTATTATATTGTAGTCGGAGTGCAATAGGCAAAGAAGAGCTGCAATCTCCTGCTTTGTGAGACAGAGCTCAACTTTGAGACCCCTGTTATGTTGTTATGCATGTAATCATACTACCCAAGGACATTCAATGTGCTGAAAAAGAAGTACATAGAGAGCTTACAGACTAAGAGGAATCCCCAACAAGATTTGAAACTCGGATCCTTTACACAAAGTGTCTATTTAATAGGAGCTTCTGTACATGAAAAAACCAAAAGCAAGATGACTTCAATTCGTCGAGCGTTTGACGATACAGAATGTTAGAGAGTGAAGTGAGTGCTGGAGAAGAATGTTCTCCTCCTGCTTCAAGTTTCTTCTCTGATATATCAATCTCCTTATTCTTCTCTATGATGCCTATCCAACTTCAATAGCTACAAATTCCCTTCTACATCCTTTGTGCAATAGTATCTTTGACAAAAAACACTCCAAAAGCATAATCTTTTCTCTCCTCTAATCTTTTGAGAAGACCTCCTCCTGTCTGCCCGGTGCATCCAGTTTTGTTTTGTATCTCCACTCTCTAGACTTTTCCATCACTCAATAACTACTTGAACTTTAATATTCATGCTTGTGTCTGCGTATGGAGGCAACACCATAAAAAAACTTTCTCCCTAATTTTTCCTTTTTATCTTACATGTGCTCTATACTATTTATCTCCTCCCCTATTTCTGTGCATGCACTCCTCTATTAACTAACTTACCAACTCTAAACTTAGAGTGGAGTGAGCTGTCGGAGCCATTCTTTTCTAATCTTTTCTCACTATAATTAGCACTCAATAGACATGCTACTGTGATCACGATAAGCTCTTTCTAATTAGCCATCAAAAGAAGTGCCGGTGAGTATCTCACTCTAAACTTATGGAAAAACATGGATTACTATTTAAGAGATTTGTTAGAATCATGCAATCATTTTCCTGTAAAATAATTCAAATCTCTTATCATTTGAGGTAGTGGACTTTTCTCTATATCAAGGCATAGCTTAGCCATTGGAACATTTAGTGATAAGAACCAAGTTAATGTATACACATTTACTCCTTGCTCTCATTCAAGACTTCTTCCATGTCATCATCAATACACATTTACTCCTTGCTCTCGGTCGAGACTTGTTCCATGTCAGCATCAACTACGAGTGTGTTATGGATGGTGAACTCGAATATTTCCGAACTTCATCCCTCTTCACAAGGGTTCCACTCTTCTCATCCAAGGTTGAGATTAATGAAGTAAATCATTCCAACATCCACCCCCACCAAAACTGCACATTGTACTTGATGGGCCAACTTGTAGATCGAGGAAGCAGCATCTTGATGGTCATCTTGTGCAACATCCTCAATGGGCCAAATAACTTCTTGCTTCAAAAATAGATTCATCTGAAATATCAGTTTACTTGATTTGATATGTGCATGGGATCAAAAGATAAGTGTCTATGCATGGCCTTTTAATGTAGCCCTATTGAATGCATACTTTGAAATGCATAGAGAAACAAATATGGTGCAATCATTAAGGTAAAAGGCTTCTAATGGTGAAGCTTTTGCTCTCACTCACATACATATTTATGTGATGATACATCAATCCTTTCAATCACTCTTGTGTGCATAGATAAAACGCAATATCTGCCTTGATGCAAGGTCATATGGCAAGACCCTATCATGCATACTCTAAGTGCATTTTCAAACTTTTATGGTGCATAAGGGGTAAAAGAGCATTTGATGAAGAACCTTTTCAGAATTTGGTTTATGATTTATTTACATGTGCAAGTCGATTGTGTAAGCTAAAGAATAAAAATATGTGTATCTATTTTGTTTCATGCATACTAAAAAATGAAATTTTAGTCTCAACATGGTTCAAATAATGGAGAATAGAAAAGAAGAATAAAATGCAGAAAAATCATCACTCAATAATTCTCTTAAATCACTCAAATTTTATTTGCTCAATTCCGTGAAGAAAGTTCTCCAAGAATTTGTCCTGTTTCATAGAATCATCAAGCATTAGTACCCAAAAATACATTTTATTACATAGCTTTCTCACTATAGGTTCTCTTATAATTGCACACGAACCCTTCATGGATGGTTATTGGTACTTGTTTGTCATATGCAAGATATTCCCTAAAATAATCTCAAAAACATATTTATTCATTTTTCATTAGCTTCATATAGGTGTAATTCATAATTTACTTTTTTAATGAGGAGGAAAGTATAAACTTCCGTGATCATACAGGGGAAAATTCATAAATACCTTTTCGGGGTAGAAGAAGCTATAAAACACGTTTTCATCCTCACTACAATTTCTCTCATAATATCCTATCGATGGATCTCTTCATGGTTCATCTTCAATATGTAGAAAACAACTCTCAAAACACATTAGTAGGCATTTTGGAACTTGACCAAAGGATTTTCTTTTTCATTAAAACTTTCATTTAATATCATCTTGCTATTTTGCTTCGGCATATCAAAAAGAACAATCAAATATAGAAAATGGCATTCAATTTGCTTCACAATTTTATCAACAATTCATACTACTTTGGTCTGATCTTTATGTTCATGATATGGTGCATTTTCTGTACTTATATTTCCATCATCTTCTTGTTCTTTAGTATCACCTCGAATTTTGGTTAGAATATGATTGTATTTTTCTTCCATAAATCTTTTAATCTTTTCAAGATCAAAAAGCTTATCATTATACAAATACTTTGCATCAACTTGGACAGACTTTGTGCCATCTTCTTTACTTTTTACTTTAATTGGTTTTTCATGCTCTTCTTTATTTAATTGTAATCGTTCATTCAAAAATTTCTCAAATCTTTCTATATCTATGTCTAATGATTCATCTTGACTCATAGTTATGGAGATTCATCCTTTTTAGTTAAACAATTACTTTCATTAGATTGAGTATTGTTATGCTTCTTTGGCATCCATTGCTTCTTCAATCTATTAAATGATCTTGGTCGATGTCGTGAGTGGTTAAAATATACTTTCATACCACCTCTTCCTAAATTCAAGTGTAGAGGTAAACAACCATGATACTTGCATATTTTTTATTCAACTTCGAGCACCAACTTTTGTCTACATGCATTCTAATATGCTTTACAATTCCCACATATATGATCGACTTGATCACACCAGCAACATCTAACAACTCATTTATGGACTCTATTTGTTTTTCTATGTAAAAATCTAGAAGTGAATCTTCTATGGTCAGGTAAAGGGTTTTGGTCAATAGAATGTGTAGATATATTTTGAACTTAGACTTGATGTTTATATTTACACTCACATGTAGCACTTTCTTTTACTTGATTAGTTAGAATTTCAATATTTTCTTTCAAACTTGAAATTTCATGGCTAATAGTTTTGAATGCTAAAATTTATTTCATATAATTTGATAGTTTGTCCATACTTTCATTCAAACTTAAAAGTTCATAGTGAACAATTTCCTCTAAATTACTAAACTCTTGATTAAATTGTGTATCTAAGGATTTAATAGTTGCACTAAAATCAGACATTACTTTAGTGAAAATTGAGAGAAAAGAATTTAAGACTCGAATTTGGAATCAAACTTTATATCCATAGTTGTAACTAATCGTGATTCGATGTCATGAGGAAGGTTTTCTATATTAGATTTCATTTTCTTTTATATACGTGCAAGCAAGGAAAATAGAAGTATAATTACGTGAAATTTCTTCACGTCATATGTACTTGAGTTGCCATGTCGATTTTTCACATCAGGTTCACCAAATGTTGGAAGTATGTGGAAGCTCAATTGGTGGATCGTCAACCGCAAAATCCAACGGTGCACGTCGGGTGCTTGGAGAAATCTCAGGTACAGTGATGAATCAAAGCGATTACTAGTACTTCATAAAATCATTCATCTTGTCCTGATGTGCATTCGAATTGAACAACTCATCAATCTTTCTTGATAGATTTCTCACCCATAATAATGAAATATCTTTCATATTATAGAATTCAATGTAGAAAAGATGATGAATAGCTGGAGAGAGAAGTAGGAAGCGTACACATTGATCAATATTGTGTGCAATTTTCTTCTTTGATTGTGCCTCGTTTCATATTTAGGAAAACAAAAGCACTGAAAATTGGAAAAAAAAAATTATGTGCATGTTTCTGTAAGCAAGTCATCGTCTTAAAGTAACCACAATTAACAATCATGTGAATATGATAACAATTAATTTCACATTCCTAATAGCTTCTTGAATGCCATATAAACATATGGAAGGTGATATGTAACAAAAATATAGTGGCTCCTGCATAATAATCTTGGAATGAGACACAATTACACCAATAAAATCCAAAACATAAGACCACTTACATTCGCCAAAGGTTTCCTGCCCACAATAAAATACCTTTGATCTTGTATGACTTTATATTATCTGCAGTATCTTAGGCAGTTGTCTCTGTCTTTTTGTGTAATAGAAAACGAATGGCCGCAATATTTATCCATGCATGCAAGGTGTATTTACGCACACATGTATATACATATACTTATGCACCCGCCACTACATTATAAATTTTTCCAATATGAAACGATGTTGGATTCTCATCTGCTAAAGTCTCGCTATGCAGAGAAGGAGTATAAGCGGAAGGGTCAACAACTACAGACATGACGAGATGAGATTTTAGAATTGCACATCATAAGAGTGCAGATAATAGTCGGATGAGTGCAGTCATCAAAGCAAACAAAATCGAGCGCAAACTTTTATTGGATAATAGATGACATCAGAGATACTAGAGGGAGCATCCCAGAATCCATGCTTTGTCGTAGTGTGTGCAGGTAACAGTCTTATATTGTAGTCGGAGTGCAATGGGCAAAGAAGAGCTGCAATGTCCTGCTTCGTGAGACGGAGCTCTGCTTTCAGACCCCTGTTATATTGTTATGCATGTAATCATACTGCCCAAAGACATTCAGCGTCCTGAAAAAGAACTGCGTAGAGAGCTTATTGACTCAGAGAGATCCCCAACAAGATCTGCAACTCGGATCCTTTAGATAGAATGTCTATTTATGAGGAGCTTTTGTACAGGAACAATAAAAGCAAGATGACTTCTAGTCATCGAGCGTTTGGCGATAGAGAACGTTAGACAGTGAAGTGATTGCTGGAGAACAACGTTCTCGTCCTTCTTCAAGTTCCTTCTCTGATATATCAATCTCCTTATTCTTCTCTATGATGCTCCTCCAACTTCAATAACTCCAGATTCTCTTCTCCCTCCTCTGTGCAACAGTACCTTTGAAAAAAAACACTCCAGAAGCGTAATCTTCCCTCTCCTCTAATCTTCCGCAAAGAACTCCTCCTGTCTGCCCTGCACGTCCACTTCTGCTTTGTATCTTCCCTCTGTGGACGTGTCCATCACTCAATAACTGCTTGAACTTTAATCTTCATGCTCGTGTCTGCATATGGACGCAACGTCATTCAGAAACTTTCACCCTAACTTTTCCTTTTTTGCTTGCATGTGCTCTATACTGCTTATCTCCTCTCCTGTTTCCGTGCATGTGGTCCTCTTAAATAACTGACCAACTCTAGACTTAGAGTGGAATCAATTGTTGGAGCTGTTCTTTTCTCACTATAATTAGCACGCAATAGACGTGCTGCTAAGATCACGATAAGCTCTTTATAATTATCCATCAAAAGAAGTGCTGGTGAGTAGCTCACTCTAAACTTATGGAAAAACTTCAATTGCTATTTTAATGATTTGTTAGAATCATGCCATCATTTTCTTGCGAACTATTTCAAATCTCTTATCATTTGAGCTAATGGACTTTGCTCGATATCAAGCTATGAGCATCGAATCCCACAGCTAAGCCATTGGAACATTTAGTGATAGGAACCAAGTTAATAATTTATACACATTTACTTCTTGCTCTCATTCAAGACTTCTTCCATGTCATCATCAATACCCTTTTATAATAAGATCAGCCACGACTGCATTATGGATGGTGAACTTGAATAGTTTCGAAACTTCATCCCTCTTCACAAGGGTTCCATTCTTCTCATCCAAGGTTGAGATTAATGGAAGTAAATCACTCCGACAACACAAGCCTTTTGGATCTTGAATTGATGAATCCAAGTCGAGATTAAAGCTCTCTGAATTGGGACATCATAAGATACGCATTTACAAATGATGCGAGTGATGGAACAACACTTGTTCGATATGGGTTTACAAGATCAATGGCTATTGGTCGCATGAAACTCCTCTATTATCGATATAGGGAGGCTAATGATCATATTTGAGGTTTTCCCCAAGTACGACTAAACTAGATACCCTTATGTAGTTGAGTAGAGTGATCTTGGACCAAAAAAGAAAAATGCTACATGCATAATTTAAGTAGTACGTAGATTTTGGATGGCATAGTAGCCATATCCATGAGCTTGATTATATTGTGGTTCTTCATATTGTCTTGTAATAGCATCTCCTCCTCTGATTGACGTGCATATCATGCATGGAGTGCCTCTTGTACTAAGTTCAAGGTAAGTTTCAACTTCTTCATCTCATTTTTGCACATCAAGGAGGGGATGAAAAAAGTGCCTAGTACATCCTTCACATTGCTTGTTTCTAAACTATAAGTCAAATAACGGCATCTCCTGAAACCTTGCTTCGACAATGGTTCACTAAAGTATTCTTCTAATCCCACTCTCTGCGAGATAGGTTGAACCTCTTGTGTGTTGTGGAGCAGTTCAAACTCACCTACTAAGAACTCGTATCTACCCCAAACATTGTTGAATTTATATTGTGATTCTCAAATATAGGCCGCACATCCAAGAGGTGCTACTAATTCATTGAACCAATTGGAGTGGGAGTTCCACTTTGCGATGTGACATGTAGGGGGTCTTGGATTCGAATGGCTCACAATCGCCTCACTTTCATTTGTCTCTCCATTTGACGTTCAAAGATGGGCAAAGTGCTCATGTCCACAATCTAGGAACTAGTGCCTCCTTTAACCATATTTTACCAATACAAGTGACGATCTAGATTGATGTTCTAGAATAAGAAGAACCAATTAGTATTGTATAAGAAACTTTATGATGCCTTGTTTGCTTTACAATACCAACATGTTTCCGTAAATCCTTGTATGAGAAGTTAGTGATAATGTGAGTGATGAATGTGCGATAATGTGAGAGTTAGATTATAGAATGGATGCATACTCGAGCAATGCACTAATGAATTATGCTCCTAGTGGTGCATTAGTATATTACATTGTTGGTTTGGGTGGTAGTTTACATGGTTTGAATCTCTAGAATTCCCTTATGGGATTAAAAGTTTGGATTGTAAGTTCATACATGATGTTTGATGATGAGTTCACTTGGTTGTGGGACCTTTTAGGTACCCATTTCCAAGTTGTTCTAGGATACAATCTACGTGATGATTGAGTTATGATAGTTTGCAATGAGGGTTTCTAGGGGGTAGGATTGACAAAGTCGGACTAGAACCTAAGAGCTCATGTGTATTGATGTGGGCTCATAAGCAGGTCTTAGGCACCCAAAGATATTCATTTATATGATCAACCTTCACCCACCGCTTTTGCACCTAAATACAGATTATTATTCACAATGGAGATCTTTGTTGATATCCTACTTTTCTCCTTGGCTTCCTTAGTTTCTTCTTTGGTAGAGGTTGTGATAACAATGGGGCAATTGAGTGCTCATCCAACGAGATTTTCTTTGTACTAGGAACCACTTGTCTCCTACATTCTATAGGTGTTTTTGACACATCGACTCTTTGTGTTGCTTGGCCTATCCCTTTGGTTGAACTACTATAATCACATTAGTATTTGGAAGAGAAGGAAGATGCACTAGGCCTTGAGCCTCTTCTTCCATGGTTGAGTCCTTTAGGATCACAGTTCTTTGGACACATAAAGCAACGTTTTCTCCAAGATTAGTCTTAAAAGAACTAAGAACAACTACTTAGATCACTCGTGATGAAATTCTCTAATTCTTATGTAATGCATTGTTCATGTACCCAAGCATGAAGATTTTGACTTCTAAGGTATAAATTAACTCCATGAGCATAGATTTAGTCTTGATTCAGAATGAAAGACTTATTGAGGTCATCTTTGTGGCATATTACCACTTTGATTGTCATAGTAAAAGCCTCAATAGAGATGATAATTTCCATCTTGCCCATGAAAGGGGTTTTCACTTCTCCTAATCCTACAAGCTAAAAACTAATAGGTTTAACTAACAATTCCATGTCTTGACTATAGGAATACTGAATATCATTAGTTGTTGCTACTGAATCAATCAATCTATTGATTTTTTTAGAGGTTGCACCTTGTAGAATCTCCATTGAAATAAAGGGTCATATATAAATGATGATAGAAGAGGGATTTCTCTTAGCCTAACACATAGCCATGTGAGCTATAGAAGAAGAAGGATGATTGTCATTCACAGGCTTAGCTATGCCTTGCCTTCTCAAGTTTATTCTTTTAGTAACTTCTAAGGCTTATGTATGTGCTTCTTCTCATATCCTTCTCTCCTCTTTGTTTTGTTTCTTAGCCATCGTAATTTGTCTCAAAATCTCTTCAATGAAAGCCTTTTGATAGAGATTGACTCGGCATGCAGTCATGTAGTTTGGCAACACATCTCCTTGTGGAGTGCTTAATTGGATAGCTCCACTATTAGATATCCTTTTGATGATCATGGTTACATGGCCAAGCTTATCTAATTTATGTCCATGTTCCTTGAATGTTTACACCAAAACTAAACCACTAGTTTTCAACCCGCTCTCCTTCATGTGTGCATCAAGTACACCTTTTATCTTTTCTCCAAAACATACATGCCTCGTGTTGCTCTCAATCTAGTCTCACCTATTTTTTCAAATAAAAGATCCTTGAGGATAGCTCATTTGTCATCCACACATGCTCTTGTGCAACCTTGAGTGTGGGTATTAAGAAGTCTAATGGACGAACAACATTCCATCGAAATACCAATTGAAAGAAGTTGGCATTGAGTTCCATCTTGTAGGCAACCCGATATGCCTAAACAACATGATAAAGTTGTTTTTTTGGATCAAAAGACTTGTTATTTACGAGCTTGGTCAATACAATTAAAACGATTTTGTTGGTGCTCTCAGCGTGTCCATTTGCTTGTTGGTAATAAGGAGTTGGCTTCTTATGAATGACCATGAAGTCCTGTAGAAGATATTCAATAACCTCGTTCAAGAAGTGAGTTCCATAATCACTTACTAATTTTATTGGTAACCCATGTCTTGTGAATACGTTTTCAAAAAATACTTAGTTGTTGTTTGCACATCATCCTTTCTAGTGGCTTTCATTTCAATCCACCTGGTAAGATAAATTGTTGTTGTGATTATATATTTGGCATGTGAAATATTAGTTGGGTTTTTAATAGGACCAACAATGTCTATTCACCACTTTAAGAATGCACATCTTCCAATCATGGGTCTGAATGGCATCTCATCTTTATGATTTCGATATTGAGTCCTTTGACATGCATCCCACCTCTTCACATAGGTATCTACATCTGTATTAAGGGTAGGCCACCAAAGAACTAAAAGCAAGAT
Source organism: Ceratopteris richardii (assembly GCA_020310875.1). Lineage (NCBI taxonomy): Eukaryota > Viridiplantae > Streptophyta > Polypodiopsida > Polypodiales > Pteridaceae > Ceratopteris > Ceratopteris richardii. Next base: position 58,812,332 of record CM035424.1, on the reverse strand, counting down.
GGCTTTAATCACTTGATCTTGAAGTATTCCCTCTCATTTACACATAGTGTTAGATATTTGTGACATCCACGCCTATATGGACTATCTCCAATGAGTGCATAGTCTTGAGCTTTCTACTCTACACTTCTTTGTCGGCCATGCCCTTAGGGTTGGAAATTTTACCTAGATGTGTGTGTCTTCATTCCCTTGACAATATTTGAAGTCCAACCCATGGATTTGAACCTCCTCAGCTTCACTCCATCCAAAGGTTTATTCATCATTTCTACACATTGTTATTGAGTAGATACATATGAGACCTCAATATTTTTCTTATAATCATCTCTGTACCATAATGATAATGGAACACAATGTGTTTTTTCCTACATATTATAAGTACGATTGAAGAACTCATGTTATCACCAAGTTTGTGAGGAGTAGATGGATTCACTCAAGAATCTGAGTATAATGTCATAATCCACATAGCTTCCTAACTTGCATTGGCCAGTACTCTAATTCAGCCTCTATAGATGAGAGGGCAACACTAGGTTGCTTTTTGAATGGAGAAGAGATAATCTTTGAACTTGAAATCATAGATATCCAGAGGCACTCCTGTCATCTCTTGAAGCTACCTAATCTACAACAAAGAATATCTTCATGTGTACATCAAAGGCTTATCACTACAATAACCTTCATTAATTGATCCTTTGATATATTTGAGAATCATTTTGGTTGTCTATAATTGCAGATTTTGAGATATATGCATGAATGGGCTCAAACACTTACACTATAACATGTATCTACTCGTGCTAGAGTAGCATAGTTGAGACTTCCCACCATGCTTTTATAGATTTTCAAAGATTCAATTAAATCACCTTAATGAGAAATTAGGGTGGAATTCACTTCCATGGGTGTACCTGAAACCTTCTCATTGTCCGTTTTAAACTTGCTTAACATATCTTTGATGTACTTCTTTTGAGTAAGCATCCTTCTCTATATACACTAATTCCAAACCAATGAAGCAAGTGAGCCTCCCTTAGTCAATGATGTTGAAATCATCCCTCATTTGATACAATGAATACCCTCAAAATCATCTCTTGTAAGCATAATGTCATCCACATACACAAATGTATATGATTTCTCCATGTGATCGCTTGATGAATATGTAAGGTTTTTCTTTGCTCACCACAAACCCTTTATCATATAAGTAGGTTGCAATCCCATGATTGGAATCTCTTATAGCTTGTTTTATCCCATATAAGGCCTTCCTTAATTTGCAAACATGTTCTAGACAATGTGAATATTGAAATGCTATTGGTTGAGCCATATATACCTCTTATAAGATCCATCCATTTAGAAATCCATTCTTCATAATGATCTTATATATCATCGAGGTTTCCAATCCCCTATATTCAGCCTCTATAGATGAAAGGGAAATATTAGGTTGCTTCTTTGATCACCAATAGATAAACTTTGAGCTTATAAATAAACGATATCTTGAGGTACTCCTATCTCATTGAGATCTGAGCTAATGCCAAATGTATAAACATGCATTATCTAATTATTCCTAAGGTTAAGATAGGATGCTATTTTCTCCAAAAGTAAGAAGGAACATCAAGAGGGAATCTTGTGGATGTATTGAAAGCGAAATACCACAAATCTATTTGAACTAAAAATTCAAATAAAACTCCTAAAAGCACGGAAGAATACTAGGTTGATCTAGCTAACATTCATTTTTGAAAAAGCATAGACATACACTTTGTACTTGGCCATGGGATATCATGGGTGCAATCACACCCACTGGAGTATCGAAGGTACATTCCTTGAAGCCCTTGGACTCCTCCAACCTCTTCATATACTACAAATAACATATCAATACATATATGTCATGTTTGATCATCTATTCTACTCACTATTCACTATTGTAGTACAATTACTTTTTCAAATTTTTTGAGTCATTGAAGCATGTATATCGTCTCATTGTATTTTTTACCAATTAGAGCATGCAGATATGAGTAATTGTGAGCATTGGAGTTGTGTGCACTAAGATATGAGTAGATCTATGTGACTATGTCTGTGAATCATCACCTTCCTTGAATGTGGAGACTATAACAAGAAACAAAAAAATATATCAGCTATGTATCTATCAAATATATTTAAAATTAAAAGTTTGATATACTTATAGTATATAGTCCTTGCACGATTAGGAGATGGGGGTGGAGTTCCATTTGATTGATTGGAATCTACAAATAATGGTATTTAATATTAATGTGTATGTGGGTATGTGTATGCGTATCTATGTGTATATATGTGTATGTATTTTGATTCTTTTCTTCTGTTTGAGATTAAATCAACAGGAGATATTGTATGGTGGAAAAGAATAAGAGGTGACCTAACATACCACCTGAGACGTGGTAGTTTTTTCATAGATAGCTACGTCTTCAGGAGTCATTTCCTTAGTAGAGGGTAAACAAATTAATAGTTAATATTTATAATTTTCATATATTTTAGTAATTTTTTACATTTAATTTATGTATTTCTTCTTTCTTTAAATAAAAATCCTGCTACAAAGAAGAGAGTTGAGTCCCGCCACACATCCCACCTAGGCCAAATGGGCCATCATGGTTTTGTAGCTACATTTGTCAATATATGTGTTATTGTGAGTATTTTTTTTTTTATAGTTAAAATGCAAGAAACTAATCTTTTTTATTTATTTAAAGGCAGCAAAAGGATTATGGCTGATATCCTACGAAACATGAGATCGAGTATGCTACACATTTTGGATATCCGTGTTTGAGCAAGTATATGCAAGATAATCCGGATGCCTTTGTGAGTATTTTTAAATTTTATATAATTATTTTATTTTTATGGATGTTTTAATTGTTTTACTTATTTATGTTTGTTATATGTAATAGAGGAGTACTATGAGATGCAAATATGGATGAGGTGGATATCCAGACATAGGAGGGATGATCTCGATCATCACAGGGTGATCATGATGTTGATGATGATCATGATCATGATGATGATGATTAGGATTCTTCATTATGACATTGGATATGTACTTACATTCACACACACACACACACACACATATATATATAGTTCATTTCAGTTATGTTTTGAATTGTGTGTATGGTATTAAGTAATGCAAAGTTTTCTTCTATTGAGTGTTTTTATTGTTTATATTAAGCATGGGTTTTAGTACTTTAATTATATGCTTCATTCATATGTGTGTAGATATGTGCATGTATGTGTTTGTGCATGTACATATGTATATATGTATATGCATGTATGTGCATGTGCATGTGTAAGTGTATATGTGTATGTATGTGTATGTATGTGTATGTGCATGTGCATCTGTATGTGTATGTATATGAATGTGCATGTACATGTTTAAGTGTATGTGCATGTGTGTATGGGCATGTGTGTATGTGCATGTATATGTGTATATGTATGTATGTGAATGTCTGTGTGTATGTGTATATGTGTGTGTACATATGTGCATATATATGTGTATGTGTGTGTATATATACATATGTGCATATGTATGGGTATGTGTATAACCATATACAAGTGTATGTATATGCATGTCTATATGTATGAAACATGCATGTGCATGTGGATGAATTTCGATTTGCATCCATGCACATACATGTGAATGCGCATGCATGTGGATGTGCATATACATGTATTTAAGTATATGTAATGTATATATATATATATATATATATATATATATATATATATATATATATATATATATATATATATATATATATATATATATATATATATATATATATATATATATATATGCTATAATGCATGCATGCAAGTCTTTTTATGTGGTTGTAGAAATGTTTGTGCATATGCATGTGTATGTGTGTGTATGTGTAAGTGTATGTGCACATGTATGTTTGGTATGTACATGTGTATATGTGTGAACATGCATCTTCATCATGTATAAGTGTATATGTGCATATGAAAAAGTGTGACTATGCTAACTAATGAAAATAACAAAAATCAAATGATACACAAAGAATGGAGATAGTACTTACAATAGTTAGCCATATTTTTTACTTGGTTAGCTTCTTGAGTAACCTGCAATAAAGAGAGAGAGAGAGAGAAAGAGAGAGAGAGAGAGAGAATTCAAAGAGAGAAAAAGCTAGAAAGAGAGAAACAGAGATAGAGAGAGACAATCGGATAGAGAATAGGTAAAACAGAAATTTTCCATATACTTGTTTCATCTCCTAAGCGTAGTGCAATTGCAAACGTTGGAGAGCTCTTCGATCAGATGTGTGAACATGCTGATCTAAAAGCCTCCAACATTTTAATTTTTTTCGTCAACACACCATCATGTAAGCGATAGTAAGGCGTTGTAACACCACTGCAATTGGCTTTGTATAAGTGACCTTATTTATCATCGCTTATGCGATGCAAACAAGTGTCACTTATGTGATGCTTTTTTAAACCATCACTTTAGCAATGCACTGCGAGCATCGCGCATACGGTCATGCCACATGTCGAAGAAAACATTGTTTTGCTCATTGTTTAATCGACGGTCCGGGCTCGATGCTTGTTGTGATGGTTTTCGCAATTTTATAGTGACAAAATTGTGTCACCTTAACCATTGCTATGCGCCCATGTTCCTTATAGTGAGATGGTCCACAATCTGTTGGAATAGCTTTCCAAATTGCTCCCAATAGGTTGTACATCAAAACAGTGCTTCAAAGAGGGTTGTTGAAGATGAATGGGCAAACTACAAAACTCTACAGATAAGGCAAGCTGAAGCCAAAAGGGGTCTTGCAACCACTCTTTGCATAGAACTTTAAAAGGGATTTCCATAGCAACAGAAATCGCAAGATTTGGAGAAGGTATTCTCAAGATATGGCTAATTATGTGGACTAAATCGGCTAATAACAACCGTTGGTTAGGGCTTTCCCAAACAAAAACTAAGAAGGAAATTGACACTGATTGTCTTCTATAGTGCTGCCTTGAATCTGATAAACTGGTGCTATTATCCCACATATCTTTGTCAAATGATGAGAAAGTACATATGGTCTCGGGCTTCTCAGTTTCATCAAAGAACAAAACAATACACAGCACTCTCTCTGGCCTCTGCCTATTGAAAAGCTGCATGGGAGTCTCTAGCGAGAGCAATGCTCTATTGAGTAACAGAGTAGATGTGCCCGCATGGTTAGTCATATATCCCATATGCGCTGTTACAGCAACACTAAACTACAAGTGAACCATCATCTGTACTTTCCTTGAACACGAAGGATTCATAGCCGGCTCAGCTCTTCGTCCGTTGACCGCCACGTGGAAGAGAGTAGATATCTTCGTCTCACCTGTGCACTCAAACGTAATCAACACCAGAAAATCCCAAATTAGATGCACCAATCTCTTCACAAAAAGAATCTTCTCTGACAGAAAGGCCAAGAAACAATCTCATCCAAGAACACTTTTGCCTCTACGCAAATCCAATGGTGGTGCTATAGGAGGCTCGAAATTCATGCTCACAATTTGACAGATGAAGAAGAAACGCACACCTTTGGAGGAAGAGGATGGCAGCCCCAAAATCTCAGAAAAACAATCAGGCCAAAAAAAACTGTGAAACTCCCAAGAACGTTTGTTGCCCTGATACCAATTGTAAGAAATTGCTTGAAAAATGTGTATAACTCTCCTCCCATCCATATATACCCTATTGCACGCTAAAAATAGCAATTGTATACTCTAAAAATAGTAATGATATGGAATATTCTAGTGTGAACATGTGGCCATCATGCAACACTTATTCCCATTACTACCCAAGTACTCCCATTACTAGCAAAGTACCTTAGGGTATCCTGCGAGCATGGGATATTGGCTAGCTGGCCCTTGTCCCTCATACACATGAACTAATCCCTATGGATCATATGGATTGATCCTTGGGGATCAATGATCCCTGTGGATCACATGCACTGATCCCTATGCATCAGTGTCTGACACACACACACATGCATAGCACTTTGAGTCAACTATCACAAAACACACACACACACACACACACATTCAACATTCATACTTAACTTACATACACTCATGCACACAGCATACCAACACACGACTCACATAACACACACACACATAGTTAACACTTGACTCACACAGATAACACATACAAGACCACACGCATATTTAATTTTTTTTATTTTAGTCTTTTGTTTTATTTCATTTTCTTCTTATTTAAAAACATTAGGCTTAGTATATACATTAGCTTTTAATTGTTATATATTAGATCACATGAACTTCACGTAGCACATTAAACCACATACATAAGTATACATACACATATCCACATGCACACATAAACACAAAGACACACAATACCCAGATATATATATATATATATATATATATATATATATATATATATATATATATATATATATATATATATATATATATATATATATATATATATATATATATATATAATCACAAACAAGTTCACACGCATATTTAACATCCACATGAGTATATACACATAGCACATAAGCACATACTCTCACAAACATTCCCACATGCACATTACGTACAAACACACGTAAAGATACACATTACACAGAAACCCACACAAACATACACAAATACACACATACCCATACATATATAGACACAAAAAAATCACATAGCACTTAGGGTACCGACATATGCACTTGGATAAGTAGATACATACACACCCAAATATGTATTTAGCATACTCTCACATGAATTACAACACAAAAAACACACAAAACCACTGAGAATTTCACACACAGGAAAAAGGACACACATACGAAACACAAGTGGGAACACACATATATACACAATTAACCAACATACAGTCATGAACGTAAAGAATTCTCTCATGCACATTCTAGTGACTAAATAATATTTTTGTTCTCTCCCTCAAGCAGAAAAGAAATCAAGGTAGAAAAGAAATCAAGCATAGTCAGCAAAAGTATTTGAGAGCAAATGAGAGAATAGATTCAAGAAAAACAATTTTCTTATTTTGAAGAACCCTGTGCAAGGGAGTTTCTTCCCTATAAAAAAATAGAAGAGAAAACATGCTCGATATGGTTTGGATCAAACATGGAGCCAGAAAGAATATTTACATTGAATGTTTCATTCTGAACAAGTTACGAACGGGTTTCAGGTACATTTATTAAGATTAAGGATGCATCTTATTATTCTCCTTCAGTTGCATTCTTTTGTAAGGAACGATGATGTTCTTTAGCTGACATACCCTTCTAGTCTTCATTACAAATGCGTCATGAATTTGGTTATGATTCCTTTGGGCATTCACAAAATGTGTTATATTGTACTTTCATGTGATGCTTTCGTGTGAAGATTTTGTGGTATGAACTCGGTTAGTTCATAACGTTTGAATAATTTGGCTCTTCAACAAGATAGAAATTATCACTTCGAAAGACATAAATTACAGGAAAGGTTGGAGACTGAATGAGGCAGAGTTGAAGACATAAAGCTGTGACAAAGTCTTTCCAAGGTCAAAAACGTTTCAACGTCCATATTTGCTTGCATTTGGACTTGGTAAAATTGTATGAGATGTACACACACATTGGGTTTCATGACAACAAACTTAATGAATTATGCTACATGACCATATTTAGGATAAGACCATTGCATGTAACACGCTTCGTTGCTATGCGATTGAACGAATGAAAGGCTTCTATCCATGAAATTATCAAGAGAGATTATTTGAGATAGAAGAAATAAATAAAGGATTTAGTGAGTTTTGTATTCAATGATGTTATCCTTTTTAGCAAAATTCCCGTGCATTTAAATCATTATTTATTATTGGAGAGTCAAAAGAAAGAAAGGTCTTCATAAAGTCCACGTACTGTAGGTGGGTTGGTTTGGCATTGGGCTCTTGACGTGGAGGCTTTTGTGTTCAGCCGCTGGATTAGAAATGCAATGGCTTTGATGGAGTTTAAATCCGTTGAAACCAATTGTTAGCTTGTCTAACCCTTCCTTTCTGGGATATGAGGAGTCCCACGAGTAGTATGCCCATTCACATGTAAAATCGTACTTTCGATGTTAAAGCAGGGTGAGCACTGAGTACGCTCCTACCGAAGCTGCATTAGAAAAAAAAAAGCGTCTTCAAAAATTCCATTGCGTCGGAATTGACTTTTTACTCATAGCACGAATTGCAATGAATCGAGTGGAAGAGAAATCTTCGTAATAAAAAACCCAATTGTAAGAATACATGCTGACATGTGCATACCAATTGATAATTATAAATATAATGATAGAAAAGGGATCTAATAAAGCTATCACGTGATGTTTCTAATCGAAATCAAGACACTTGATATCGATATTTTGAGAACTAATGAAGGCAGATGCACCGAATCGTAAATCAAAGACCAAAGATTAGCAAGCATCATCGGAGACCAAACCTATATAGAAAAGAACTCATTTATGGAAACCCTTTCAGATGTGTATGTGTTGAAAAAAATTGTCGGTAGAAGAGTAGTAAAATCATGAAAAAGTTCTGCGTGAAGTGACAAGAAGGATTCATGACTTGAGTGTGGTACACATATACTCATGTTGTTTTGGTTTTTTCTTTCGGTGACCTAATAGGTCAAGTTCAACAACATCGTTCACTTATGCGTTTGTTTGAATTGCATTCTCATGTCCACTTATATATCTTTCTCACATTGGATATAATAGTTTTATAATCAATGCTAAAATTGACCGTATAGTAATGGAGAATTAAAATTTGATATGGAAAACATTGTTGAAAAACAACTTCATCCTTAAGAGTACATGAACCATCTCAATTCATGAAGCAAGAAATCAAGCAAGGCGTTAAGCAGGAGTATTCATCAATTCAATTTCAACTTGAATCCCCTCATTACTCTCACTCGTTCACCTATCACATTTGGGTGTGATGATGCGTTTGCTAGGAAATGAGCATCCTATTATTTAGGGAATCTTCTCCAGGTCATATAAACAAAGCATGTACTTAAAACTTATATGATACTGCATGTGATATCACTTTAGGATTTTGAATAATCTACTATACGCCCATCACATTATAAGCATTTGTCGGCTAGCAACACATCAGTAATTTTACATCTGATACCACTGAAGTAGTAATTTTTGTTTTCTCTTTCGTGCAGGAAAGAACAAAAGAAAGTCATCCGCTCATTTTCAACGAGCCTAGTTACTTGCGCTTGTATTTAAGAGTCCAATAAGAAAACAGAATTAAGTAATTTCCACGAACAACATTGTCACCAAATGCGCAATGCGGACATTGAAATGTGTGCTATGCCGCAAACCTTCCTGTTCAGTGCGTTCGGTTGTTCATTGCCTTCATTTTCTTCTACAGCCGTCACGAATGGATTTCTCTGTGACGCTAAGTCATACCAGAAAATCCGAGTCACATTGTGCTCCCACGATTTATCTTACAAGGTATAATAATATCTCAAAATAGGGAAACGAAAGAAACTACATCTTTCGATTCTTCGTTTATCCTGGCTCATATAAGTAAGATTAGTAGAAAGAAAACTCGGTTGATATATATATATATATATATATATATATATATATATATATATATATATATATATATATATATATATATATATATATATATATATATAAAATAGAGAAGTAAGATTGGTAGAGAGAAAAGTAGGTTGAGAAGTGTATATATATATATATATATATATATATATATATATATATATATATATATATATATATATATATATATATATATATATATATATATATATATATATATACATATATATATATAGATTGGTAGAGAGAAAAGTCGGTTGATACTGGGTTGGTCGATAATATATATTTAAGTTCCTTGAAAATACATTGGTAGAGAGAAAAGTAGGTTGGGAAGTGTATATATATATATATATATATATATATATATATATATATATATATATATATATATATATATATATATATATATATATATATATATATATATATATATATATATATAATAGATTGGGAGACAGAAAAGTCGGTTGATAATGGGGTGGTAGATAATATATATTTAAGTTCCTTGATAATACAGTGGTGGAGAGAAAAGTAGGTTGACAAGTATATATATATATATATATATATATATATATATATATATATATATATATATATATATATATATATATATATATATACATGTAAATATACATATATATATATATATATATATATATATATATATATATATATATACATGTACATATACATATACATATACATACATACATACATATATATATATATACACACATATATATATATATATATATATATATATATATATATATATATATATATATATATATATATATATATATATATATATATATATATATGTGTGTGTGTGTGTGTGTTGGTTTTTTGATAATTGGATGATCAAGAGTTTGATGCTCCATCATATGAGCACAGTTCCATCTCATATGGTATCTAGTTCTTTTAATAATTGAACTTTTGGAATGCCAATATAGTCCATTCAACCTCGATTGAAGATCAAGTCCACACTCTAAATAGTCTAACAGAAATCAATTCTATAGTGAATAGTGGTCTCTCTATGTGTGTCTAGTAAAGGTACTAAATAGGTTGTCCTGGAGGCATTGGTTTTCTGACTAGAAGCAAGTATTTTGAAAGGGATTACTTGCCTTAAGAGTGTGTGACATTCTAGTTTAAGTGACCAAACTTTCTCGGGTTCATATTGTGAATGGGTCAAGGAATAATCCCCTCATTTAGGAAATCTTGTATCGCGATATGTACTGCTTATAATTTGGACTTTTACCTTGTTTTAGACAGTTATTTTTGTAATAATAACAGATAGTTCCCTTCCTACGATATGCTACGGGAACAGATGCCTTGGGAGGTCCTCCATTTGAGTTCTATTGTAGAATCCGCTCACTTAAACATGACGTGTCCAGCACTTGAGCTAGCCAACCCATCACTAAAAACATAGTCATGAGAGGCTTGAAAAACTTATGCAAGGCTCGGAGGTCAGCAAATTTCTCTTCAAAGTTGCTCTTATCCCAAGAATGTCGTCTTTAAGACAAACGTTTTTTGATTGACACATTCTTGACCTTTGACTTTCCTTCGGTTTTATTGGAGATCCTTCGGTTGTGTGCACATGGTTCTTGATTGGGTTCATGGACATTTTATTTTTATAGAGCTTATCGCACCTGGTTCTCATGAAGGTCCATTCACGACTCACGAAACTTTCATAAAAGATCCCGTGATGTGAAGCAACTCATCCTATGGAACCTTGGGTGTGTTATCGTTTGTTTGAATAAGATTTAATAGGATCCTAAATGGAAAAAACGCTTCTTGAGAAGACATCTAACGGATTTTGGGTTCCACAAAGTGAGCACCTTCATCAGAAACACCGAAAACTCTAGATTTCTTGAATAATGTCACGCTCTTGTTTTCTTCAACATATTAGAACCCTACCTCGCTTCTGTCCTTTCAGATGCTAAAGTGCCGAAGCACCTTTCCTCAAGGTGATAAGGTTCCAATGATCTTCACGTAATCCATGCACCTCGACCAAGCCTACTTCCTAGAAAATGTCTGTTAAAAAGGATGAAGATTGATTCAGATGGACAGGGAAACCGATTTCTTAGTGCCTAATGTAGTGCCATTATGCCATAGCCCCGTGCCACACACTCATCCTAAGGGGACGCAGGAGGTTAAAGAGAACGAAAGCATAATTCAAGTTCTTCATTGACGGACGCAGGATAATTCAAGTTCAATTTTAAAAAGGCGCTCACCTTCATCAGAAACACCGAAGACTCTAGATTTCTTGAATAATGTCATGCTCTTGATTTCTTCAACATATTAGAAAAATCCTAGAAGAACCCTGCCTCGCTTCTATCCTTTCAGATGCTAGAGTGCCGAAGCACCTTTCCTCAAGGCGATTAGGTTCCAATGAGCTTCATGTAATCCATGCACCTCGCCCTAGCCTACTTCCTAGAAAATGTCTGTTAAAAAGGATGAAGATTGATTCAGATGGACAGGGAACCCAATTTCTTAGTGCCTAATGTAGTGCCATAGCTCCGTGCTAACGCGAAAGCCTTGTTGTAGTGCCACATACTCATCCTAAGCGAAAAGCATGCAAATTAGAAAGGCGCTCACCTTCATCAGAAACAACGAAAACTCTAGATTTCTTGAATAATGTCAAGCTCTGGTTTTCTTCAACATATTAGAAAATACATGAAGAGAGAAAGAAAAAGGAGCCTACGTACATGAACTCCACCCCTAATAACGCCTTCCCTTCCTATATTGGGATTCATGACATGAACAATGACGTTCCGCCCTCCTCCTCAAAGAGTAAGTCATTCGTTTTATGAGACATTCATAAGACGAATAGTGGGATTGATGACATGAACAATGACGTTCTGCCCTCCTCCTCAAAGAGTAAGTCATTGACGGCGCAGCATTTTCAACGTTCCCGTTTGGAAGCATCCAAGAAGACGATGCCTGAAATACTCATAAAACCCTCTTGAAGTCGCCACATCTATCGCGGCCCTTCAGAAAGAAGAATAACGTGCTTCGAGCTCTCTATCTCAACAGCGGAACATTTTCAATTCCTAGTTTGAAGAAGACAGCTTGTTGGTTTCATGTAAGAGGAACTTTCGATCTGTCTTTCAGGTTATGGTCGGTGTCTACTATGCGCCGAGCACATTATAAGTATTTGTCGGCTAGGAAAACATCACTAATTCTACATCTGATACCACTGAAGGTTGCTCTATCAGAAACACTCTTCCTGCTGAGCCTTTCGTGTAGGGCAGCAAGGCAGAGACATGGCGGTGCAGAGATGCTCCAAAGCAATTCCCTGTGCATGCATTATGCTGTTGTTGATCATGCCTATCACTGTGTGTACCCATGCCTATCACTCCGACCTAATGATGCCTATTCTTTGTTGCATTTCCCTGTACGCTGTTACTGCATTCTTTCTATTCAGTTCCATGTATTCTGCATCAGTAGAAGAAGCGTATGCATCGCTCTTGATATCCTTTGCTCATAACGAAGGAACAGGTTTACGGAACTAGCCCTAACATCTTGCTCTGATCACAAACCACATTGCGGCGAACTGGATGCTGCAACAGAACGTTTTAAGCGATGTCGGAGGTGATCTAGCCTATACCTGTGAGGACGCAGGAAACTCACAAACATAGGTTCGATTATATGAATTCAGTTGCCTTCGTTCAATAATTTCGTTGTAGTCGAAGCTGCTACTGATTTGTAGAAGATGTTTAAACTATTAGCCTGAGGATTAGGTCGAGAATTTTCCCTACAGTGACAAACAACAGAAGCATATGGACAGATATGAAGTTTTCAGAAATACGCTGGGTTGTGGTAACAAACGTAGGAGATGTATGAGGCAGAATAATCTTCAGCGCATAATCTTAGCTTCAAAAAGATGCAAACACTTCGTTTTGGTCTTGGATACGCTGGCAGAAGCATGCAGAGTTTTACATCCTCACCCTTTATATCTTAACACACGAGCACTTCCTTTTGAGTTCTTTGGAGATCTGACTATGTTGGGACCTCCTGGATGAAAATGAGTAGGTCTTTTTTTCTCCTGGTACAGTCATCTGATGTTCACCTACATGTTAAAGAGTGCTGTGCCCGTTATCGTTGAATGATGAAGAATGTCCCCGCTGTAGTTCTAATCTAGCAGACATTCACAAAAGCACCAAAGCTTCTAAATGAAAAGATATCCTGCTGAATTTGTGTTTTTCCTCGAGATGTATTATATACTACTCTTATTCTTGTTTGCCTCACCTGCTTTCAACCCGACCCCCCCCCCCCCCCCCCCCCGGCGCTGCCTTGTGGTCTCCTTCTCCTGTATTAATTTCCCTTTTCTGTTTCGAGCAGGAAAGAAGAAAAGAAAGCAATCCGCTGGTTTTCATGTAGCGTAGTTACTTGCTCTTGTATTTCAGAGTCCAATAAGAAAACAGAACCAAGTAATTTCTACGAACACCGTTTTCACCAAATGCGCTCTTTCTCAGAACCTGCAATGCAGAGATTGTGAAGAAGTGAAATGCGTGCTATGCCACAAACCTTCATGTTCATGTTCACTGCCTTGAGTTGTCATTGCCTTCATTTTCTTCTACAGCCGTCAGAAATAAATTTCTCTCTGCGCGCTAAGTCATTCAACATAATCCGAACCACATTGTGCCCCCACGATTTATCTTATAAGATATAATAATATCTGAAAACGAAACGATTTATCTTAGAAGTAAGATTGGTAGAGAGAAAAGTCGGTTGAGAAGTATATATATATATATATATATATATATATATATATATATATATATATATATATATATATATATATATATATATATATATATATATATATATATATATATATATTAGTTTTTCATAATTGGATGATCAAGAGTTTAATTCTCCATCATATGGTCCGATGATGTGACGAGCTTCATCATGTTAAGAGTCACACACGCACATACATACATACAAGGAATCTCACACATGTCTTGTCGTGAAGACGCAGAGTTTGGTGAATCAAATTAAATTAAGATGTGTTCCAAAAGACGGTGCACGCAGGGCATATGCGTTCTGATTTTTGCTACGATACACTCAGAAGGAAGTATGAATATAGAAATAAATCATCATGGATCTCACAAGGCAATAGAATAAATAAGTTAGGTCTGACTTCTGATTTTAAATATTCATTCATCATAACATCTTCATGAGTCTTATCGAAAAACAATTCTTTAATCTCCTTAAAAACTCACGATTATTAAGCGAACGCTCCAAAAGAGAAAGGAGGTTTAATAGCTTTGCGCATAAATAGAAGTATTGTTTTATTCGTCAATGCAAAAGAGTAATCTTTGATGTAAAAAGACATTAGAAATAGCCTTAAAAGATCATCTTTTGAAAACCAAACATATTAAATGAATGTATTATTAATGTAAAAGATAAGAATCAAAAAATTAAAAGAAACTATTTTCCTTATTGTAATCATACTTCAAAAGAAATGCACGAATCTGTGTGACACAGTCCAGAGAGTTCGAACTTGTGATGCCAAGAGGTAGACATATCTCCTAACGATTGAGCTCATTCATGTGGATATGAATACCACATCACTCAAATAGAGAAGACTCTTGAACGAAAGAGGTGGCAAAAGAGGAATCAAACAGACTTTGATGTCATAAAATTTCTCAAATGGAACGGAGATAAGGGAGAGAGCTCACACACACGCTCTCACTCTCAAGAGGAAGCACACACACAAATTGACGCAAGGAAGAATGATCTTCTTCTTCTTCTATTACATAAAAAGGAATGTACAAGAATGACCTAAAAAACAAGAATACAACAAGTGCAATATAAAAAGATTAGTACATAAGAAAAAAACCTAATGTCAGCGAATGAGTGAGCTGGCAATGAACAAATGTGCCATCACTCTCGGTAGATAAATGTAATAAAGCTCAATGAAGTATCCTTGACATATATCGGCGTGACCATTATACATGTCAAAGAAACAAAAAACTGGTAGGTGTCATCTTGGATCATCACATGATGAGCATGATATCTCAACACTCCCCCTCAAGCTCAAGGCCATATCTTGTAATCGAAGCATGTCCCAAAACTTCTTCAACTTCTCAGCTCCAAGTGCTTTGCTGAAAATATCAGCAACTTGCTTATACAAGATCAATATTGCCTTGCTAATACCTTCTCTCTAATGAAGTGATAATGTACCTCGATATGCTTTGTTCTAGCATGAAAAATAGGGTTCTGTGCTAACTGTATGTTGCTAAGATTATCGCAATAAATAGTGATAGGGTTTCCCACATCAACACCTAAATCTGCAAGTAGCCTTTCTAGCCATGATGCCTCACATGCTTCCATTGCAATTGCTCTATAATGAGCCTCTGTACTCAACAAAGCAATAGTGGGTTGCTTCTTGCTGCTCCATGTAACACTTCCAAGTGAGAATAGAAAACCACTAGTAGATTTTCTATAAACCTACAAATCTACACTCGCCTCATAAAACAATGCATAATCCAAAGTAGCACTCACATAATGTCGAGTGCACCTCAGAGCATCCAAATGTGGCTTCCTAGGAACCTACATAAATTGACTTTCAAGTCCAACAGTATAACTTAGATCAGGCCTTGTAATTGTGAGATATATAAGACTTCCCACAATTTTCTTGTACATAGTAGCATTTTGCAATGCTTTACCCTATGTAGTATCCAACTTCAAATTCTCATCTAATGGCATAGAAATTGGCTTACAATCAGCCATACCATACTTTTGTAGCATATTCAAGGCATATTGCCTTTGCGACATCCATATACCTGTTTTTGTATGTATAAACTCATTCCCCAAGAAATAGCGCAACACACCAAGATCTTTCATGTTAAGTTCCTACATAAGAAGTTTCTTTACCTCTTTGATGCTTCCTTCATTATCACCACCTACAATCAGTTCATCAACATAAATAGCCACAATCGTGATGCCATCATTAGCCTTCCTTCCATATAGTGAGTGATCTACATCACACATAGAAAACCCAATGCTAGTTAAGTAATCAACAATCCTTGCATGCCATGCACGAGGGGCTTGCTTCAGCCCATACAAAGGCTTTTGCAACCTGCAAACATATTCTGGATGCTTTGAATCTTCATATCCTTTTGGTAGGTCCATATATACTTCTTCTTGTAACTCACCATGTAGGAAAGCATTCTTCACATCCATCTGATGCAAAGTCCATCCTTTTGCTATAGCTAATGCAACAAGTGTTCTGACAATAGACATTATAGCTACAGGTCTGAATGTTTCCTCATAATCAAGGCCTTATGTTTGTGCATATCCTTTAGCTACCAATCGTGCTTTATACCTGCTTATGCTACCATTAGCATTATGCTTTAGCTTGTAAACCCATTTGTAGCCTATGGTTTCCTTCGTTGCGGCAATGGAATTAGCTTCCATTTATCATTTCCATAAAGTGTAGCCATCTAGTCTTCCATAGGTTTTTCTCAATCTGCAATTCCAATTGCATCTTCAAAGCAAGATTGTCAAGCATCTTGTATTACCTTTGTCATGTAGGCACAATGATGAGAAATATAATTGTCATACCTCAATCGTCGCATTGAATTCCGCATCCTTCGAGATCTTCTTGGTCCTGGGTCACTTCTCCTTATATCATCCATGTGCCCTTCTTACCCCTGGAGTCTTCACAGAGGGAGTCCAAGTTCCTCATCAAGGCTCTTTTCTGAACCACTTGAATCTCCATCAATGTCTTCAAAACCTGCACATGTTTTATGACGTGCAAAAAAGCTTTTCTTTACCTTTCTTGGACGTATTTGATGAATTTGTTGGACTGAAATTTCCACGCAATCTTCCACTCCATGGATTTGAGTTGGAACTATTGCTTGGTGATGCATCTGGTCCACTCAAAACTTGAGATTTTGCACTTGCTTTTTCAGCATTTCTTTGTCATTTGGTTCAAGATTCAGTCCTTCTTTGGCATCTGCATAGAAGCTTGACATTTCATCAAATACCACATCTCTGCTCACCTTTACCTGTCATGTGAGTGGGTTCTAACATTTCTATCCCTTTGCTGAAGGGAGTATTCAATGAAGATACACTTTTTCGCTTTTGGATCAAGCTTTGTCCTCAATTCATCTAGGACATGTACATATGCAATACATCCAAAAACTTTCAGATGTGATAAGTTTGGCTTTTTATTTGTAAACTTCTCTTCAGGTGTAACTTGATGTACCGTAGGAGTCGGAGTTCTGTTCATGATGCATACAACAATATGCACAACGTCTACCCAATAACAATGATGCATATTCTTCTCAACCATCAAGGCTCTTTCTATTTCTAGAATACGTCTATTTTGACATTCAGCAATGCCATTCTATTATGATGTGTACCTGCATGAAAACTGATACCGAATTCCATGAATTCCTACGTACATGAACTCCACCCCTAATAACGCCTTCCCTTCCTATATTGGGATTCATGACATGAACAATGACGTTCCGCCCTCCTCCTCAAAGAGTAAGTCATTCGTTTTATGAGACATTCATAAAACGAATAGTGGGATTCATGACATGAACAATGACGTTCTGCCCTCCTCCTCAAAGAGTAAGTCATTGACGGCGCAGCATTTTCAACGTTCCCGTTTGGAAGCATCCAAGAAGACGATGCCTGAAATACTCATAAAACCCTCTTGAAGTCGCCACATCTATCGCGGCCCTTCAGAAAGAAGAATAACGTGCTTCGAGCTCTCTATCTCAACAGCGGAACATTTTCAATTCCTAGTTTGAAGAAGACAGCTTGTTGGTTTCATGTAAGAGGAACTTTCGATCTGTCTTTCATAGGTTCGATTATATGAATTCAGTTGCCTTCGTTCAATAATTTCGTTGTAGTCGAAGCTGCTACTGATTTGTAGAAGATGTTTGTACTATTAGCCTGAGGATTAGGTCGAGAATTTTCCCTACAGTGACAAACAACAGAAGCATATGGACAGATATGAAGTTTTCAGAAATACGCTGGGTTGTGGTAACAAACGTAGGAGATGTATGAGGCAGAATAATCTTCAGCGCATAATCTTAGCTTCAAAAAGATGCAAACACTTCGTTTTGGTCTTGGATACGCTGGCAGAAGCATGCAGAGTTTTACATCCTCACCCTTTATATCTTAACACACGAGCACTTCCTTTTGAGTTCTTTGGAGATCTGACTATGTTGGGACCTCCTGGATGAAAATGAGTAGGTCTTTTTTTCTCCTGGTACAGTCATCTGATGTTCACCTACATGTTAAAGAGTGCTGTGCCCGTTATCGTTGAATGATGAAAAAATGTCCCCGCTGTAGTTCTAATCTAGCAGACATTCACAGAAGCACCAAAGCTTCTAAATGGAAAGATATCCTGCTGAATTTGTGTTTTTCCTCGAGATGTATTACATACTCCTCTTATTCTTGTTTGCCTCACCTGCTTTCAACCCGACCCCCCCCCCCCCCCCCCCCCCCCCCCCCCCCCGGCGCTGCCTTGTGGTCTCCTTCTCCTGTATTAATTTCCCTTTTCTGTTTCGAGCAGGAAAGAAGAAAAGAAAGCAATCCGCTCGTTTTCAAGTAGCGTAGTTACTTGCTCTTGTATTTAAGAGTCCAATAAGAAAACAGAACCAAGTAATTTCTACGAACACCGTTTTCACCAAATGCGCTCTTTCTCAGAACCTGCAATGCAGAGATTGTGAAGAAGTAAAATGTGTGCTATGCCGCAAACCTTCATGTTCATGTTCACTGCCTTGAGTTGTCCATTGCCTTCATTTTCTTCTACAGCCGTCAGGAATAAATTTCTCTCTGCGCGCTAAGTCATTCAACATAATCCGAACCACATTGTGCCCCCACGATTTATCTTATAAGGTATAATAATATCTGAAAACGAAACGATTTATCTTAGAAGTAAGATTGGTAGAGAGAAAATTCGGTTATCTTAGAAAACTAATGGTGGAAATTGACCATCCTCTCTTTCTCTCTTACTGCAATTCCTAGCCCCTTGGTTTCTCCATCTCTCCTTTGCCATCCCTCACTTCCGCTATCCCTCCATCCCTCGACCCGTAACATCTACCATTCCTCCATCCACACCCCCTCACTTCCACCATCCCTCCATCCCTCACCCCCTCACCTCCACCATCGCTTTGTTCCACACTCCCACCTCTACATCCCTCCATCTCGCAACCCCTCACCTCTGCCATCCTCCATCCCGCACCCCGTGCTTCCACCATCCCTCCATCCCTCATCCCCTCACCTCTACCATCCCTCCATCCTGCAATCCCTCACCCCCACCATCCGTCCATCCCTCACCCCCTATCCTCCACCATCCCTCCATCCTACACCCCTTCACCTCCACCATCCCTCCATCCCACACCCCCACCTCCACCATTCTTCTATCGCACACCCCGTCACCTTTTGGATCTGTTATAGGTCGATCTAACCATTTTATATGCCAATCCATACGTGTCATAGGTTTTGGAAACTGACCTCTTTCAAGCTTTCCATTAAAATGAATCGCTTCTATTTTAGATCTTAATGGATGATCATGGGGCAAGAATCGTCGATGTCGAAGATAAATATTTTTGTTTAGATTCTTACTATAGATTGATCTCAACCAATCACCACAATATGGACAAGCTTTATAACCCATTGTGGATATTCCTGCATCATGAAAATGATAAAAATATAATTAGATTAAATCACATTTATTTGTATGCATATTAAATAAAAAAATTACATCAATACCTGAACAAACACCATATCTTGGAAAATTGTGAAAGTCCAAGCCACAACACCACGAATCCTAATATGTATTTCATTGATGCTTTTTGATACATCAATGACATTAATAACTCTCCATAACTCTTGGAGATCCTCAATGAGAGGAGCAAGAGATATATTCATATCTTTAAGTTGTCATTTTTCATGGCACTAAAAGTGAAAGCATTAAATGTTCCTTTTGAATGCTAAGATATGGCGGAAGATTGTAGTTTAAGACTACCACTGGCCATGTTGACCATTTACTAGATTTCATGGAGAATGGATCAACCCAATCTAATGCAGCACCTAAGTTTAGATTTTGTGGATTTTGTGCAAATTCAGGCCATGTAGAATCAATATGCTGAAAAGCAACACTATCATTAGGAATTCTATTTATTCCATGAGTACTTTTATGATTATGTCCCCATCTCAAAAGCTTTGATAATTCGAGGCTTTGAAACATATGTCTAATCTGTGGAGCCAATGGAAAATATCTCCATACCTTTTTTGGGATTTTACCTTCTTTATCCTTATATCGAGGAGATTGACATTTGGGACATGTCAAAGAGCATGCATATTCACCTCTATATAAAATACAATCATTATGACATGCATGTATACATCGATAATCTATATCAACATTGTTGATTATCTTCTTCATTTCATCATGTGAGGTAGGAAAAATATTCTGACTTGGTAAAAACTTTTAGGATAATAACCTATAAGTTCATAAAAAAAGACATATTAATAAAAATAAATAAAAGAATATACATATATATATATATATGCATATAGTTTTATATATGTGTATGCTTATGTGTATATGTATTTGGATGTGTATATGCATGTGCATGCATATACATAGGTGTATGTGTATATGTATGTATGTGTGTATATGTGTTTTATAGGTGTATATCTATGTAATATAGGTATGTGTATGTGTATGCATATATGTATGTGTATGTGTGTATATCTGTGTATGTATGTGTATTTATGTGCATGAATGTGTATGTATGTATGTATATGTATGTATGCATGTGTAGCTCTTTATATTTGGTTTCATTTTTTTTTCTATATTATGGTTTGCAAAATTTCATATCTAGCATTGAATCGTTTGGTTATTTCCCATTTTATAGTCAATCTATTACTTGCTTTGATAACTAAGACTTACATATTTGTTTACAAGGATTAAGTATCAGCTAACTATGGAAGTATTAGGTTGTTTGAAAATAAGACAAGCAAAGTTATATCGACGATTTTGGAAAATGGATGAACAATTCTAAAGGTTGGGCAGACATGAAGTGTTCATTCAATGCAAGTTCTTGTTCTTACCGTAGCTAAGGAAAAAGCAAAAGCATGCATTGGATGAAAACTTTGTGTCTGCCCATCCTTTAAAATTATTCTTCCATCCTTCAAATTCTTCAAGGTAAATTTACTTCTCCTATTTTTCGAACGACTTAATACCTCCATAGCTAACTCATACTTAATATTTGTATGCAAAGTTCATAAAAGAGTTAGCAACGCAAGTATTAGGTCAACTAGAATAGGAGAAGCAGATGTGTTAGGAGATTCTAAAGGTTGGGCGGACAATTCCAAACGTTAGATGCACAAAATATCTTCATTCGATACACGTATGTATAATTTGACTTTACTCTCATAACATGTGTATATGTATGTTTATATGTATATATATATGTGTATGTGTGTATGTGTATGTATGCATGTTTAGCTCTGTATATTTGATTTCATTTCTATTTTTCTTTTTGTTTGTTGCAGTTTATAGACTTTCATATAGATATCTAGACCATTGAATCATCTGGCTCTCTCTTGTTTTATAATCAATCTATTACCTTCGTTGCTTATTAAGGCTTACATATTTTTTTACAAATATAAAGTATCTATTAGCTATGGAGGTATTACGTCATTTGCAAAATAGGAGGAACAAATTTATCTAAAAGATTTTAAAAAACGCATGAAGAGTTTGAAAGGATGGGCGGACAGAAAGTGTCCATCCTTTCAAATTATTTTTCCATCCTTCAAAATCATCGAGATAAATTTGGTCCTCCCATTTTCCTAATGACCGTATACCTCCATAGCTAACTGTACTTAATATTTATATGCAAAGTTCTTAAAAGAGTTAGCAGCACAAGTATTAGGTCGACTAGAATAGGAGAAACAAATGTGTTAGGAAGATTCCAAAGGTTGGGTGGATAGTTCTAAAGGCTAGATGGACAAAATATCTTGCTTCGATAGAGGAATGTATAATTTGACCTTACTCTCATAACATCTGTATCTCTGTGTATGTGTGTGTATATATGTGTGTATGCATTCATCGATAATTATGTGTATGTCTATATGCGCATGTATTTATATGTAAATTTTTATGCATATATATATATATAAATAGATAGAAAATTGAAAATTATACCTTAATAGTGCCAAAATAGATACAGAACTCCATCCAAAATGATTTTGAAGATTGAGAATAAGTAAGCTTGCAGTTAGTCGTGTCAAACGACTTCTTTCATATACATGCTTTAGACATTCCTCTCGTAGATATTTCTCATTTTTAGACATATCAATTCTCTCATTGTCATTTTGATATCAATCCTTAATAAAATCATCCATGCCATTATCTTCATCATTGTCACACAAATCTTGTACTTTATCTTCTTTTGAGTATAGATCTTTCAACCATGCATATTTCACAAGATCACTTTTGTGTAGCCTCCTCATAGAAGCTTCTGATAAATGAGGTCTTACTGGCAAATGTGAATGGTATGGAGAAATATCATCAATATCATACGTTGGAATCTACACACATGAATAAAAATCATTAGTATTCCATAAATGAATAAAAAGTAAACTTTAAACATAAAATTAAATTTATAAGTTATTAAATATGGATAGAAAAATTTTATTATCTCTCTATCTAAAAGGTGATCTTCGAGGTCTATGCCATCCATAATTTACTAATAATTCATCACGAGCATCACTACAACATATCGAGGGAATACCGACAGTCACTGTACTAACGGTCAGCTGTCGACGTCGGTATACCCCTCCGAGAATTCGGGAAAGCTGTTTTGCCTCGCAAAGACACCGTCGGTATGAGCGTCGTTATAAGCGTCGGTATAGGCGTCGGTATTCTTCTGCAACTACCGGTGCTTATACCCACGCTCATACCGACGCTCTCTTTTTAACCGAGTGCGAACCCGAAATTCGTCATTCTGAGCGTTTTGAATCTAGAGCTTCTCCTTTCACGTTTGCGCGCGCCAACAGTAGATATCTCTGTTTGTCATCCTCTCTCTCTCTCTCTCTCACCCTCTCTCCCTCCCTTCCCTCTCTCTCTCTCTCTCTCTCTCTCCCTCTCTCTCTCTCCGTCTCTCCCTCCCTTCCCTCTCTCTCTCTCTCTCCCCCTCCCTCTCTCTCACTATCTCTCTCTCTCTCTCTCTCTCTCTCTCTCTCCCTCTCTCTCTCTCACTCTCTCTCCCTCCTTCTCTCTCTCTCTCTCTCTCTCTCTCTCTATACAGACCTCTATCTTGTTAGATCTGAAGTTTTGGTAAGTAGATCGCACATATTCTAAAACTCTTTTTTCTTTTTTTGTGTTTTTTCTTTACTAATATGTTCTTTGTTTGGTTTTGCAAGAGATTTTGACATCAAATCTTTGGAAATTCGACGAAGAAGAACTTCAAGTGGATTTTGTCGACCGTGATTCAAACAATTCTCTTTCTTTCCCTCTCCTTCCCTCTCTCTCTCTCTAAACACACCTCTATTTTCATAGATCTGACGCTTTGGTAAGCAATCGCACATATTGTATCACTCTGTTTTTTTTCTTTATGTTTTTGCTTTTCTAATATCTTCTCTCTTTAGTTTTGCAGGAGATTTTTGAGAGCAAATCTTTGGAAATTCAAGGAAGGAGAACTTCAAGTGGATTTTGACAACCTTAATTCAAAAATTACATCAATTTAAGTAAGACATATATCACTCTTTTATCTTTCTTTATATTTTTGTTTTCTAACATCGATCTTCTCTCTTTATTTTTGTATTAGAGAGAGAGAGAGGGATATGCATATGCATACATACATGCATGCATATGCATACATGCATGCATATGCATACATGAATGCATATGCATGCATGCATGCATATGCATACATACATGCATGCATATGCATACATACATGCATGCATACATACATGCATGCATACATGCATGTATTGCATATGCATGCATGCATACATACATGCATGCATACATGCATGCATATGAATACATGCATGCATATGTATACATACATGCATGCATATGCATATGTATACATACATGCATGCATATGCATATGTATACATACATGCATGCATATGCATACATACATACATGCATGCATACATATGAATACATGCATATGCATTCATGCATGCATATGCATACATGAATGCATATGCATACATGCATGCATATGCATACATACATGCATGCATACATGCATGCATATGCATACATGCATGCATGCATATGCATACATGCATGCATATGCATACATGAATGCATATACATACATGCATGCATGCATATGCATACATGAATGCATATGCATACATGAATGCATATGCATACATGAATGCATATGCATACATGAATGCATATGCATACATACATGCATACCTACTTTATATTTTTGTATATGTATATGTATACATGAATATATGTATATGTATATGCACACATACTTTATATTTTTGTATATGTATATGTATACATGAATATATGTATATGTATACACACACGCATATGCATATGTATATGTACAAGTATATGTGTACACACATGCATATGCATATGTATATGTATATATGAATATATGTATATGTATACAAGCAAGCATATGCATATGGTATATGTATACATGTATGCATATGCATATGCATATGTATACTTGAATGCATCAGATGGGATCTCCACGTACACCTCGGGGTGCACATGATCATGACGAATCGAAGATCTATCATATCCGTAATGGAGCTCCAGTTATGGATGCGACGGGAAAGTCAATGCGTCAGCAGATACGACAGCTCTGCTCTATCGAATTCAATCATTTAGTAATGTTAAAATGGACCGAACAGGATAGAGACTCTAAAAATTATATCACACAATGTATATATGAAGAGTACCGGCCAGCACCTGGCAATCTTATTGTGAGTTCCGAATGGATACAACATAGAGCACGTGAAGTGATGTCGCATCGACGATCGGAAGCTCGCGATGCTTTCAAAGCAGGCTTACGGAAGCCTGTATGGCTAGATGTTGAAGAATGGGAATCGATTCACGATGAGCATCAACATACTCCTGATCGGTATCGGCAACAGAGAGATGCGGTGGCCACTTGTTTAGATACGGTTGGAACGTCGCATTTAGGTAGCGGCAGATACGACAGTATGTGCTACCAATTTGTAAGTATGATGTTAACTATTGAAGTTGTTTGTGTTAAGTATATTATGTATATTCATCTAACATTTTGCATATTTACTATAGGAGTTGGCAGTGGGTCGTCCTCCAACACGAACTGAAGAATCATATGGATATCGACATGGAATGACTGCACTGTTACAAGACTTAGAGGGACATGCTCTTGTGCAACCTTGAGTGTGGGTATTAAGAAGTCTAATGGAAGAACAACATTCCATCGAAATACCAATTGAAAGAAGTTGGCATTGAGTTCCATCTTGTAGGCGACCCGATATACCTAAACAACATGATAAAGTTGTTTTTTTGGATCAAAAGACTTGTTATTTACGAGCTTGGTCAATACAATTAAAAAGATTTTGTTGGTGCTCTCAACGTGTCCATTTGCTTGTTTGTAATAGGGAGCTGGCTTCTTATGAATGACCATGAAGTCTTGTAGAAGATATTCAATAACCTCATTCAAGAAGTGAGTTCCATGAAGTCGTGTAGAAGATATTCAATAACCTCATTCAAGAAGTGAGTTCCATAATCACAAGACATGGTAACCATGTCTTGTGAATACGTTTCCAAAAATACTTAGTTGTTGTTTGCACATCATCCTTTCTAGTGGCTTTCATTTCAATCCACCTGGTGAGATAAATTATAGTTGTGATAATATATTTGGCATGTGAAATATTAGTTGGGTTTTTAATAGGACCAACAATGTCTATTCACCACTTTAAGAATGCACATCTTCCAATCATGGGTCTCAATGACATCTCATCTTTATGATTTGGATATTGACTCCTTTGACATGCATCCCACCTCTTCACATAGGTATCCACATCTGTATTAAGGGTAGGCCACCAAAGATCTAAAAGCAAGATGGCTTTAATCACTTGATCTTCAAGTATTCCCTCTCATTTACACATAGTGTTAGATACTCGTCACATCCATGCCTATATGGACTATCTCCAATGAATGCATAGTCTTGAGCTTTCTACTCTACATTTCTTTGTCTTTCCAAACTCATCTCTTGAGGGAATTTCTTTATCCTCGATAAGTGAACCAAGAGACTAATCAAATCTGGTATAAATGACACTTGATGTAATGTCGCATGCTCAAGAAGTGGGCTATTAATACAAGTTGGATAATCCTTGAACAACCTATAGATATCTACTTCCATTGTCAATGATAAGGAACTAGTAATGAAGGCTATTCTATTCCTACACCTCTTCGGTACACAACAAGCTATTTTCTGGTGCAAAATGGTTAGGTTCAAGAGATGATAGGAGTACCTCAAGATATCTATCATTTATAAGTTCAAAGTTTATCTATTGGTGATCAAAGAAGCAACCTAATATTTCCCTTTCATCTATAGAGGCTGAATATAGGGGATTGGAAACCTCGATGATATATAAGATCATTATGAAGAATGGATTTCTAAACCCGTGGATCTTAGAAGAGGTATATATGGCTCAACCAATAGCATTTGAAGATTCACATTGTCTAGAACATGTTTGCAAATTAAGGAAGGCCTTATATGGGATAAAACAAGCTATAAGAGATTCCAATCATGGGATTGCAACCTACTTATATGATAAAGGGTTTGTGGTGAGCAAAGAAGAACCTTACATATTCATCAAGCGATCACATGGAGAAGTCATATACATTTGTGTATGTGGATGACATTATGCTTACAAGAGATGATTTCGAGGGTATTCAATGTATCAAATGAGGGATGAATTCAACATCATTGACTAAGGGAAGCTTAATTACTTCATTGGTTTGGAAGTAGTGTATATAGAGAAGGATGTGTAACTTACTCAAAAGACGTACATCAAAGATATGTTAAGCAATTTTAAAATGGACAATGAGAAGGTTGCAGGTACACCCATGGAAGTGAATTCCACCCTAATTTCTCATTAAGGTGATTTAATTGAATATTTGGAAATCTATAAAAGCATTTTGGGAATTCTTAACTATGCTACTCTAGCACGAGTAGATACATGTTATAGTGTAAGTGTTTGAGCTGATTCATGCATATATCTCAAAAGTCGCAATTATAGACAACCAAAATGATTCTCAAATATATCAAAGGATCAATTAATGAAGGTTATTGTAGTGATAAGCCTTTGATGTACACATGAAGATATTCTTTGATGTAGATTAGGTAGCTTCAAGAGATGACAGGAATACCTCTTGATATCTATGATTTCAAGTTCAAAGATTATCTCTTGTCCATTCAAAAAGCAACCTAGTGTTGCCCTCTCATCTATAGAGGCTGAATTAGAGTATTGGCCAATGCAAGTTAGGAAGCTATGTGGATTATGACATTATACTCAAATTTTGGAGTGAAGCCATCTACTCCTCACATACTTGGTGACAACATGAGTTCTTTGCATCTTGCTGCAAATCCTACTTATAATATGTAGGAAAAAACACATTGTGTTCCATTATCATTATGGTACAGAGATGATTGTAAGAAAACTATTGAGGTCTCATATGTATCTACTCAATAACAATGTGTAGAAATGATGAATAAACCTTTGGATGGAGTGAAGTTGAGGAGGTTCAAATCCATGGGTTGGACTTCAAAAATTGTCAAGGGAATGAAGACACACACATCTAGGTAAAATTTCCAACCCTAAGGGCATGGCTGCTACTCTTGGATCTCGTTGAGATTTGAGCTAATGCCAAATGTATAAACATGCATTATCTAATTATTCCTAAGGTTAAGATAGGATGTTATTTTCTCCAAACGTAAGAAGGAACATCAAGAGGGAATCTTGTAGATGTATTGAAAGCCAAATACCACAAATCTATTTGAACTAAAAATTCAAATCAAATTTATAAAAGCAAGAAAGAATATTAGGTTGATCTAGCTAACATTCATTTTTGAAGAAGCATAGACATACACTTTGTACTTGTCCATGGGATATTATGGGTGCAATCACACCCATTGGAGTATGGAATGTACATTTCTTGAAGCCCTTGGACTCCTCCAACCTCTTCATATACTACAAATAACATATCAATACATATATGTCATGTTTGATCATCTATTCTACTCACTACTCACTATTGTAGTACAATTCTTAGACTTTTTCAACTTCTTTGAGTCATTGAAGCGTGTATATGGTCTCATTGTATTTTCTACCAATTAGAGCATGAAGATATGAGTAATTGTGAGCACTGGAGTTGTGTGCACTAAGATATGAGTAGATCTATGTGAGTATGTCTGTGAATCATCACCTTCCTTAAATGTGGAGACTGCCTCGCTAACTTCTTATACATCATTTTCACTCTATAATCACTCCACGTTTATCCTCATATTTTATTCATGAAGTATTGGTAGAAGAACATAAGATTTTATTACTTTTGAGGAAAAAAACAATAATAGAAAAAGTAGCTAATGGACGACCTCTAGCATCTAGGAATATTACCAAGGAAACTAAACTAGTAATACTAGAACTTGGTAATCATGCTTCTCTGATATGTTTGAATGTAACATCAAGTTTGATAAACATTGTTTTCATTGGAATGCCTTGGCTAAAAGAACATAATTGAGACATTGATTGGGAAAGAATAAAATCATTGAGTGAGGTATCCACTAGAACCCAACATCTATAAGAGCTAAAGCCATCATGCAAGTAGTAAGAAAGGAACCAAAATATACGATCTATTCCATACCACCTCGAGTCCAAGAAAGATAATCCAATAAAGCAACCTATTCAGTAGAAAGATTTTCAAGATGTTTTTGGAAAGAAGAATGTTGATGTACTCTAAAAGCATAGACCTTTTTTTTATGCCATACAAATTCTTGAGGACCATAAGACATCCTTGGACCAATCTATAGACTATCTGTAGACAAACTTACAAAATTCCAAAAGGATGATGATGATAATATAATCAATGGGTTCATCAAACATTAAAGCATTCTACAAGAGCCCCTGTCCTATTTTTAAATAACAAGGATGGAACACTCCAAATGTGTGTAGGCTAATATGGATTGAATAAAGTCACTATAAAAACTAGGTATGCTTGACCACTTATATCGGAGATCTTCACCAGGATTGACCTTCCAGGAGCTTACAATCTTGTCATAATCATTAAAGGATATTGAAGTAAGATATCATTTTGAACAAGATATGGAAAGTTTTAATATTTTTGTAGCCAACATGTACAATATATTCTCCAACATCTTGCGACAGTGGATGCTTTTGATATGTGGCTACATTATTTTGAGGGGGCAGCCCATAGAGTAATTGTGTATAAAGATCATAAAAATCTAGAGTACTTTACAAAGAATTGTATCCTCTATAGAAGGCAATCTCAATGGAGTACAATTTATCTAGATTGGTCTTCTTTTATCACATACCACCTAGGAGGGAAGCAATGTTAGTTAGATGGCTTGTAAAGAAAAGCTTACCTTGAATAAAAGGAATGCAAAGATGCTTTTGATTAAAAAAATAGTATACTACTCATTTTGAAACATTTCTAGCTAGAAACTCTCTCCTAAAGCCATCAAGAAGATTCAATAATGACCCATCTAATTGGAGAGTTTTTACCACATGATGACTTGTTTTGTAATGTAACTCAAAAAATTCAACAAGGAAAAGATCATGAAGTAAATGATCTCCAATAAAATGATGGGCTACTATATTATATGAATTTGTTGTATGTCCCTTCAAGAAAGCGCAAAATCCAAGTACTTTAGCAACATCATGATAACCTTGCAGCAAGACATTTTGACGGCCTAAAACGTGAAAGGAAGTCACAGAATATACAAAAATCTATGAAACTTTCAGTAGATCTAATGTACCTTGTCATAAACCTCATTCCATCTTGCAACCTTCAGCCTATTCTAGAAAGGTCATGATCCTCATTATCTATCAATTTCATCACAAGTACCAAGGCTTGACCTGTATGATTACATTCTTGGTATAGTGGATAGATTGAAAAAAATGGCACACTTGATTAAAACTACTAAGACAATCATAGGTGTAGCACTCCTATAAATTTTCTTAGATAGGTCTTTATGCTTCATGATAATAGTAAGACTGATCAACATCAACAATTCAATTCCAAATTTTGGAAATTTCTTTGCAAGCTCCTTCATGTTCAAGTTAAATTGTGTAGCGCCAATCATCTAGAGACTCATGGACAAATAGACTGGATGAATAAAGTCCTAGAGTAGTATATCTTTTGCATCATCAACTTTCATCAAAATGATTGGTTTTATCTTGTATCCTTTCTAGATTGTGCCTTTAATAAACATGTTCAGACATCTAGCAAGTAGAATACCTTCTTAGCAAATCATGGATAATACCCAAGCATGGATGTACGACTCTCAAACCATGTCACGAACCCAATTGTCAGAGATAAGGCACAACACCTCATTGATATTCACAAAGAACTAAAGGAAGAGATCCACACACATCAATATTAATATATGTATTAGGCACATAATTTTCATATTAAGAATTCATCCTTTCACATTGGTTGTATAGTGTGGTTACTCAAGAATACGTTGCACAACTCAAGGGCTTGTGCAAGGTTAAACTCTTAGAGGTTTGGTCCTTTCACCATGTTTGCAAATACTTATCTAGTCACATTCAAGTTATTTTTAATGAGTACCACGATAATAAATCTAGTTTTCAATGTATCCATGTTGGGGCCATATCAAATTTTGCGATTGAGGGGGGAGAGACCTAGTCCTTTACCACCTATCAAGATTGATGTTCATGAAGAATTGGAAGTGGAGCATGCTGTAGATTCTAGAACATCGTGATGAAAATTGGAGTGTATTTTTTATTACAAAGTGTATGACACCAACGATCATACTTTGGAACTTATTAAAAACCTTTAGAGGTCTCGTATTTCGTAAGAACAATTGAATGAAGCAAAAACTAGAGAATGGATGAGGCAATTAAAATGTAACTTTGTAACATAAAAATAGACTATCTAATGAACCTATAGCAGCTTAAATCACTGAAAATGATCAAGTACACACTAAGAAATAGATCACATAAGCTCACTATTCTGAGAAGTATATGACAGCGTAGAAGAGATGAGACATGGGAAGTTTATATGTATTAATGCATATAAATTACATTGACATTGGAAATGAATCAGTGTACAATGTGAGTGTAATAGAAGAGCTATAATGTGAGCTCAATATGGCACACAAATCCCTCTGAAATCTCTGCTATATCATCCTCCCATCCACGCAACTAGATAGTCTTGTTTTATAGCCTTTTTTCGGAGCCACGATTCAAGTTTGAATTCAAATATTTACCTAAAATTGTTCCAAAGTTTTAGCACTTTATTTTCCATGAATCCTCACCATATAATTCATGGAAATATTCTCCTATGATCTTGTAATTGGAAGTGATTCCACATATGCACTTTACAAGGAGTAAAAATCAATCTTTTACAAGAGATCATTCATGTGCTAATACATGAATGAACATACAAACTTTAGGATAAGTGATCAAGCATTTGGGTTTGAAGTAATTGCACCATCAGCTCTGTCTCAAGCCTACCATGTTTGGTCCTCAATTCTCTTTAATCTAGTGCAATTCAATCATCATCTTGAACCTCTTTAATTTAGTTTCATCTAGAGATTTAGTTAGAATATCCACACATTGTGAGTTTTTTGATACATAGGACTATTGTATGTCCTTGCTAAGTAGCTTCTCTCTCACATAATGAAAATGCACTTCAATGTGCTTAGTCCTTGCATGATAATATAGGATTAGTAGCCAAATATATTGAGCTAGTATTATAGCCCCTTTATTCTGCTTCAATTGATGTCAATGCCATGGTTGGTTGTTTCATTGATGACCATGAAATCAATTTAGACCCTGCAAAAGATAAGTAGCAAGAGATACTCCTCCTATCATTTTTTGAGCTAGCCCAATCTACATCAGAGTTCATAATTGAGACTCCAAAGAAGGCTTTGATAACATGTAATGTCTTCAAGCAACTCTCCTTCATGAACACTGAGTTTGTGATTCAATTCCATGGGTATAGTTGCATTTATTGCATTTTCCATCTTGAACATAACTAGTATATCATGGATGTACTTTGTCTGAGTAATGAAAACACTAGAATCTGTATACACAATCTCTAAACAAAGAAAATATGTAAGCAATCCAAGATCATTGATCTTGAACTCCTCCTTCATGTGAGTTTTAATCTTCTTGATGCCATTGGCATCATTTCTTGTAATTGTAATTTCATCCACATAAACACATAGATAAATAACATCTGAATTAGTCTTCTTAATGAACAATGAAGAATCTGCCTTGCTTGCAATAAAACGTTGGTCTTGCAAGTATGTGACTAGCCTATGGTTCCAAGATCTAGGACTACCATACAATGCCTTCCTTAATTTAGATACACAATGAGGTTTGACTCTGTCTTGATATCTTGTTGGTTGCACCATCTAGACCTCTTTAGAGATCCATCCATTAGGGAACGTATTTTTAACATCTAATTCGTACATGTTCCAGCTCTTTGAAGCAACAATACTTACTAGAACTCTCATAGTTGGCATCTTGGCCATAGGTGAGAAGGTCTCCTCATAATCCACTCCATGCATTTGAGCGAACCCCTTTGCTACTTGCCTTGCTTTATACCTATTTATTGTGCCATCTGAATTCGTTTTCACTTTGTGAATCCACCTGGATCCTATTACCTTCATGAATGGTTTTTTGGGAACTAAATCCCAAGTACTATTCTCTTGAAGTGCGCTAATTTCTTCCTGCATAGCTTCTCTCCATTCTTCTTGTTGGAGTTAGACGGCTTTGGAAGCACACAAATATCACAAGGAAGAAGAAGAAGCTTGGAACACAATACACAATGCTGAATGTATTACCACTAGAATTTACAAATATGAGTAGCATGTTAGGGCAATAGGCATATATACAAGTGAGGGGGAAAACCTCCTAAAGAGGGAAAAAAGTGCCCCGGTAGTCCTAGAGTGTTCACACACATCATTGCCTAAATATATCAACAAATCCCCCCTGGGAGTGATATGGTGAACAAGGAGCTGGCACTCATGTTTAAGGAAGTGCCAACCTATGTGGAATAAATCCACAAAAGGAAGTAAGCCCAAATATTTTTAGAAATCTTCAATCTTCTCCCTAGGCCAAGGCTTTGTAAAAAGGTCTGCAATGTTCCCCTACATGGGCACATATGCCAAGCTGATCTCCCTAGCAGGGAACCTCTCCATGACATAATGATATTGCACCTCAATGTGCTTAGTGCGAACATGGAACACAATGTTCTTCGCAACTACCAATGCGCTCTCACTTTCAACGATGATGGTCATGGTAGAAGACTGACCAACAATTAAATCAGCCATAAGGCATCTGAGCCACAAACACTCAAGAGTCCCTGTGAAAGTTGCCCTATACTCAGCCTCACAACTGGAAGTGGCCACAATAGGCTTCTTCTTGCTCAACCAAGATATACATGAGCTACCAAGCATGAAGCAAAAGCCACTGGTGGACACACGAGTGGCATAGCAAGTAGCCCAATCACTATCATACAAATCTAGGGATCGTGATCTCCCCTTTGGATAAAACAACCCAACAGCCGAGTACCACTCAAGTAGCAAAGGATGCACTTAACCGCCTGCCAATGCTTGACACCTGGGCAATGCATAAAGCTACTCATCTGTGAGACAAAAAATTGAATATCTAGTCAAGTAATGCATAAGTAAATCATGCATCCAACAGCCTGCTCATAGACAATAGCATCAAATGCATCTCCAGCATGATGAAGGCTAAATCCTAAACCCATCTCCATAGGACTGGCAATAGGCATACATTCTTCAAGGCCAAAATTCTACAATAATGTGTCAATATATTTCGTTTGACACAAAGCCATTCCACCATCAACTTGCATAAATGGAATGCCCAAATAGTGATGCAAATGACCCAAATGAGACATCTCAAATGAGGCATGCAAATCAGCCTTAAAATCAGCAATATGCATGCCATGAGGACTAGTGAGTAGCATGTCATCAACATACACCTCAATGATCAAAAGCACATCATTGGCACACTTAACATATAAGGTTCTTTCAGTTGGACTGTTCTCAAAACCATGGGCAATGAGATATGCATGTATCTTTCCATACCAAGCACGTGGTGCTGGCTTTAAACTATATAATTTCTTCTTTAACCTACACACGTGGTTTTCGTGCCTTTTCTACACAAAGCCACGAGGCTAAAAAACATACACTTCTTCATGCAATTCAGAAATGATGTTTTAATGTCCAAGTGATGTACATTCCAACCATGATGATCTCCAAGTGCATAGATGCTATGAATAGTGGTCATTGGACAAGTAGGAGAAAAGGTTTCATCATAATCAATGCCACTTTCCTATGCATAACCCTTTGCAACAAGCCTAGCTTTATACTTGTCAACTATTCCATCATGTTCACGATTGAACTTGTATACCCACTTAGTTCCAATGGCCTTCTTGCCAGGAGGCAAGTCACATAAAAAAGAAGTACCATTTTTTATGGTAGCATCATATTGAGATTGCAATGCTACCATCCAATGTTTAGAATTTAGTGCTTCATCAAAAAAAATAGTTTCAGTCTCATCACAAAGACTAGAGGCAGCCATAGCATAGCAATTTGATGCAAAAGAGGCACTATGAGAAGCTAACCGAGTACGATATGATAGAGTTGCATCTAATTTGCTATCACGCAAGGTTTGCACCAGCCATTTTGGCATAGTTTTTGCCTGCTCAATATCAGCTCCCAACAAGTGCATCATGTAAATGTGCATCA
This sequence comes from Ceratopteris richardii, assembly GCA_020310875.1. NCBI lineage: Eukaryota > Viridiplantae > Streptophyta > Polypodiopsida > Polypodiales > Pteridaceae > Ceratopteris > Ceratopteris richardii. Next base: position 58,776,756 of record CM035424.1, on the reverse strand, counting down.
GAAATGGAACAATCCACATCATCACATGAAACCTAGAGGGACTCAGAAGTTGCCTCATTAGGACTAGCACTAGACTGTCCACCTGTGAAAAGAGGCAGCAAAGTACCATACATATCTTTGGATCTAATAGATGTATCCTTAGTACATGAACGCAATGGTTGAATAACATCTTCCACAAATAAACCATCACGGCTAACTAGAATGCATTTAGTCTATGGTTGATACAGATGATAGCCTTTAGTTTCAGAATTGTACCCAACAAAAATACATTTTACTGCTTTATTATCCAATTTTCTGCGATGTTGTTCAAGCACTAATGCATATGCCAGACAATCAAAAACACACAAACGAGCAACATATGGCTTGCTACCATGCCAAGCCTCATATGGAGTCAAAACTAGAAAAAGTAGTAGATGCCCATTCTTCTTCCTGCAGAAGATTAACATACTCTATTTTCAGTGTAGAGGCTCTCCAACAACCATTCTGACCTCTTTCTTCTTTGCCTCTTGAGTAGCCAGTTTTAGATAGCTTTTGATGAAATGATCATTTGCTTTAAAGTATTTACAAAACAATTTCTGCTTTTTTTATTTCTTCTCATCTTTGTCTTGCTTCTTTGAATGCGCAACATTTGCAAATTTTTTCTTGCTAGTAGAAGAGCTCCATTTACCTTTGCCCTTCTCAATAGCCAGGGAATCTTGATATACAACATGCATAATATACCTATTCTACCTAGACTGGTCTTTCTACAATAGAACAGAGACTAACTCCTCAAACGACAAGGCATTTGGATTTCCTTTCATCATCAATCAAAGAGTAGATGCAAAACTCTGATATGAGTCAGTAAGACCATTCAGAACGGTCTACACAAGTGAGCTATCTGGTATAATTTCATGAGTAGAAATCAAATGTTCATCCAAATCCTTCATCTTTGTGAGAAAACTATCCATAGAATCTTCATTCATGTGCTCACTCTCCAAGTGTTTTTGGAGGTAAGCAATAGGAGCCTCATTTCTAGCCTCGTACAATGTGATAAGTGTATCCCAAGCATCCTTAGTTGCTCTGCAAGAGCCAATGTGAGGAATAATGACACATTTGACACACAAAGCTACCAATGCATCTGCTTGAGCATCTCTGCCATTCCCAAAAAATTTCTTTGTAGTAGGTGCAACAAAAACAATAGCACGAATAGAAATCTATAGAATATCATCATCTTTGACACCATCTCCATCAACTCTAGCACTTGTGTTTGCAGTACCTATATTCGAAGGTGTAACAGGATGTCTTTCAACATGCTTCACAATATTCCATAGTCCTTTTGTGACCAATACATGACGCATCATATAAGCCCATAATGGATAGTTGGTACCATCCAACTTATCCTCAATAGCCAACATACGGAATACATCACTACTTTAAGCCATGGCTGGTGACTAAAATACCTCGATGTAGAAAATTGACTATATCTCAAAAAGTTGAACAAAACTTCCCAGCCGAATTTTCCTAAACCTCTAGTAGACTTTGAGACGCTTATACTCGCGAACCAAAAGTGGTATATACCTTTGGCACAAAAAGACAAATTAGCCTACACAAGCACTGTGATAGCGCATTGAGAGGCAAAAATGAGTTTAGATCCTGATTTCGTCACCACATAGCGAAGTTGTTTTGATCTCTAAAACACCTTGAGTATACTTACCAAATTTTGTGCAATTTTGAGACTGCAACTAGAGAGGTGTAGACAATGCCCTAGATGAAGCGGAAACCTACTCTCATACCAATTGTTGGAGTTAGACATCAGCGGAAGCACGAGAACAACGCAAGGAAGAAGAAGAAGCTTGGAGCACAATACACAATGCCGAATGTATTACCACTAGAATGTAAAAACATAAGTATCCCATTAGGGCAATATGCATATATAAAAGCTGGGGGGAAAAAACCTCCTAAAGAGGGAAAAAAGTGCCCCGACGGTCCTAGAGTGTTCACACACATTACTACCTAAATATATCAACACTTGTTTCTTGTTGGCTTCCGCAAATGAAGATGGTTCCTCTGACATAAAGTCTTTATCCATGTATATAGAATGCTTGATGACTAGTGATGTGTGATTGCCATACCTTATGGGTTTCTTGCTTTCCCTTTGAGATTTTCTAAGACCTTGATTTGATGATTCTTGAATGTCTTCCAATTTTTTGAACTTTTCTTTGCCTTTGGACTTTGAAGATTTGAATTCTTCAAGATCAATTTTTTCTTCATCTTTAGAGTTGACATCCTTTGATGTATGTGGTTCTTCCTTGGTCATATTTGGAAAAGCATTCTCCAAATCATACGGTAGCTTTATTTTCCTGTCATCATCCTCAAAACAAGAGCTATTTTCATCAAATACCACATCCCTACATACTCTAAATCCTTTGTTCATGGGATTATATAACCTATATCCTTCTGTGATTTTGATCATAGCCAATAAATATGCATCTTTGAGCTTTTGGATGAAGCTTTCCCCTAATCTATGAGGGTATGTGCGCATAAGCAATGCACCAAAAGATCTTACAATGATCTAAAGAAGGTCTCCTGCCATTCCATGCCTGATAAGGTGTCATCCCATCTAGTGATTTGGATGGAATCCTATTGACTAGATAAGTGGCTATGGAAACAACCTCTTCCCATAGATAATTAGGGAGCTTTTTCTCATTCAACATTGATCTTGTAGCCTCTACTATTAATCTATTTATTTTCTCTTCCACTCCATTTTCTTCAAGAGTGTACCTTGTTGTAGTCTCTCTCTTAATGCCTTTATCTTGTAAGAAGGAATCAAACTCATGTGAGAAATACTCACTATCTCCATAAGATCTGAACCTCTTCAAAGTTTTACCTATTTGATTCTCATCCAATGCTAAATACTTCTTGGAACAGCTGAAGAATTCATCTTTATGCTTCATAAAATAAAGTATTGTCCACCTACTATAGTCATCTATGAATAAAAGATAATATCTTGATCCAAAAGTTGATGGTTGTGTGCTAGGAACCCACACATCTGTATGTACAAGCTCTAAGTATTCTTCATACATGTATCCTCTTTTGTTGAATGGTTGCCTATGTGACTTGCCAAATTGGCATGCTCCACAATTGTAAATCATGTGTTGCTTGGACAAATTTGGGATGCCAAGCACACTTTGATTCCTACACATTTGCTTCAATGTCCTTTCACCTATATGTCCTAGTCTCATATGCCATCTCCAATTCAGATAGGGTTTGGTCCGTATAATTGAAGAGAGCAATATTTCTTGTATCTTTAACATCAAGGGTAAAAAATCTACCAAATTTTTCACCTTTTGCAATCCTCTTGAAGCCTTGTTGAGGGTCCTCCACATAGGCTCCATGCCTTGTGAATCTAACACGTAAAGCCTTCTCAATAGTCTCTCCAACACTGATTAGATTCCTGGTCATTATTGGCACATACAATACCCCCCTTAGAAGATTCATGTTTCCATTAGATGCTTTACCACTTCCAATCTTCTTTATTGAGTGCCTAGTTTCATCACCTATCTCGACTTCATGTTTTCCTTTGGGTTCTTCAAGGTTAGACAATAAGGCTACATTGCTTGCTACATGATTAGAGCAACCATAATCAAAATAGAATGGGTAACCATCATCTTAATCTTTCTTGGCTCTCATATTCATGAGTAATAGGGAATCCTTTTGATCACCTATATAGTTTTTTAGTCTCTTCTTCCTCTTAAGCCTCCTTGATAGTTGTTGTTGTAGCCTTGTTTGTAATTGTGATGGTAGTTGTTTCCTCCATTATTGAACCTACCTCTTGATTGTCCATAGCCTGCTCTGTGGAAGCCTCTTCCTTGCTCATTCTTTGTGTTCCTAAAGAATTCATATGTGGTATGATTTGTCAAGCTACAAATGTTGCAACGTGAAGAATTGTATGGTCTTACCCTACCTCGCCTTCCTCCTCTACCCCTTCCTCTAGTACCTCTTCCTCTACCTATGAAATTCATTTGAGAGGCACTTCCATCTTCTTCATTCTTCTTACCTTCGGCTTTATCTTTACTCTTATTTGTATCTGTGTAAAGGGCAGAAGATTGATTACCTCTAGAAATATCTCTATTCTTGTTGAGCTTTGTATCATGTGTGAAGAGGTGCCCCATCAATGTATTGAGGTCAGGTATTTGCATGTCCATATATAGGTCCATTGCTATGGTAAAAGATTCCCATTTTTCATCAGCCTTGATGCCATTTATGATTTGTGTTACTATCTACTCCTCTTCTATTTCTTCTCCAATACTCCCAAGTGGATTAGCTACATCCTTCATCTTGGTCACATAGTCAACTACACTTTGATTTGGTTGCTTCTTCAATGTTGTGAACTCCATCCAAAGTTGATTCTTTCTGGCCCTTGTATTTGATGAGAAGTATGAAGATAGTACTTCCCAAGTCTCTTGGGAAGTCTTATAATTCCTAATATTAGGTAACAAAAAATCAGATATTGAATTGAGTATGTAAGACCTGGCTAGAGCATCCTTTGCACACCATGCAACTAGTCTTTCTTGCTCCTCTCTTGTAGGTTGGTTTTTGCTTCTAAAGGTTGGCATTTGTTCATCTCCAGATATGTATTCATACAAGATTCTTCCTTAGAGGTAAGCCTTCATCCTCAAGGATCAAGGTGTATTATAATTGCCCCTATCCAATGTTTCAATGAATTATGGAAATCCATCTCCCATTTTACCTTGATGTTGCCCTAATACCACTGTTGGAGGACATGGTGGTCACCTTCTAGAGATGAGATTGTGTTGCAAACCCCTACTTCACAACATCCAAAAATAAGTTGAGAAGTGTAAAGTAGACCTCCTAAGCTTTCCATGAAGCACAAATAATTACCCAAATACTTTGGAAGAGGATCCTCAAATCTTTGGATCAAAACAGATGGCTTGGAGTTTCACTATGAGCCAAAAACTTGTTATTTTGGTCACTACACCTGCTTAGAGAAATGAAGAATACTCCTTCCTTGGTAAACATTGGACAAAATTCTTTTGCAAATATTTAATTGACTAAGATAGCTAACGTTCAAAAGTTATTTCAATTAAAATGATAAAAAATGCTCAGAGAATGATGCTTAGCAAAATTGAGATGCATCCCAACATTTTAGGGAGTTAACAATATGCAGACCAAAGAGAAATGTTTTGCACATAACTCCAGAATGTGACAATTAAGATGAAACTTTGTAGTATACAAATAGACTATCTAATGAACCTATAACAACTTCAATCATTGAAAATTATCAAGTTCACGCTCACATATAGATCAGAGAAGCTCACTATTCTAAGTAGTATATGACTAAGTAGAAGAGATAAGACATGGGACGATTATATGTATTAATGCACATAAATTACATTGATGTTGGCAATGAATGATTGCACAATGTGAGGGCAATAGAAGAGCTATAGTGTGAGCTCAATATTCCACACAAATTCGCCTTAAATCCCTGCTATATCATCCCCCCATCCATGTGACTAGATAGTCCTCTTTTATAGCATTTTGTTGCAGCCAAGATTGAAGTTTGAATTCAAATCTTTACCTAAAAATGTTCCAACGTTTTAGGACTTGATTTGCAATAAATCCTCACCAAATAAGTTTTGGAAAGATTCGCCTGTGATCTCATAATTTGAAGTGATTCCACCTATGCATTTTTATAAGGAGTAAAAATCAATCTTTTACAAGAGATCATTCATGTGCTAATACATGAATGAAGATATGAACTTTAGGATAAGTGATCAAGCATTTAGGCTTGGAGTAATTGCACCAACACGGGGTTTGATTAGGCACTCCACACACATGTGTGTGTGTGTGTGTGTTGCCCTTGTCCGACGAGTGGTGTTTGGATGTTGAGCACCTCACTTGATGGTCGATATTCAAATGCAATGGGCCCGTGCTTCGAAAGGGAAACAAAAAGCTCTCACCCACATGGGATGAAGGATCATAGTAGACATCGTAGATGATGCACATGAATGCAAAATAAAAATACAGTACTCTAGTTAAAACACCAAACTCAATAGTGTGAGATAGGTCTATACTCGATGATCGTGACCAATATACAAATGAATGTTACAGTGTGTTTACAGATAATAAAAATTGGATAATCAAAATTTCTACCACAATGCAGATCAGGTAAAGGCTAGATGGTCTTCTCGACCACAATGCGAAAAGATGCCACTTCACTTTCACTTCGACCTTCGCTCTTCACTTAGAAAACTCCAAATGTTTTTCTTCACTTTAGGTAATGTCTTGAGTAAGAAATGATGGGAACCCTTCACTTCGGTCTTCAAAATGTCTCATTACTTCATGTAATATCTAAGGGAAAATTCCATGGGGAAAAACCAAATGAGCATTGGCCTTGTATTTATAGTTTCTCCCTAGGTTATCTCTCTACAACCCCAAAATCTTCTAACCTTATCCTTTTAATTTAGATTATCTTCTTTTTGATACATTCTATTTTCAAAATCTTTTTTTTTCTTTTTCTATTTTTGGAAACTCAAATCTTTCCTTTCTATTTTTGTTTTTCTTTTGATTTTTGTTTCCCTTTTGATTTTTGTTTTTCTCGTTTTCTTTTTCTAATTTTTCTTTCTTTTTCTTCTCCTTTCTATTTTTAACTAAGGTTCTAGTTCATTTCACACCTATGTACAATTTTAATGAAAGCAAGGGTTTAGAATCAACGTAAATGGTGATTGTAAGGTTCAAAACCTAGGGTTTTTATTCAAGAAAAATTAGGGTTCCCTATGATTAGGGTTAGACACATCAATTGATGGTTAGATATGTACACTATGGGTTAAAACCTCAAGGTTTCCAAGGTTTTGAGTTAAGTTTTGAGGGTTAAACGTAGGGCTTCAAGGTTTAAAGACCACGTTTTAAGGCTTATTTTGCATGTTATTCACCTAGGGTTTCTTGTTTCATTGAATTCTAACTTTTAATATATACACATGGGCTTAGAAGTCATGGGATCCGAAGGGTTCAATTTAGGTTCTCCAAGGGGAAAAGCTCAAATTCTCAGGGGTTTGGAACAATTTAATGAACTTTAAACAAATATGCAGTTCTAATGCACAAAAAAATTAAATGATTTCCCATCACATAAATAATCAAATCAGTCAACTCATGAGTAGTTTATAACTCTTATCATCTTCTAGCAATCAAAACATCATATCATGGTGTGAAAAACAATGAAACAAATTTGAGAAAAAGTTATTGGTGCATACTCTCTAAGGGATTTCATCCCGATATCCATCTTGTCTAGAATTTCTTTGCGAGATCATCTATTTGAATCTTAAGATCCTTTAATTCATCTATCGTAATTCTATAGGTGCTCTAGAATATTGTTCACTCCCATGTAGAGGTTGATGGCCTCTCAATTTGGCTAGGCAGAGGTATACCATGCAAGTCATTTGGAAATACATCTACAGGTTCTTTCAAAATATTTTCTACATAATTCAAAAGATTTTAATCATGATCTTCCTCATGTAGATTGTTCACATAAAATACAAATGTTCTAGATCAATCACATATACCTCTAATCATCTACATAGGAGAAATGAGAATATTCTTAGGATTATGCACAACACCTAGAATGTCGATAGATTCACCATTTGGTGTGAAAGTGATTGTTGTTTGTTCATAATCAATTATTGTAAAATTATGAACAAACGAGTCCATACCTATAATTGCAATACTTTGTTTAATTTGAATCACATGGAAACTCCCAAAAGACCACCTATAAAAAAATGTAAATGCAAGGTTTTTAATGTTTCCTTTCACATAATGTAATCATCCATTGGCCATATCCATGCATCTTATTATCTGCATATTTATGGATATACCTAAATTTTCTACCAATTTGAAAGATAGAAAACAATGCATACTACCCAAATCGATCAGAAACATGATTTTATGCATATGAATCATACCCAAAATCCTAATTACAGAAGCCGTTGGGAAAGACCCAGCCATCATGCAACATAAAGTAGATTTAGGGCACTTACCTCCATCATCTGCTTTTTCAATTATTATACCTTCCTCAATGATGTTTATCACATTCGATTGTGCATCCAAAAAGATTGCCTTGTTCAAGCATTCATATGTCCAGCACCCTTGCTCCTCCCAATGGAAACACAAACAAAGTGTTTTTGGCTTGCTCAATAAAATCAAGGTCTTGATTTTAATGGATGGATTGACACCTCCTTTCATGTTCCATTTGACTAGGATTCTTACCTTGATTATTAGAAGATGAAGTCTTCTTTGATTTGTTCATGTTTGTTGTGGCATGTCTTTGTGGCCTATGTCTCATCACAATGAGTGGTTCTATTCACCTTCTGGAAATTGAACTTCTCCATCTTCCCAAAATTCTTGGCCATCGCAACGACATTTAGAAAATCATTACATTCAGATCACTTTAGTTGATAGCAAAGCTCCTAACGAAGCCCTTCAATAAATTACTCTTCAAAACATCACCACTAATCTCCAATGCATATTTATGAAGATGTAGGAACTTTTCTTTGTATTCATCAACACACAAGCTATGCTTGTCACTCTCATGTTGTCAAAAATTGTAGGAATCCCTCTTCTTATCCATATGGTAGTGTGGAGAAGAGTAATGCTTTTTTGTTTTCTCTCTAATTTCGTTCCATAGAACTAGACCAGAACTCATCCGAGTCTACATATAGGACTTCCACTAAAACTTGGTGATCCCATGTAGGTGTAAGATCCCAACCTTTTCTTTGGACTCGTCACTGAGTTGTTGAAGATTAAAGAAATCATGTATCTCTTTAATCCATGCCTCTAGATCATCACCACTCTTCTTCTCACAATCGCCTCCATATCTTCCTAGTTTCATTTTTGTCTTGATCTAGGCACACAAGATGATCCCACACCTTCATCCATATCATATTTCTACTCATGAACAATTTTTTTGCACCATTGTGTTGTTATTTGCCTCGTTCTTTGTGTAATTCTCCAAAAATCTTCTGAATAATCTCGTCTTGATCATGCATCTTTTTTGTAAAACCTTCCATCCTTTTTTAGGATCGATTGTGCTCTGATACTACTTGTTGCCCTTCCTAAATCAAAGCTATGGAATAGAGAAAAATAGTACTTGCAGAAGATAATAGAAAATGTGACATGCGAGAGTAGAGAAGATATGACTCTGAGAAAGAGAAGTGCTAGTATTATAGATTTGAATCAATGGATACGTTAGCTTTCGAAAATCGCTTCTTTACAAAATCTTGAACTCCCCACCACCTCTGATCTATCAGAGTCTCATTCACACTTGCACTCTCAATCACACTCTCACTTTGACTCTGAACCTCAATCACAAGGTAATTGTTTGCTTTTCAGCCTCTTCCTGCTTGATATAGAAAAACTCTTTCAAAATATATTTTATCATCCCCAAGGAAATTTGTAATCCACGAAATATAGAAAGCATTTTCTCTCACCATGTTGCGTGAAAGACATTCAAAAAAGCATGCATGTATAGTAGTCAAGTGCTTTCTTTAGTGATACATGTCCAAAAACAAGAAAAGAGGAACAAAAACACATATCCAAAGACATCCATAAGTGTGTGTGGCATGACATATGCTTCAACATCATGGATTCAAATAGAAATAGAGAAGCCCAATATTTTCTTTCAAGTACCTAAAAAATTCCACTTTTCCAAGACTTGTTGCTCAAAAAACAGTGAGGAATTAGCTTAAGGTTTGAGACACAAAAATGTTCAACTCTTCGATCTACAAAATAGTCTTAGTGATGACCTAGGTCTGAATCCATCTCCAAGTATCACATTTGAGCCTTGCAAGTTTAGAAATTCTATAGAGAGGATAAAATCAACACATTTTCTTACAACAAACTAAATCTAGAGCATTAAATGAAGTACTTAAAACATGATTTAAAAAATATCACAGAGAAGCTTTTATTTTCCTATGCATGCTCTACATTTCTCTCATACAACATTTCTCTTAATTTGTATGTCTTCACACTCAATTTTCAACTATAAAACATGATGTCAAAAACTTTTCATGGAACTCCATCATTCATGTGCTCACTCTCCAACTATATTTGGAGCTAAGCAACACAATCCTCATTTCTTTCCTGGTATAAAGTAGTAAGTGTATCCTAAGCATCCTTAACTATTTTGCAAGAGCAGATGTGAGGGATAATGGGATGTTTGATAGACAAAGCTATACATGCATATGCTTGAGCATCTCTGCCATCCGAACCAAGTTAATCTATAGTAGGCATAGGAGGAATCACAATAGGAATATGAATTTGAAGATTTTCATATTCAATGCCATTTGCGTCACCTTCAATAATTGTATTTGCAAGTGTAATAGGTCATTTTTCAACACCCTACACAATACTACATAGTCCTTTTGCAAGAAATACATGACATATCATACATGCACACAAAGGGTTATTGGTACCATCTAACTTGTCCTCAACAACCAACCTACTAAATACATCAGGGCTCTCAACCATGGCCACTCACTAGAATATATTCACACAAAAAAAATCATTGTTGACCAAAAATCTATACAAAATTATCGTTTTAACCTCTACTAAATGTATAGTAGACTTTGGCTTGCTTGTACTAGCCAACTGAAACTATATATTTGTTCTCCACAAAAGGACAAAATTTCATGCATATGTGCTATGATAGTGCGATCAAAGACCGAAACGAGCTTAGAATGAGATTTTGACACCATAGAGTGAAGTAGTTTTGAAATCCTTATCACCATGAGTATGCTCACCAAATTTTTGTGATTATGAGACTATAACTTGAGGGTTGTCGACAAGACCCTAGATGAAGTTCCAACCTACTTTGATACCAATTGTTAGAGTTTTAGGTCTAGGGAAGCATTCGAATAACACAAGGAAAAAGAAGAAGCTTGGATCTCAACACACAATAACAAATATATTACCAAGTGAATGTGCAAAGATACGTAACAAGATACTGGTATAGGCATATATACAAGGAGAGGGAAAAAACCTCCTAAAGAGGGAGAAAATGCCTTGAAGGTCCTAAGTGTGTTCACACACATCACTAACAAAATATATCAATAATTCCACAACAAAGAGTTGTTGCAGGTGGGTGGGTTTTGATATGTATACTTCTAAGTATTCCTAGAAGATAGTTGCAAACATTTATTTGGAAGCTCATTTATAACAAGCTGATAGGTACTTAATTCATGCATGTTATGCATAAAGGGCCTTCAATGAGAGCTTGGTTCTCATTTCATATTCTAGACCTTACTTGCCTTTATTAAAGTCAGTTGGTGATATATATGGGCCTTTCACCTTTTAAAAGGTCTTGAATACAACTACCATCCGCTAAAAGATCTTTGCTTTCATCTACATCACTACTTCATGCATGTTCTTAAGAAGTGGTCATCAATGACATATGGTGGAAATAATGTATGCCATCATGCGAGGTCCTTGGGATGGAGAAAAGTACGTATAATTCAGCCAATTGACACATTATGGGTTAGTTAAGACCTTGATGGAAAATGTGGGCTGGAACTTCTTCTCAGGAGAAGGCCATAGCATGGGTTCTAGATAATATGATTGGGAGCATTGGACCACATGTACATCATCTTGAGATATGTATCTAATAGATGTTGGTGCCAATTTGATTGAAATACGGTGCCTCTACATGCTTGGTCTAGTACATCTCCTAGTTGAAATTGAGTTACAAAGTTGGATCCTTTCCAATGGTATGCTTGAATTTAGAATTGTAATCTACTAAAAACACAAAACATGGCTTGTATTGTAGTTCACAGTTAGTGATGAAGTGCCCATGAGAAAGATTCTTGAAATTTTCATAGATAACCATTGCATATTCTATATTGGTCATTGCTTGAATCTGTATTACCACTCACGCATTATGTGATCCATCAATTTCTTTGACTTGTTTCAACCATTGTCGCCTTGGTGCCTCATAGATTTCTTGTCCTTCTTTAGTAACAAGCCTTTCGCTTATACTCCTTCTCTGCATAGCAAGACTTTAGAAGATGAGAATCTATCATCGTTTCAGATTGGAACGATTTATAACCTCATGGTGGGTGCATAAATATTATACGTATATAGATGTGTGCATAAATACACATTGCATGCATGGATAAATATTGCGGCCATTTGTTTTCTATTGCTCAAAAAGATAGAGACACTGCCTAAGATACTGCAGATGATATGAACTCATACAAGATCAAAGGTATTTTATTATGTGCAGGAAACATTTGGGGAATGTAAGTGGTCTTATGTTTTGGATGTTATTTGTGTAACTCTATCTCATTCCAAGACTATTATGCAACAGCCACTATATTTTCGTTGCATATTGCCTTGCATATGTTGATATGGTATTGAAGAAGCTATTAGGAATGTGAAATTAATTGTTATTAGATTCATGTGATTGTTAATTGTGGTTATTATAATTTTGTTTTCTCATTTTTGGCGGTATTGTTTTCTTGAATATGAAATGATGCACAATCAAAGAAGAAAAGTGCACATGATATTGATCAATGTGCACGCTTCCTACCTCTATCTCCAACTACTCATCATCTTTTGTACATTGAATTCTGTCATATGAAAATGTTTCCTTATTATGAATGAGAAAATCTATCAAGAAAGAGTGATGATTTGTTCAAGTCTAATGCACATCAACATAAAATGAATGCTTTTATGAAGTATTAATAATTGCTTTGAGTCATCAATGTACCTGAGATTGCTCCAAGCACCCAACGTGCAATGTTGGATTTGGCGGTTGACTTGATCCACCAACAGAGCATCCATATACTTTCGATAGTGCATCCCTATAAAAAAGGATTAGAGCAGCCATACCATGTGCACAACCATGAGGAGTCAATCTTGTCTCAAATATTTCACCAACAAGGGAGTCTACTCTATGAACTTTTAGGATCCATCTCCCATATCCAATATCGATGGGTCATCTTCTACACATCAAATCACACTACCTTTGCCAATTGAGTTCGCACTCCAAGTACTTATCAGCTTAAATGAATTAGGCAATATTGACTTTAAGAAACTTCTACAAGATGTCAACTTAGGATCCGAAATAGAATATGAAGGAGAATAATAACAACAACAAAGGGAAGAAGACAAATAAGAGGGAAAAGCACAAGAAGAAGAAGAAGTTGTAGAAGAAGACAAAGAATAAGAAGAAGAAGAAGAAGAAGAAGAAGAAGAAGAAGAGGGAGCTCTAGCTTACACCAATAAACTCCAAAGGCTATTATTAACAATGGAAGATGTTCATGCTAGAGGCAAAATTTCAATGAGAAGCAGTCGGCTACTCATGAACAAACTCTTAAAACAAGAAGGTGTAGACAAAGGTGTGGCATCATCGATGCCACCAGTAACATGTTATACAGACCTTGAGTCCAATATGATGAAAGGCTAATCCACACAAGAAAAATCTCTAGAAAGCACATTAAGATACGGATTACTAGAGGAGAAGTGACCATGTCAAACCAAGCTACCATGGATGCAGGCACCACGTCCACAACCCCAACTACCACTTCCACAACCTCAACTACTATAGAAACCATTGATGTAACCATAGAGACCCTTGTGCAAAACTCACCCATATTGCCCATTAGAAACCCTACTTCTCAACCCTATACCCTAGCCAAAGCCTTCACCCAACCTGGAAGAACCCATCTTTCACACCCTACCTTGCTCATCCCTAGAACCAAAGAAGCAGTTTCTCTAGAGACAACGGATGTAGCATCCCAGAATCCCATGCTTGGTCATAGTGTGTGCAAGTAACAGTATTATATTGTAGTCGGAGTGCAATAGGCAAAGAAGAGCTGCAATCTCCTGCTTTGTGAGACAGAGCTCAACTTTGAGACCCCTGTTATGTTGTTATGCATGTAATCATACTACCCAAGGACATTCAATGTGCTGAAAAAGAAGTACATAGAGAGCTTACAAACTAAGAGGAATCCCCAACAAGATTTGAAACTCGGATCCTTTACACAAAGTGTCTATTTAATAGGAGCTTCTATACATGAAAAAACCAAAAGCAAGATGACTTCAATTCGTCGAGCGTTTGACGATACAGAATGTTAGAGAGTGAAGTGAGTGCTGGAGAAGAATGTTCTCCTCCTGCTTCAAGTTTCTTCTCTGATATATCAATCTCCTTATTCTTCTCTATGATGCCTATCCAACTTCAATAGCTACAAATTCCCTTCTACATCCTTTGTGCAATAGTATCTTTGACAAAAAACACTCCAAAAGCATAATCTTTTCTCTCCTCTAATCTTTTGAGAAGACCTCCTCCTGTCTGCCCAGTGCATCCAGTTTTGTTTTGTATCTCCACTCTCTAGACTTTTCCATCACTCAATAACTACTTGAACTTTAATATTCATGCTTGTGTCTGCGTATGGAGGCAACACCATAAAAAAACTTTCTCCCTAATTTTTCCTTTTTATCTTACATGTGCTCTATACTATTTATCTCCTCCCCTATTTCTGTGCATGCACTCCTCTATTAACTAACTTACCAACTCTAAACTTAGAGTGGAGTGAGCTGTCGGAGCCATTCTTTTCTAATCTTTTCTCACTATAATTAGCACTCAATAGACATGCTACTGTGATCACGATAAGCTCTTTCTAATTAGCCATCAAAAGAAGTGCCGGTGAGTATCTCACTCTAAACTTATGGAAAAACATGGATTACTATTTAAAAGATTTGTTAGAATCATGCAATCATTTTCCTGTAAAATAATTCAAATCTCTTATCATTTGAGGTAGTGGACTTTTCTCTATATCAAGGCATAGCTTAGCCATTGGAACATTTAGTGATAAGAACCAAGTTAATGTATACACATTTACTCCTTGCTCTCATTCAAGACTTCTTCCATGTCATCATCAATACACATTTACTCCTTGCTCTCGGTCGAGACTTGTTCCATGTCATCATCAACTACGAGTGTGTTATGGATGGTGAACTCGAATATTTCCGAACTTCATCCCTCTTCACAAGGGTTCCACTCTTCTCATCCAAGGTTGAGATTAATGAAGTAAATCATTCCAACATCCACCCCCACCAAAACTGCACATTGTACTTGATGGGCCAACTTGTAGATCGAGGAAGCAGCATCTTGATGGTCATCTTGTGCAACATCCTCAATGGGCCAAATAACTTTTTGCTTCAAAAATAGATTCATCTGAAATATCAGTTTACTTGATTTGATATGTGCATGGGATCAAAAGATAAGTGTCTATGCATGGCCTTTTAATGTAGCCCTATTGAATGCATACTTTGAAATGCATAGAGAAACAAATATGGTGCAATCATTAAGGTAAAAGGCTTCTAATGGTGAAGCTTTTGCTCTCACTCACATACATATTTATGTGATGATACATCAATCCTTTCAATCACTCTTGTGTGCATAGATAAAACGCAATATCTGCCTTGATGCAAGGTCATATGGCAAGACCCTATCATGCATACTCTAAGTGCATTTTCAAACTTTTATGGTGCATAAGGGGTAAAAGAGCATTTGATGAAGAACCTTTTCAGAATTTGGTTTATGATTTATTTACATGTGCAAGTCGATTGTGTAAGCTAAAGAATAAAAATATGTGTATCTATTTTGTTTCATGCATACTAAAAAATGAAATTTTAGTCTCAACATGGTTCAAATAATGGAGAATAGAAAAGAAGAATAAAATGCAGAAAAATCATCACTCAATAATTCTCTTAAATCACTCAAATTTTATTTGCTCAATTCCGTGAAGAAAGTTCTCCAAGAATTTGTCCTGTTTCATAGAATCCTCAAGCATTAGTACCCAAAAATACATTTTATTACATAGCTTTCTCACTATAGGTTCTCTTATAATTGCACACGAACCCTTCATGGATGGTTATTGGTACTTGTTCGTCATATGCAAGATATTCCCTAAAATAATCTCAAAAACATATTTATTCATTTTTCATTAGCTTCATATAGGTGTAATTCATAATTTACTTTTTTAATGAGGAGGAAAGTATAAACTTCCGTGATCATACAGGGGAAAATTCATAAATACCTTTTCGGGGTAGAAGAAGCTATAAAACACGTTTTCATCCTCACTACAATTTCTCTCATAATATCCTATCGATGGATCTCTTCATGGTTCATCTTCAATATGTAGAAAACAACTCTCAAAACACATTAGTAGGCATTTTGGAACTTGACCAAAGGATTTTCTTTTTCATTAAAACTTTCATTTAATATCATCTTGCTATTTTGCTTCGGCATATCAAAAAGAACAATCAAATATAGAAAATGGCATTCAATTTGCTTCACAATTTTATCAACAATTCATACTACTTTGGTCTGATCTTTATGTTCATGATATGGTGCATTTTCTGTACTTATATTTCCATCATCTTCTTGTTCTTTAGTATCACCTCGAATTTTGGTTAGAATATGATTGTATTTTTCTTCCATAAATCTTTTAATCTTTTCAAGATCAAAAAGCTTATCATTATACAAATACTTTGCATCAACTTGGACAGACTTTGTGCCATCTTCTTTACTTTTTACTTTAATTGGTTTTTCATGCTCTTCTTTATTTAATTGTAATCGTTCATTCAAAAATTTCTCAAATCTTTCTATATCTATGTCTAATGATTCATCTTGACTCATAGTTAAGGAGATTCATCCTTTTTAGTTAAACAATTACTTTCATTAGATTGAGTATTGCTATGCTTCTTTGGCATCCATTGCTTCTTCAATCTATTAAATGATCTTGGTCGATGTCGTGAGTGGTTAAAATATACTTTCATACCACCTCTTCCTAAATTCAAGTGTAGAGGTAAACAACCATGATACTTGCATATTTTTTATTCAACTTCGAGCACCAACTTTTGTCTACATGCATTCTAATATGCTTTACAATTCCCACATATATGATCGACTTGATCACACCAGCAACATCTAACAACTCATTTATGGACTCTATTTGTTTTTCTATGTAAAAATCTAGAAGTGAATCTTCTATGGTCAGGTAAAGGGTTTTGGTCAATAGAATGTGTAGATATATTTTGAACTTAGACTTGATGTTTATATTTACACTCACATGTAGCACTTTCTTTTACTTGATTAGTTAGAATTTCAATATTTTCTTTCAAACTTGAAATTTCATGGCTAATAGTTTTGAATGCTAAAATTTATTTCACATAATTTGATAGTTTGTCCATACTTTCATTCAAACTTAAAAGTTCATAGTGAACAATTTCCTCTAAATTACTAAACTCTTGATTAAATTGTGTATCTAAGGATTTAATAGTTGCACTAAAATCAGACATTACTTTAGTAAAAATTGAGAGAAAAGAATTTAAGAATCGAATTTGGAATCAAACTTTATATCCATAGTTGTAACTAATCGTGATTCGATGTCATGAAGAAGGTTTTCTATATTAGATTTCATTTTCTTTTATATACTTGAGTTGCCATGTCGATTTTTCACATCAGGTTCACCAAATGTTGGAAGTATGTGGAAGCTCAATTGGTGGATCGTCATATGTACTTGAGTTGCCATGTCGATTTTTCACATCAGGTTCACCAAATGTTGGAAGTATGTGGAAGCTCAATTGGTGGATCGTCAACCGCAAAATCCAACGGTGCACGTCGGGTGCTTGGAGAAATCTCAGGTACAGTGATGAATCAAAGCGATTACTAGTACTTCATAAAATCATTCATCTTGTCCTGATGTGCATTCGAATTGAACAACTCATCAATCTTTCTTGATAGATTTCTCATCCATAATAATGAAATATCTTTCATATTATAGAATTCAATGTAGAAAAGATGATGAATAGCTGGAGAGAGAAGTAGGAAGCGTACACATTGATCAATATTGTGTGCAATTTTCTTCTTTGATTGTGCCTCGTTTCATATTTAGGAAAACAAAAGCACTGAAAATTGGAAAAAAAAATTATGTGCATGTTTCTGTAAGCAAGTCATCGTCTTAAAGTAACCACAATTAACAATCATGTGAATATGATAACAATTAATTTCACATTCCTAATAGCTTCTTGAATGCCATATAAACATATGCAAGGTGATATGTAACAAAAATATAGTGGCTCCTGCATAATAATCTTGGAATGAGACACAATTACACCAATAAAATCCAAAACATAAGACCACTTACATTCGCCAAAGGTTTCCTGCCCACAATAAAATACCTTTGATCTTGTATGACTTTATATTATCTGCAGTATCTTAGGCAGTTGTCTCTGTCTTTTTGTGTAATAGAAAACGAATGGCCGCAATATTTATCCATGCATGCAAGGTGTATTTACGCACACATGTATATACATATACTTATGCACCCGCCACTACATTATAAATTTTTCCAATATGAAACGATGTTGGATTCTCATCTGCTAAAGTCTCGCTATGCAGAGAAGGAGTATAAGCGGAAGGGTCAACAACTACAGACATGACGAGATGAGATTTTAGAATTGCACATCATAAGAGTGCAGATAATAGTCGGATGAGTGCAGTCATCAAAGCAAACAAAATCGAGCGCAAACTTTTATTGGATAATAGATGACATCAGAGATACTAGAGGGAGCATCCCAGAATCCATGCTTTGTCGTAGTGTGTGCAGGTAACAGTCTTATATTGTAGTCGGAGTGCAATGGGCAAAGAAGAGCTGCAATGTCCTGCTTCGTGAGACGGAGCTCTGCTTTCAGACCCCTGTTATATTGTTATGCATGTAATCATACTGCCCAAAGACATTCAGCGTCCTGAAAAAGAACTGCGTAGAGAGCTTATTGACTCAGAGAGATCCCCAACAAGATCTGCAACTCGGATCCTTTAGATAGAATGTCTATTTATGAGGAGCTTTTGTACAGGAAAAACAAAAGCAAGATGACTTCTAGTCATCGAGCGTTTGGCGATACAGAACGTTAGACAGTGAAGTGATTGCTGGAGAACAACGTTCTCGTCCTTCTTCAAGTTCCTTCTCTGATATATCAATCTCCTTATTCTTCTCTATGATGCTCCTCCAACTTCAATAACTCCAGATTCTCTTCTCCCTCCTCTGTGCAACAGTACCTTTGAAAAAAAACACTCCAGAAGCGTAATCTTCCCTCTCCTCTAATCTTCCGCAAAGAACTCCTCCTGTCTGCCCTGCACGTCCACTTCTGCTTTGTATCTTCCCTCTGTGGACGTGTCCATCACTCAATAACTGCTTGAACTTTAATCTTCATGCTCGTGTCTGCATATGGACGCAACGTCATTCAGAAACTTTCACCCTAACTTTTCCTTTTTTGCTTGCATGTGCTCTATACTGCTTATCTCCTCTCCTGTTTCCGTGCATGTGGTCCTCTTAAATAACTGACCAACTCTAGACTTAGAGTGGAATCAATTGTTGGAGCTGTTCTTTTCTCACTATAATTAGCACGCAATAGACGTGCTGCTAAGATCACGATAAGCTCTTTATAATTATCCATCAAAAGAAGTGCTGGTGAGTAGCTCACTCTAAACTTATGGAAAAACTTCAATTGCTATTTTAATGATTTGTTAGAATCATGCCATCATTTTCTTGCGAACTATTTCAAATCTCTTATCATTTGAGCTAATGGACTTTGCTCGATATCAAGCTATGAGCATCGAATCCCACAGCTAAGCCATTGGAACATTTAGTGATAGGAACCAAGTTAATAATTTATACACATTTACTTCTTGCTCTCATTCAAGACTTCTTCCATGTCATCATCAATACCCTTTTATAATAAGATCAGCCACGACTGCATTATGGATGGTGAACTTGAATAGTTTCGAAACTTCATCCCTCTTCACAAGGGTTCCATTCTTCTCATCCAAGGTTGAGATTAATGGAAGTAAATCACTCCGACAACACAAGCCTTTTGGATCTTGAATTGATGAATCCAAGTCGAGATTAAAGCTCTCTGAATTGGGACATCATAAGATACGCATTTACAAATGATGCGAGTGATGGAACAACACTTGTTCGATATGGGTTTACAAGATCAATGGCTATTGGTCGCATGAAACTCCTCTATTATCGATATAGGGAGGCTAATGATCATATTTGAGGTTTTCCCCAAGTACGACTAAACTAGATACCCTTATGTAGTTGAGTAGAGTGATCTTGGACCAAAAAAGAAAAATGCTACATGCATAATTTAAGTAGTACGTAGATTTTGGATGGCATAGTAGCCATATCCATGAGCTTGATTATATTGTGGTTCTTCATATTGTCTTGTAATAGCATCTCCTCCTCTGATTGACGTGCATATCATGCATGGAGTGCCTCTTGTACTAAGTTCAAGGTAAGTTTCAACTTCTTCATCTCATTTTTGCACATCAAGGAGGGGATGAAAAAAGTGCCTAGTACATCCTTCACATTGCTTGTTTCTAAACTATAAGTCAAATAACGGCATCTCCTGAAACCTTGCTTCGACAATGGTTCACTAAAGTATTCTTCTAATCCCACTCTCTGCGAGATAGGTTGAACCTCTTGTGTGTTGTGGAGCAGTTCAAACTCACCTACTAAGAACTCGTATCTACCCCAAACATTGTTGAATTTATATTGTGATTCTCAAATATAGGCCGCACATCCAAGAGGTGCTACTAATTCATTGAACCAATTGGAGTGGGAGTTCCACTTTGCGATGTGACATGTAGGGGGTCTTGGATTCGAATGGCTCACAATCGCCTCACTTTCATTTGTCTCTCCATTTGACGTTCAAAGATGGGCAAAGTGCTCATGTCCACAATCTAGGAACTAGTGCCTCCTTTAACCATATTTTACCAATACAAGTGACGATCTAGATTGATGTTCTAGAATAAGAAGAACCAATTAGTATTGTATAAGAAACTTTATGATGCCTTGTTTGCTTTACAATACCAACATGTTTCCGTAAATCCTTGTATGAGAAGTTAGTGATAATGTGAGTGATGAATGTGCGATAATGTGAGAGTTAGATTATAGAATGGATGCATACTCGAGCAATGCACTAATGAATTATGCTCCTAGTGGTGCATTAGTATATTACATTGTTGGTTTGGGTGGTAGTTTACATGGTTTGAATCTCTAGAATTCCCTTATGGGATTAAAAGTTTGGATTGTAAGTTCATACATGATGTTTGATGATGAGTTCACTTGGTTGTGGGACCTTTTAGGTACCCATTTCCAAGTTGTTCTAGGATACAATCTACGTGATGATTGAGTTATGATAGTTTGCAATGAGGGTTTCTAGGGGGTAGGATTGACAAAGTCGGACTAGAACCTAAGAGCTCATGTGTATTGATG
The DNA here is from genome assembly GCA_020310875.1 of Ceratopteris richardii. Lineage (NCBI taxonomy): Eukaryota > Viridiplantae > Streptophyta > Polypodiopsida > Polypodiales > Pteridaceae > Ceratopteris > Ceratopteris richardii. The sequence goes on along the minus strand of CM035424.1, from coordinate 58,755,421 downwards.
TGGGCTCATAAGCAGGTCTTAAGCACCCAAAGATATTCATTAATATGATCAACCTTCACCCACCGCTTTTGCACCTAAATACAGATTATTATTCACAATGGAGATCTTTGTTGATATCCTACTTTTCTCCTTGGCTTCCTTAGTTTCTTCTTTGGTAGAGGTTGTGATAACAATGGGGCAATTGAGTGCTCATCCAACGAGATTTTCTTTGTACTAGGAACCACTTGTCTCCTACATTCTATAGGTGTTTTTGACACATCGACTCTTTGTGTTGCTTGGCCTATCCCTTTGGTTGAACTACTATAATCACATTAGTATTTGGAAGAGAAGGAAGATGCACTAGGCCTTGAGCCTCTTCTTCCATGGTTGAGTCCTTTAGGATCACAGTTCTTTGGACACATAAAGCAACGTTTTCTCCAAGATTAGTCTTAAAAGAACTAAGAACAACTACTTAGATCACTCGTGATGAAATTCTCTAATTCTTATGTAATGCATTGTTCATGTACCCAAGCATGAAGATTTTGACTTCTAAGGTATAAATTAACTCCATGAGCATAGATTTAGTCTTGATTCAGAATGAAAGACTTATTGAGGTCCTCTTTGTGGCATATTACCACTTTGATTGTCATAGTAAAAGCCTCAATAGAGATGATAATTTCCATCTTGCCCATGAAAGGGGTTTTCACTTATCCTAATCCTACAAGCTAAAAACTAATAGGTTTAACTAACAATTCCATGTCTTGACTATAGGAATACTGAATATCATTAGTTGTTGCTACTGAATCAATCAATCTATTGATTTTTTTAGAGGTTGCACCTTGTAGAATCTCCATTGAAATAAAGGGTCATATATAAATGATGATAGAAGAGGGATTTCTCTTAGCCTAACACATAGCCATGTGAGCTATAGAAGAAGAAGGATGATTGTCATTCACAGGCTTAGCTATGCCTTGCCTTCTCAAGTTTATTCTTTTAGTAAATTCTAAGGCTTATGTATGTGCTTCTTCTCATATCCTTCTCTCCTCTTTGTTTTGTTTCTTAGCCATCGTAATTTGTCTCAAAATCTCTTCAATGAAAGCCTTTTGATAGAGATTGACTCGACATGCAGTCATGTAGTTTGGCAACACATCTCCTTGTGGAGTGCTTAATTGGATAGCTCCACTATTAGATATCCTTTTGATGATCATGGTTCCATGGCCAAGCTTCTCTAATTTATGTCCATGTTCCTTGAATGTTTACACCAAAACTAAACCACTAGTTTTCAACCCGCTCTCCTTCATGTGTGCATCAAGTACACCTTTTATCTTTTCTCCAAAACATACATGCCTCGTGTTGCTCTCAATCTAGTCTCACCTATTTTTTCAAATAAAAGATCCTTGAGGATAGCTCATTTCTCATCCACACATGCTCTTGTGCAACGTTGAGTGTGGGTATTAAGAAGTCTAATGGACGAACAACATTCCATCGAAATACCAATTGAAAGAAGTTGGCATTGAGTTCCATCTTGTAGGCAACCCGATATGCCTAAACAACATGATAAAGTTGTTTTTTTGGATCAAAAGACTTGTTATTTACGAGCTTGGTCAATACAATTAAAACGATTTTGTTGGTGCTCTCAGCGTGTCCATTTGCTTGTTGGTAATAAGGAGTTGGCTTCTTATGAATGACCATGAAGTCCTGTAGAAGATATTCAATAACCTCGTTCAAGAAGTGAGTTCCATAATCACTTACTAATTTTATTGGTAACCCATGTCTTGTGAATACGTTTTCAAAAAATACTTAGTTGTTGTTTGCACATCATCCTTTCTAGTGGCTTTCATTTCAATCCACCTGGTAAGATAAATTGTTGTTGTGATTATATATTTGGCATGTGAAATATTAGTTGGGTTTTTAATAGGACCAACAATGTCTATTCACCACTTTAAGAATGCACATCTTCCAATCATGGGTCTGAATGGCATCTCATCTTTATGATTTCGATATTGAGTCCTTTGACATGCATCCCACCTCTTCACATAGGTATCTACATCTGTATTAAGGGTAGGCCACCAAAGAACTAAAAGCAAGATGGCTTTAATCACTTGATCTTGAAGTATTCCCTCTCATTTACACATAGTGTTAGATATTTGTCACATCCACGCCTATATGGACTATCTCCAATGAGTGCATAGTCTTGAGCTTTCTACTCTACACTTCTTTGTCGGCCATGCCCTTAGGGTTGGAAATTTTACCTAGATGTGTGTGTCTTCATTCCCTTGACAATATTTGAAGTCCAACCCATGGATTTGAACCTCCTCAGCTTCACTCCATCCAAAGGTTTATTCATCATTTCTACACATTGTTATTGAGTAGATACATATGAGACCTCAATATTTTTCTTATAATCATCTCTGTACCATAATGATAATGGAACACAATGTGTTTTTTCCTACATATTATAAGTACGATTGAAGAACTCATGTTATCACCAAGTTTGTGAGGAGTAGATGGATTCACTCAAGAATCTGAGTATAATGTCATAATCCACATAGCTTCCTAACTTGCATTGGCCAGTACTCTAATTCAGCCTCTATAGATGAGAGCCTCTATAGATGAGAGGGCAACACTAGGTTGCTTTTTGAATAGACAAGAGATAATCTTTGAACTTGAAATCATAGATATCCAGAGGCACTCCTGTCATCTCTTGAAGCTACCTAATCTACAACAAAGAATATGTTCATGTGTACATCAAAGGCTTATCACTACAATAACCTTCATTAATTGATCCTTTGATATATTTGAGAATCATTTTGGTTGTCTATAATTGCAGATTTTGAGATATATGCATGAATGGGCTCAAACACTTACACTATAACATGTATCTACTCGTGCTAGAGTAGCATAGTTGAGACTTCCCACCATGCTTTTATAGATTTTCAAAGATTCAATTAAATCACCTTAATGAGAAATTAGGGTGGAATTCACTTCCATGGGTGTACCTGAAACCTTCTCATTGTCCGTTTTAAACTTGCTTAACATATCTTTGATGTACTTCTTTTGAGTAAGCATCCTTCTCTATATACACTAATTCCAAACCAATGAAGCAAGTGAGCCTCCCTTAGTCAATGATGTTGAAATCATCCCTCATTTGATACAATGAATACCCTCAAAATCATCTCTTGTAAGCATAATGTCATCCACATACACAAATGTATATGATTTCTCCATGTGATCGCTTGATGAATATGTAAGGTTTTTCTTTGCTCACCACAAACCCTTTATCATATAAGTAGGTTGCAATCCCATGATTGGAATCTCTTATAGCTTGTTTTATCCCATATAAGGCCTTCCTTAATTTGCAAACATGTTCTAGACAATGTGAATATTGAAATGCTATTGGTTGAGCCATATATACCTCTTATAAGATCCATCCATTTAGAAATCCATTCTTCATAATGATCTTATATATCATCGAGGTTTTCAATCCCCTATATTCAGCCTCTATAGATGAAAGGGAAATATTAGGTTGCTTCTTTGATCACCAATAGATAAACTTTGAGCTTATAAATAAACGATATCTTGAGGTACTCCTATCTCATTGAGATTTGAGCTAATGCCAAATGTATAAACATGCATTATCTAATTATTCCTAAGGTTAAGATAGGATGCTATTTTCTCCAAAAGTAAGAAGGAACATCAAGAGGGAATCTTGTGGATGTATTGAAAGCGAAATACCACAAATCTATTTGAACTAAAAATTCAAATAAAACTCCTAAAAGCAAGGAAGAATACTAGGTTGATCTAGCTAACATTCATTTTTGAAAAAGCATAGACATACACTTTGTACTTGGCCATGGGATATCATGGGTGCAATCACACCCACTGGAGTATCGAAGGTACATTCCTTGAAGCCCTTGGACTCCTCCAACCTCTTCATATACTACAAATAACATATCAATACATATATGTCATGTTTGATCATCTATTCTACTCACTATTCACTATTGTAGTACAATTACTTTTTCAAATTTTTTGAGTCATTGAAGCATGTATATCGTCTCATTGTATTTTTTACCAATTAGAGCATGCAGATATGAGTAATTGTGAGCATTGGAGTTGTGTGCACTAAGATATGAGTAGATCTATGTGACTATGTCTGTGAATCATCACCTTCCTTGAATGTGGAGACTATAACAAGAAACAAAAAAATATATCAGCTATGTATCTATCAAATAAATTTAAAATTAAAAGTTTGATATACTTATAGTATATAGTCCTTGCACGATTAGGAGATGGGGGTGGAGTTCCATTTGATTGATTGGAATCTACAAATAATGGTATTTAATATTAATGTGTATGTGGGTATGTGTATGCGTATCTATGTGTATATATGTGTATGTATTTTGATTCTTTTCTTCTGTTTGAGATTAAATCAACAGGAGATATTGTATGGTGGAAAAGAATAAGAGGTGACCTAACATACCACCTGAGACGTGGTAGTTTTTTCATAGATAGCTACGTCTTCAGGAGTCATTTCCTTAGTAGAGGGTAAACAAATTAATAGTTAATATTTATAATTTTCATATATTTTAGTAATTTTTTACATTTAATTTATGTATTTCTTCTTTCTTTAAATAAAAAGCCTGCTACAAAGAAGAGAGTTGAGTCCCGCCACACATCCCACCTAGGCCAAATGGGCCATCATGGTTTTGTAGCTACATTTGTCAATATATGTGTTATTGTGAGTATTTTTTTTTTATAGTTAAAATGCAAGAAACTAATCTTTTTTATTTATTTAAAGGCAGCAAAAGGATTATGGCTGATATCCTACGAAACATGAGATCGAGTATGCTACACATTTTGGATATCCGTGTTTGAGCAAGTATATGCAAGATAATCCGGATGCCTTTGTGAGTATTTTTAAATTTTATATAATTATTTTATTTTTTGGATGTTTTAATTGTTTTACTTATTTATGTTTGTTATATGTAATAGAGGAGTACTATGAGATGCAAATATGGATGAGGTGGATATCCTGACATAGGAGGGATGATCTCGATCATCACAGGGTGATCATGATGTTGATGATGATCATGATCATGATGATGATGATTAGGATTCTTCATTATGACATTGGATATGTACTTACATTCACACACACACACACACACATATATATATATAGTTCATTTCAGTTATGTTTTGAATTGTGTGTATGGTATTAAGTAATGCAAAGTTTTCTTATATTGAGTGTTTTTATTGTTTATATTAAGCATGGGTTTTAGTACTTTAATTATATGCTTCATTCATATGTGTGTAGATATGTGCATGTATGTGTTTGTGCATGTACATATGTATATATGTATATGCATGTATGTGCATGTGCATGTGTAAGTGTATATGTGTATGTATGTGTATGTATGTGTATGTGCATGTGCATCTGTATGTGTATGTATATGAATGTGCATGTATATGTTTAAGTGTATGTGCATGTGTGTATGGGCATGTGTGTATGTGTGTGTATATATACATATGTGCATATGTATGGGTATGTGTATAACCATATACAAGTGTATGTATATGCATGTCTATATGTATGAAACATGCATGTGCATGTGGATGAATTTCGATTTGCATCCATGCACATACATGTGAATGCGCATGCATGTGGATGTGCATATACATGTATTTAAGTATATGTAATGTATATATATATATATATATATATATATATATATATATATATATATATATATATATATATATATATATATATATATATATATATATATATATATATATATATATATATATATATATATATATGCTATAATGCATGCATGCAAGTCTTTTTATGTGGTTGTAGAAATGTTTGTGCATATGCATGTGTATGTGTGTGTATGTGTAAGTGTATGTGCACATGTATGTTTGGTATGTACATGTGTATATGTGTGAACATGCATCTTCATCATGTATAAGTGTATATGTGCATATGAAAAAGTGTGACTATGCTAACTAATGAAAATACCAAAAATCAAATGATACACAAAGAATGGAGATAGTACTTACAATAGTTAGCCATATTTTTTACTTGGTTAGCTTCTTGAGTAACCTGCAATAAAGAGAGAGAGAGAGAGAGAGAAAGAGAGAGAGAGAGAGAGAGAGAGAGAATTCAAAGAGAGAAAAAGCTAGAAAGAGAGAAACAGAGATAGAGAGAGACAATCGGATAGAGAATAGGTAAAACAGAAATTTTCCATATACTTGTTTCATCTCCTAAGCGTAGTGCAATTGCAAACGTTGGAGACCTCTTCGATCAGATGTGTGAACATGCTGATCTAAAAGCCTCCAACATTTTAATTTTTTTCGTCAACACACCGTCATGTAAGCGATAGTAAGGCGTCGTAACACCACTGCAATTGGCTTTGTATAAGTGACCTTATTTATCATCGCTTATGCGATGCAAAAAAGTGTCGCTTATGTGATGCTTTTTTAAACCATCACTTTAGCAATGCACTGCGAGCATCGCGCATACGGTCATGCCACATGTCGAAGAAAACATTGTTTTGCTCATCGTTTCATCGACGGTCCGGGCTCGATGCTTGTTGTGATGGTTTTTGCAATTTTATAGTGACAAAATTGTGTCACCTTAACCATTGCTATGCGCCCATGTTCCTTATAGTGAGATGGTCCACAATCTGTTGGAATAGCTTTCCAAATTGCTCCCAATAGGTTGTACATCAAAACAGTGCTTCAAAGAGGGTTGTTGAAGATGAATGGGCAAACTACAAAACTCTACAGATAAGGCAAGCTGAAGCCAAAAGGGGTCTTGCAACCACTCTTTGCATAGAACTTTAAAAGGGATTTCCATAGCAACAGGAATCGCAAGATTTGGAGAAGGTATTCTCAAGATATGGCTAATTATGTGGACTAAATCGGCTAATAACAACCGTTGGTTAGGGCTTTCCCAAACAAAAACTAAGAAGGAAATTGACACTGATTGTCTTCTATAGTGCTGCCTTGAATCTGATAAACTGGTGCTATTATCCCACATATCTTTGTCAAATGATGAGAAAGTACATATGGTCTCGGGCTTCTCAGTTTCATCAAAGAACAAAACAATACACAGCACTCTCTCTGGCCTCTGCCTATTGAAAAGCTGCATGGGAGTCTCTAGCGAGAGCAATGCTCTATTGAGTAACAGAGTAGATGTGCCCGCATGGTTAGTCATATATCCCATATGCGCTGTTACAGCAACACTAAACTACAAGTGAACCATCATCTGTACTTTCCTTGAACACGAAGGATTCATAGCCGGCTCAGCTCTTCGTCCGTTGACCGCCATGTGGAAGAGAGTAGATATCTTCGTCTCACCTGTGCACTCAAACGTAATCAGCACCAGAAAATCCCAAATTAGATGCACCAATCTCTTCACAAAAAGAATCTTCTCTGACAGAAAGGCCAAGAAACAATCTCATCCAAGAACACTTTTGCCTCTACGCAAATCCAATGGTGGTGCTATAGGAGGCTCGAAATTCATGCTCAGAATTTGACAGATGAAGAAGAAACGCACACCCTTGGAGGAAGAGGATGGCAGCCCCAAAATCTCAGAAAAACAATCAGGCCAAAAAAAACTGTGAAACTCCCAAGAACGTTTGTTGCTCTGATACCAATTGTAAGAAATTGCTTGAAAAATGTGTATAACTCTCCTCCCATCCATATATACCCTATTGCACGCTAAAAATAGCAATTGTATACTCTAAAAATAGTAATGATATGGAATATTCTAGTGTGAACATGTGGCCATCATGCAACACTTATTCCCATTACTACCCAAGTACTCCCATTACTAGCAAAGTACCTTAGGGTATCCTGCGAGCATGGGATATTGGCTAGCTGGCCCTTGTCCCTCATACACATGAACTAATCCCTATGGATCATATGGATTGATCCTTGGGGATCAATGATCCCTGTGGATCACATGCACTGATCCCTATGCATCAGTGTGTGACACACACACACATGCATAGCACTTTGAGTCAACTATCACAAAACACACACACACACACACATTCAACATTCATACTTAACTTACATACACTCATGCACACAGCATACCAACACACGACTCACATAACACACACACATAGTTAACACTTGACTCACACAGATAACACATACAAGACCACACGCATATTTAATTTTTTTTATTTTAGTCTTTTGTTTTATTTCATTTTCTTCTTATTTAAAAACATTAGGCTTAGTATATACATTAGCTTTTAATTGATATATATTAGATCACATGAACTTCACGTAGCACATTAAACCACATACATAAGTATACATACACATATCCACATGCACACATAAACACAAAGACACACAATACCCAGATATATATATATATATATATATATATATATATATATATATATATATATATATATATATATATATATATATATATATATATATATATATATATATATATCTGCGTGTGAACTTGTTTGTGATTATATATATATATATATATATATATATATAATCACAAACAAGTTCACACGCATATTTAACATCCACATGAGTATATACACATCGCACATAAGCACATACTCTCACAAACATTCCCACATGCACATTACGTACAAACACACGTAAAGATACACATTACACAGAAACCCACACAAACATACACAAATACACACATACCCATACATATATAGACACAAAAAAATCACATAGCACTTAGGGTACCGACATATGCACTTGGATAAGTAGATACATACACACCCAAATATGTATTTAGCATACTCTCACATGAATTACAACACAAAAAACACACAAAACCACTGAGAATTTCACACACAGGAAAAAGGACACACATACGAAACACAAGTGGGAACACACATGTATACACAATTAACCAACATACAGTCATGAACGTAAAGAATTCTCTCATGCACATTCTAGTGACTAAATAATATTTTTGTTCTCTCCCTCAAGCAGAAAAGAAATCAAGGTAGAAAAGAAATCAAGCATAGTCAGCAAAAGTATTTGAGAGCAAATGAGAGAATAGATTCAAGAAAAACAATTTTCTTATTTTGAAGAACCCTGTGCAAGGGAGTTTCTTCCCTATAAAAAAATAGAAGAGAAAACATGCTCGATATGGTTTGGATCAAACATGGAGCCAGAAAGAATATTTACATTGAATGTTTCATTCTGAACAAGTTACGAACGGGTTTCAGGTACATTTATTAAGATTAAGGATGCATCTTATTATTCTCCTTCAGTTGCATTCTTTTGTAAGGAACGATGATGTTCTTTAGCTGACATACCCTTCTAGTCTTCATTACAAATGCGTCATGAATTTGGTTATGATTCCTTTGGGCATTCACAAAATGTTATATATTGTACTTTCATGTGATGCTTTCGTGTGAAGATTTTGTGGTATGAACTCGGTTAGTTCATAACGTTTGAATAGTTTGGCTCTTCAACAAGATAGAAATTATCACTTCGAAAGACATAAATTACAGGAAAGGTTGGAGACTGAATGAGGCAGAGTTGAAGACATAAAGCTGTGACAAAGTCTTTCCAAGGTCAAAAACGTTTCAACGTCCATATTTGCTTGCATTTGGACTTGGTAAAATTGTATGAGATGTACACACACATTGGGTTTCATGACAACAAACTTAATGAATTATGCTACATGACCATATTTAGGATAAGACCATTGCATGTAACACGCTTCGTTGCTATGCGATTGAACGAATGAAAGGCTTCTATCCATGAAATTATCAAGAGAGATTATTTGAGATAGAAGAAATAAATAAAGGATTTAGTGAGTTTTGTATTCAATGATGTTATCCTTTTTAGCAAAATTCCCGTGCATTTAAATCATTATTTATTATTGGAGAGTCAAAAGAAAGAAAGGTCTTCATAAAGTCCACGTACTGTAGGTGGGTTGGTTTGGCATTGGGCTCTTGACGTGGAGGCTTTGTGTTCAGCCGCTGGATTAGAAATGCAATGGCTTTGATGGAGTTTAAATCAGTTGAAACCAATTGTTAGCTTGTCTAACCCTTCCTTTCTGGGATATGAGGAGTCCCACGAGTAGTATGCCCATTCACATGTAAAATCGTACTTTCGATGTTAAAGCAGGGTGAGCACTGAGTACGCTCCTACCGAAGCTGCATTAGAAAAAAAAAGCGTCTTCAAAAATTCCATTGCGTCGGAATTGACTTTTTACTCATAGCACGAATTGCAATGAATCGAGTGGAAGAGAAATCTTCGTAATAAAAAACCCAATTGTAAGAATACATGCTGACATGTGCATACCAATTGATAATTATAAATATAATGATAGAAAAGGGATTTAATAAAGCTATCACGTGATGTTTCTAATCGAAATCAAGACACTTGATATCGATATTTTGAGAACTAATGAAGGCAGATGCACCGAATCGTAAATCAAAGACCAAAGATTAGCAAGCATCATCGGAGAGCAAACCTATATAGAAAAGAACTCATTTATGGAAACCCTTTCAGATGTGTATGTGTTGAAAAAAATTGTCGGTAGAAGAGTAGTAAAATCATGAAAAAGTTCTGCGTGAAGTGACAAGAAGGATTCATGACTTGAGTGTGGTACACATATACTCATGTTGCTTTGGTTTTTTCTTTCGGTGACCTAATACGTCAAGTTCAACAACATCGTTCACTTGTGCGTTTGTTTGAATTGCATTCTCATGTCCACTTATATATCTTTCTCACATTGGATATAATAGTTTTATAATCAATGCTAAAATTGACCGTTTAGTAATGGAGAATTAAAATTTGATATGGAAAACATTGTTGAAAAACAACTTCATCCTTAAGAGTACATGAACCATCTCAATTCATGAAGCAAGAAATCAAGCAAGGCGTTAAGCAGGAGTATTCATCAATTCAATTTCAACTTGAATCCCCTCATTACTCTCACTCGTTCACCTATCACATTTGGGTGTGATGATGCGTTTGCTAGGAAATGAGCATCCTATTATTTAGGGAATCTTCTCCAGGTCATATAAACAAAGCATGTACTTAAAACTTATATGATACTGCATGTGATATCACTTTAGGATTTTGAATAATCTACTATACGCCGATCACATTATAAGCATTTGTCGGCTAGCAACACATCAGTAATTTTACATCTGATACCACTGAAGTAGTAATTTTTGTTTTCTGTTTCGTGCAGGAAAGAACAAAAGAAAGTCATCCGCTCATTTTCAACGAGCCTAGTTACTTGCGCTTGTATTTAAGAGTCCAATAAGAAAACAGAATTAAGTAATTTCCACGAACAACATTGTCACCAAATGCGCAATGCGGACATTGAAATGTGTGCTATGCCGCAAACCTTCCTGTTCAGTGCGTTCGGTTGTTCATTGCCTTCATTTTCTTCTACAGCCGTCACGAATGGATTTCTCTGTGACGCTAAGTCATACCAGAAAATCCGAGTCACATTGTGCTCCCACGATTTATCTTACAAGGTATAATAATATCTCAAAATAGGGAAACGAAAGAAACTACATCTTTCGATTCTTCGTTTATCCTGGCTCATATAAGTAAGATTAGTAGAAAGAAAACTCGGTTGAGAAATATATATATATATATATATATATATATATATATATATATATATATATATATATATATATATATATATATATATATATATATATATATATAAAATAGAGAAGTAAGATTGGTAGAGAGAAAAGTAGGTTGAGAAGTGTATATATATATATATATATATATATATATATATATATATATATATATATATATATATATATATATATATATATACATATATATATATATATAGATTGGTAGAGAGAAAAGTCGGTTGATACTGGGTTGGTCGATAATATATATTTAAGTTCCTTGAAAATACATTGGTAGAGAGAAAAGTAGGTTGGGAAGTGTGTATATATATATATATATATATATATATATATATATATATATATATATATATATATATATATATATATATAAAATAGATTGGGAGACAGAAAAGTCGGTTGATAATGGGGTGGTAGATAATATATATTTAAGTTCCTTGATAATACAGTGGTGGAGAGAAAAGTAGGTTGACAAGTATATATATATATATATATATATATATATATATATATATATATATATATATATATATATATATATACATGTAAATATACATATATATATATATATATATATATATATATATATATATATATATATATATATATATATATATATATATATATATATATATATATATATATATATACATGTACATGTACATATACATATACATACATACATACATATATATATATATACACACACACATATATATATATATATATATATATATATATATATATATATATATATATATATATATATATATATATATATATGTGTGTGTGTGTGTGTGTGTGTGTGTGTTGGTTTTTTGATAATTGGATGATCAAGAGTTTGATGCTCCATCATATGAGCACAGTTCCATCTCATATGGTATCTAGTTCTTTTAATAATTGAACTTTTGGAATGCCAATATAGTCCATTCAACCTCGATTGAAGATCAAGTCCACACTCTAAATAGTCTAACAGAAATCAATTCTATAGTGAATAGTGGTCTCTCTATGTGTGTCTAGTAAAGGTACTAAATAGGTTGTCCTGGAGGCATTGGTTTTCTGACTAGAAGCAAGTATTTTGAAAGGGATTACTTGCCTTAAGAGTGTGTGACATTCTAGTTTAAGTGACCAAACTTTCTCGGGTTCATATTGTGAATGGGTCAAGGAATAATCCCCTCATTTAGGAAATCTTGTATCGCGATATGTACTGCTTATAATTTGGACTTTTACCTTGTTTTAGACAGCAGTTATTTTTGTAATAATAACAGATAGTTCCCTTCCTACGATATGCTACGGGAACAGATGCCTTGGGAGGTCCTCCATTTGAGTTCTATTGTAGAATCCGCTCACTTAAACATGACGTGTCCAGCACTTGAGCTAGCCAACCCATCACTAAAAACATAGTCATGAGAGGCTTGAAAAACTTATGCAAGGCTCGGAGGTCAGCAAATTTCTCTTCAAAGTTGCTCTTATCCCAAGAATGTCGTCTTTAAGACAAACGTTTTTTGATTGACACATTCTTGACCTTTGACTTTCCTTCGGTTTTATTGGAGATCCTTCGGTTGTGTGCACATGGTTCTTGATTGGGTTCATGGACATTTTATTTTTATAGAGCTTATCGCACCTGGTTCTCATGAAGGTCCATTCACGACTCACGAAACTTTCATAAAAGATCCCGTGATGTGAAGCAACTCATCCTATGGAACCTTGGGTGTGTTATCGTTTGTTTGAATAAGATTTAATAGGATCCTAAATGGAAAGAGAAGACATCTAACGGATTTTGGGTTCCACAAAGTGAGCACCTTCATCAGAAACACCGAAAACTCTAGATTTCTTGAATAATGTCACGCTCTTGTTTTCTTCAACATATTAGAACCCTACCTCGCTTCTGTCCTTTCAGATGCTAAAGTGCCGAAGCACCTTTCCTCAAGGTGATAAGGTTCCAATGATCTTCACGTAATCCATGCACCTCGACCAAGCCTACTTCCTAGAAAATGTCTGTTAAAAAGGATGAAGATTGATTCAGATGGACAGGGAAACCGGTTTCTTAGTGCCTAATGTAGTGCCATTATGCCATAGCCCCGTGCCACACACTCATCCCCTTAGGTTAAAGAGAACGAAAGCATAATTCAAGTTCTTCATTGACGGACGCAGGATAATTCAAGTTCAATTTTAAAAAGGCGCTCACCTTCATCAGAAACACCGAAGACTCTAGATTTCTTGAATAATGTCATGCTCTTGATTTCTTCAACATATTAGAAAAATCCTAGAAGAACCCTGCCTCGCTTCTATCCTTTCAGATGCTAGAGTGCCGAAGCACCTTTCCTCAAGGCGATTAGGTTCCAATGAGCTTCATGTAATCCATGCACCTCGCCCTAGCCTACTTCCTAGAAAATGTCTGTTAAAAAGGATGAAGATTGATTCAGATGGACAGGGAACCCAATTTCTTAGTGCCTAATGTAGTGCCATAGCTCCGTGCTAACGCGAAAGCCTTGTTGTAGTGCCACATACTCATCCTAAGCGAAAAGCATGCAAATTAGAAAGGCGCTCACCTTCATCAGAAACAACGAAAACTCTAGATTTCTTGAATAATGTCAAGCTCTGGTTTTCTTCAACATATTAGAAAATACATGAAGAGAGAAAGAAAAAGGAGCCTACGTACATGAACTCCACCCCTAATAACGCCTTCCCTTCGTATATTGGGATTCATGACATGAACAATGACGTTCCGCCCTCCTCCTCAAAGAGTAAGTCATTCGTTTTATGAGACATTCATAAGACGAATAGTGGGATTGATGACATGAACAATGACGTTCTGCCCTCCTCCTCAAAGAGTAAGTCATTGACGGCGCAGCATTTTCAACGTTCCCGTTTGGAAGCATCCAAGAAGACGATGCCTGAAATACTCATAAAACCCTCTTGAAGTCGCCACATCTATCGCGGCCCTTCAGAAAGAAGAATAACGTGCTTCGAGCTCTCTATCTCAACAGCGGAACATTTTCAATTCCTAGTTTGAAGAAGACAGCTTGTTGGTTTCATGTAAGAGGAACTTTCGATCTGTCTTTCAGGTTATGGTCGGTGTCTACTATGCGCCGAGCACATTATAAGTATTTGTCGGCTAGGAAAACATCACTAATTCTACATCTGATACCACTGAAGGTTGCTCTATCAGAAACACTCTTCCTGCTGAGCCTTTCGTGTAGGGCAGCAAGGCAGAGACATGGCGGTGCAGAGATGCTCCAAAGCAATTCCCTGTGCATGCATTATGCTGTTGTTGATCATGCCTATCACTGTGTGTACCCATGCCTATCACTCCGACCTAATGATGCCTATTCTTTGTTGCATTTCCCTGTACGCTGTTACTGCATTCTTTCTATTCAGTTCCATGTATTCTGCATCAGTAGAAGAAGCGTATGCATCGCTCTTGATATCCTTTGCTCATAACGAAGGAACAGGTTTACGGAACTAGCCCTAACATCTTGCTCTGATCACAAACCACATTGCGGCGAACTGGATGCTGCAACAGAACGTTTTAAGCGATGTCGGAGGTGATCTAGCCTATACCTGTGAGGACGCAGGAAACTCACAAACATAGGTTCGATTATATGAATTCAGTTGCCTTCGTTCAATAATTTCGTTGTAGTCGAAGCTGCTACTGATTTGTAGAAGATGTTTAAACTATTAGCCTGAGGATTAGATCGAGAATTTTCCCTACAGTGACAAACAACAGAAGCATATGGACAGATATGAAGTTTTCAGAAATACGCTGGGTTGTGGTAACAAACTGTTGTGAAGGGATTCCCTATAGAAGAGATGGTGTGAACCATCTCTTGGGGCTCCACTAGAAGGCACACACATGAGTGCCATGTGGCACTCATGTGAGATGCCACAAGTCACTCCAATTAAGGAGTATGAAATCGAGAGAGGTACGCGGTTGGGCGGCAATTCGAAATTCTCGATCTCCGTGCTCGCGCTCGTCTCAGAAAGGCTTTCTCGAATTCTGTGCTGCAGGCCCCAAAAAGTGAGGGGACTCCTCGAGACACCAGAGTTAGGACCCTACATTGGTATCCGAGCCAGAAGTACCGGCGTCCAGCAGCCGCACGCGCGCTCGTGAAGAGCGAGAGGACGACCAGCAGTCGCCGCCCGCACTCAGAGAGCAACAGGAGTCGCCGTCTGACGCGCAGACAACAGGTCAACAAGGACCGACGACCGGAACCAACACAGAGCGCAGCGCCTGAGAGCTCACGCCTCTCATCCCCTCCTCTTGGATGAGAAGAATGAGGACATGCTCTCCTTTATATAGAGAGAAAACAATGGCTTACTCTCTGTATATGGGATAAAAACTCCATTCCACAGGCGTTCGAGTTTTTCTCTTTGTGTGCCGACTCAGAAATTCAGTTGAAAGTAGATGCAATTTTCGGAGTTTTTCGAAGAGGTTTGGAAGTGCTTGGAGGATGTCATGAGCTAAATTTTGGGAAAAAACATGATGCACATATGTAATACGGGCTGTGGAGAAGGGTTTTGGGTCTTGGGTTTTCATTGAAAAGCTTCAATCCTTCAGTTTGGAGCTCTTCAAAGTCTCTACTTCAAGAGGGTTACCTTTTCACTTCCCACCGGTGACATACCTCACTTCTCCGGACCATTTCTTCTTTATACCATATCGGATTTTAAAAATCTTGGTCACGTTTCGAAGCTACGCTTTCAAGCTTCGCTCAGAGACCATCGGTGTTGGATTTGGAAGAGATTTGCCCTATCAAAATCTCTCTGCAGCGCTTCAGCAGGAACTAGGCGGCCACTCCCGGGCCTAGTTTTTCTTCATCTGGACTCCAAATCCAATTTTTTCACTTGGGATTGTCTCAAATTCTTGAAGTGCAGGTGCTGGGCAACAATTTGTGGACTGGCGAGGATTGGAAAATCTCTGAAATTGTTCAGTTGCATTCAGTTTGCCCGTTTGAGGCTTTTCCTACGCACTTTTGGTGTTATTTTGGATGGTTTATGGTGTCTAGAACCTCCCCGGACCAAGCGGATATTTCCAATTTTTTTTTGGGACTGGCGAGGAATCAAAATCAGCGGCTTGAAGCATCAAGGACCACCTGGATTTAGCTTCCGCAACTCTACTTTGTATCAGGGAAGTGCTCTTGTGTTATATCTCTCTTCTTCTTGCATATTTAAACTCTACTTCCATTCATTTTCATACTCTCTAGTTAGCAAACGGGGGAAGGGTACTTAAACATGGAAACTAAAGGTAAACAAGTAGTTGAGACCACTTCTCCACCTAGAGAGCAACTAGAGCATCAGGATGCTAGGATGGAAGAAGTAGAGTTAGGACAAGAAATAGAAGAGAATATAGAAGAAAAAGAGCCTTCACAGCAAGAGTACACTTATGAAGAGCTTATAGATGAATTTGTCACTCGTGACCAATTCATTGACTTGAAAGAGCAAACCATTAAGTTAGAGAAAGATTTGGGTAGCATTACATCTCTTATACAGCAACTTAAGTCTCAAATGATCTCTCTTGAGACTAGTGTCACCTCTTTCCTAGCTAGGAAGGAAAGAGAGACTCCTACCATTCCTCTAGAGATTACTAGGAAAGAGACTTCTCTTCCTAGTAAGTATAAAGGAGAGAGCTCTAGGGAAGCTCCCCTCTTGAAAGACTTAAAGCCACCAACCTTCACGGGGGATGACCGAGATAGGAATAAGGATGCAATCTACACTTTTTTATAAAAGTGGCAAGATTTGCATCAATTGAAGGGCACCCCACCTGAGTATCGTGTGCTAGAGGCGAGTCTTTCCCTCGGCCCACGTGCTTATAAGTGGTGGATGAGTCTTAAGGAGGCGAACTCTATCCCTAGTGACTGGACTCAGTTTGAAACTCTTTTCCTAAAAGAGTTTCTTCCTGAAAATGAAGAGGAGAGGAATTGGGAGGAGTGGGATAGGATTACTCAAAGAGGCAGGCCTCTTTCAGTCTATCTATCCCACTATAGAGAGATCACTTTGAAGCTTAAGGGTCTAGATGATTGTCAGAAGACCAGAGGGTTTGTTAGGGGCTTGGATAAAGCCATAAAGAGGGAAGTCAGGAGGAATGCCCCTAAGACGTTTGAGGAGGCGATCAAATACGCACAGATATATGAGGACCATAACCGTCCTCAATATACTCCTATGGAGACGGATCAGCCCCTTAAACCTCTTAGCACCACTAAATTTAAGAAAAAGTTGCCTTTTGGGAAAAACAAGGTTTTTATTAAAAAACAAAGATCACAAGGGCCTAAGCTACCCACAGACCAGTTTGAGAAGGCCAAAAGAGAGAACCTGTGTTTTAGGTGCCTATCCCCTAGCCACTCACAGTGGAACTGTCCACTCAAGAAGGGGGAAGAAAAGAAGAAAGGACCAGAGTCTAGTACGGCTCCTGAAAGGGGCAAAAAGGCGGTCCACCTAGTGCAGACCCTTCCCATTCATGGCAGCTCTAGCTGCAAGGGAGTGGAGGTGATGCACGAGGATATAGAGCACACGTGTTGTTTGACTCAGTCATTGTGGTCACCGCAGTTTGGACCACATGACTTGGTCAAGCTACATGGTAGTGTATACGGGACCAGGGTGCGAGTCATGATAGATGATTCTGCCACTCATAATTTCATAAACTATGCTTTGGTCAAGAAATTGAAGATTCCCCAGCAGCCTAGTGCACATAAATACATTGTATCTATGATGCAAGGGCAAGATAAAAGAATATGGGATACTATGGTATCCAATTTGGAAGTCAAGATGCAGGATTATACAGACCATATAGACTTCCAAATTATGAACATGGAGAGGACAGATCTAGTCTTAGGAAGAGAGTGGCTATGGGGGTTGGGAGATACACTTAAACGCAGCTATCAAAATAACACACTTGAGTTTGAAAAGAATGGAAGTAAAGTTTATATTCAGGGAGAGAGAGATGTATCTAGTGCACCTCTCATCTCATCATTAGAGTTGTATAGTCTCTGTTGTTCACAGCATGTACAGGATATGTTTTTATTGTATAGTCATGATATGGAGCATTGTACAGACAGCTCATCTGATGTATATTTTCATGCTTTGAATGTAAATATGAACAGGACTTTCTACTATTCTTTTTTGCAAGAGTGTGTAGTTAAAAGTTTTAAAGATCTTATGTTTGAATACAGAGATGTTTTTCCCACTGACTTACCTAGAGGGCTACCACCTGAGAGAGGGGACATTGACCATGCCATAGAAGTTGTTACTAACACTAACCCTATTTGTAGACCACCTTATAGGCTTAGTGTTTCTCAGCATGAGGAGGTGGAGAAGCAATTGCACGATTATTTAGATAAAGGCTTCATTAAACCTAGTAACTCACCATGGGCATCGCCAATGCTCCTAGTTAAAAAGAAAGATGGCTCTATGAGACTATGTATAGATTATAGAGCACTTAATAAGGTAACTATCAAAAATAGATTTCCAATGCTTAGGTTGGAAGATCTATTTGATCAGTTACATCAAGCTAGGTATTTTACCAAGCTTGATCTTAGATCAGGATATCATCAGATCAGGATTAGGGCAGAGGATGTCCCTAAGACTGCATTTAGGACTAGATATGGGCACTATGAGTTTTTGGTGATGCCTTTTGGTCTCACCAATGCTCCTGCCACTTTCATGAAACTCATGAATAGTGTTTTACGGCCTTATCTAGGACACTTTGTAGTAGACTTTTTAGATGACATTCTGATCTATAGTGCATCAGAACAGGAGCACTTGGAACACTTGAGAAAAGTATTTCAAGTACTAAGGGAAAATTCGCTCTTTGCTAAAGAGTCAAAGTGTGAATTTTTCAAGACAGAGGTTAAGTATCTTGGGCATATAGTCTCCCAAGATGGAATCCAGATGGATCTTGAAAAAGTAAGGGCTATTATGGAATGGCCACATCCACGGAACCTGGAGGAGCTGCAGATCTTCCTAGGTTTATCAGGTTTCTATCGAAGATTCATTAAGAACTATGCCAAAATTGTTGTCCCGATGACGGAACAGCTTAAAGGGAAAGGGAAAGCCTTTCATTGGGGAGACGAACAGAAGCAAAGTATGGAAAAGTTGAAGGTAGCAATTGCTACAGCTCCACTTTTACATATAGCAGATCCCAATAAACCATTTGTGGTTGAGACTGACGCGAGTGATTTTGCTATAGGAGCGGTTTTAGTTCAGGATGGTCGACCATTAGCTTTTGAGAGCAAGAAACTAGAACCGGCTCAAAAGAATTACTCCGTCTATGAGAAGGAGTTGTATGCAATAGTCCATGCTTTGAAGAAGTGGCGTCATTATTTATATGGTGCCAAAGTTACGATAGTGTTTGATCAAGAGAGCATTAAGTGGCTCTCTAATCAAACAGACCTTAAAGGTCGGAAAGCCCGATGGGCAGAGACCCTTCAAGAGTTTGATTATGAGCTTAGGTATAGGAAGGGAAAGTTTAATGTAGTGGCTGATTCACTTAGCCGCATGCCTATGCTCAATGGACTGAGTTTTACTCAGATCACTAGTGAGCTACTTGAGTCTATTAAAGGGAAATGTAGGCTTGATCCTACATATTCCGAGATTTGGGAAGCCATAGAGAATGGGGATCGTGATATACGGGTTTCCAATGAGGATAGAGTATCGACGGGTACTCAAGAAGGATTCAAGTGGAAGAATTACAGTGTCCATGATGGATATCTGTTATATAAAGGTAAGGTATGTGTCCCTAGAGATACTGAGATGAGACGGCATATTTTATATGAGTGTCATGACACACCTAGTGCGGGACACCCAGGAGTTAACAAGACTTATGATCTTGTTAAGAGGCAGTTTTATTGGCCTGGACTTCATAAGGACGTCCTAGAGTATGTGCTTAAGTGCAATAAATGCCAGGTCAACAAAGCTGAGAGATTAAGGATTGGAGGGCTACTCCACCCATTGGATATTCCCAATGGGAAGTGGGAGAGTATCTCCATGGACTTTATAGTCGGTTTACCTAAGACACAGAGAGGGCACGACTCGGTCTGGGTAATTGTGGATAGGTTAACCAAAATGGCTAGGTTTATTCCGACACATACTACAGTGAAGACACCAGAGTTGGCTAGACTCTTTGTTGAGAACCTATACCGGTTGTATGGTCTTCCTTTAGACATAGTTTCTGATCGGGATAGGAAGTTTACTAGCCACTTTTGGAGAGCGGTTTTCAAAAGGTTGGATACAAAGCTTAGCATGAGTACAGCCGAGCATCCACAGTCGGATGGGCAAACAGAAAGGGTTAACCAAATCCTAGAGGATATGCTTCGAGCATATGTGAATGAAAGGCAAACTAATTGGGAAGAGTACTTACCTATAGTAGAGTTTGCATATAATAGTGCCAAGCACTCTTCCACTGGGCATAGTCCATTTATGCTTATGTATGGGTTTCAGCCAAGGGCTCCTTATGCAGTTGGCTTGCAGAATGAAAAAGTTCAAGCTGCAAAGGACTTCTTGGAAGAAATGAATGATATGCTTAGACTTGCTAAGGACAGCATTAGGAAAGCTCAGGATAGGGCTAGAGCCTATGCTGACCCTCAAAGAAGAGATATCAACTTTGAGGTAGGAGAGCAAGTCTATCTTAGAGTTCCATCTAGGTCTGAAACCATGAAGACGGGACCTTGTCCAAAATTATCTCCTAGGTATTGTGGACCTTTCCAAATACTTAAGAGAATAGGAAAGATGGCTTACCAGCTCCAACTTCCAGAGAATAGTCAAATTCATCCAGTTTTCATGTTAGCCGGCTTAAGAAAAGGCTGGGTGAATCTGACAACCTCATTCCAGATAGTGAGGTAGTAGAGCCTATTTCTGTTCAATCTATTCCACATGAGCCAGAGAGCATACTACGCACTCGAGAGAAACGGACGAGGAGTCACTTGTATAAAGAGTGCCTAGTAAAATGGAAAGATAATTCATAAGATAGTGCCACATGGGAGCGGGTTAGCACCCTACAGAGACGGTTTCCCAGTTTCAGTTTACCTTCCCAAGAGTTTTCTTAAGGGGAAGGATATGGGGAAACAACACGGAGACAGGACCATGTATTTATATACATGGGGATATAGTGGGAGTACCATCCTCTTGATTTCTAGACCTTCCAATACCATTTTTGAGGACAAAAATGGAGTTAAGGGGAAGGAAATGTTGTGAAGGGATTCCCTATAGAAGAGATGGTGTGAACCATCTCTTGGGGCTCCACTAGAAGGCACACACATGAGTGCCATGTGGCACTCATGTGAGATGCCACAAGTCACTCCAATTAAGGAGTATGAAATCGAGAGAGGTACGCGGCTGGGCGGCTATTCGAAATTCTCGATCTCCGTGCTCGCGCTCATCTCAGAAAGGCTTTCTCGAATTCTGTGCTGCAGGCCCCAAAAAGTGAGGGGACTCCTCGAGACACCAGAGTTAGGACCCTACACAAACGTAGGAGATGTATGAGGCAGAATAATCTTCAGCGCATAATCTTAGCTTCAAAAAGATGCAAACACTTCGTTTTGGTCTTGGATACGCTGGCAGAAGCATGCAGAGTTTTACATCCTCACCCTTTATATCTTAACACACGAGCACTTCCTTTTGAGTTCTTTGGAGATCTGACTATGTTGGGACCTCCTGGATGAAAATGAGTAGGTCTTTTTTTCTCCTGGTACAGTCATCTGATGTTCACCTACATGTTAAAGAGTGCTGTGCCCGTTATCGTTGAATGATGAAGAATGTCCCCGCTGTAGTTCTAATCTAGCAGACATTCACAAAAGCACCAAAGCTTCTAAATGAAAAGATATCCTGCTGAATTTGTGTTTTTCCTCGAGATGTATTATATACTACTCTTATTCTTGTTTGCCTCACCTGCTTTCAACCCGAACCCCCCCCCCCCCCCCCCCCCCCCCGGCGCTGCCTTGTGGTCTCCTTCTCCTGTATTAATTTCCCTTTTCTGTTTCGAGCAGGAAAGAAGAAAAGAAAGCAATCCGCTGGTTTTCAAGTAGCGTAGTTACTTGCTCTTGTATTTCAGAGTCCAATAAGAAAACAGAACCAAGTAATTTCTACGAACACCGTTTTCACCAAATGCGCGCTTTCTCAGAACCTGCAATGCAGAGATTGTGAAGAAGTGAAATGCGTGCTATGCCACAAACCTTCATGTTCATGTTCACTGCCTTGAGTTGTCATTGCCTTCATTTTCTTCTACAGCCGTCAGAAATAAATTTCTCTCTGCGCGCTAAGTCATTCAACATAATCCGAACCACATTGTGCCCCCACGATTTATCTTATAAGATATAATCATATCTGAAAACGAAACGATTTATCTTAGAAGTAAGATTGGTAGAGAGAAAAGTCGGTTGAGAAGTATATATATATATATATATATATATATATATATATATATATATATATATATATATATATATATATATATATATATATATATATATATATTAGTTTTTCATAATTGGATGATCAAGAGTTTAATTCTCCATCATATGGTCCGATGATGTGACGAGCTTCATCATGTTAAGAGTCACACACGCACATACATACATACAAGGAATCTCACACATGTCTTGTCGTGAAGACGCAGAGTTTGGTGAATCAAATTAAATTAAGATGTGTTCCAAAAGACGGTGCACGCAGGGCATATGCGTTCTGATTTTTGCTACAATACACTCAGAAGGAAGTATGAATATAGAAATAAATCATCATGGATCTCACAAGGCAATAGAATAAATAAGTTAGGTCTAACTTCTGATTTTAAATATTCATTCATCATAACATCTTCATGAGTCTTATCGAAAAACAATTCTTTAATCTCCTTAAAAACTCACGATTATTAAGCGAACGCTCCAAAAGAGAAAGGAGGTTTAATAGCTTTGCGCATAAATAGAAGTATTGTTTTATTCGTCAATGCAAAAGAGTAATCTTTGATGTAAAAAGACATTAGAAATAGCCTTAAAAGATCATCTTTTGAAAACCAAACATATTAAATGAATGTATTATTAATGTAAAAGATAAGAATCAAAAAATTAAAAGAAACTATTTTCCTTATTGTAATCATACTTCAAAAGAAATGCACGAATCTGTGTGACACAGTCCCAGAGAGTTCGAACTTGTGATGCCAAGAGGTAGACATATCTCCTAACGATTGAGCTCATTCATGTGGATATAAATACCACATCACTCAAATAGAGAAGACTCTTGAACGAAAGAGGTGGCAAAAGAGGAATCAAACAGACTTTGATGTCATAAAATTTCTCAAATGGAATGGAGATAAGGGAGAGAGCTCACACACACGCTCTCACTCTCAAGAAGAAGCACACACACAAATTGACGCAAGGAAGAATGATCTTCTTCTTCTTCTATTACATAAAAAGGAATGTACAAGAATGACCTAAAAAACAAGAATACAACAAGTGCAATATAAAAAGATTAGTACATAAGAAAAAAAACCTAATGTCAGCGAATGAGTGAGCTGGCAATGAACAAATGTGCCATCACTCTCGGTAGATAAATGTAATAAAGCTCAATGAAGTATCCTTGACATATATCGGCGTGATCATTATACATGTCAAAGAAACAAAAAACTGGTAGGTGTCATCTTGGATCATCATATGATGAGCATGATATCTCAACACTCCCCCTCAAGCTCAAGGCCATATCTTGTAATCGAAGCATGTCCCAAAACTTCTTCAACTTCTCAGCTCCAAGTGCTTTACTGAAAATATCAGCAACTTGCTTATACAAGATCAATATTGCCTTGCTAATACCTTCTCTCTAATGAAGTGATAATGTACCTCGATATGCTTTGTTCTAGCATGAAAAATAGGATTCTATGCTAACTGTATGTTGCTAAGATTATCGCAATAAATAGTGATAGGGTTTCCCACATCAACACCTAAATCTGCAAGTAGCCTTTCTAGCCATGATGCCTCACATGCTTCCATTGCAATTGCTCTATAATGAGCCTCTATACTCAACAAAGCAATAGTGGGTTGCTTCTTGCTGCTCCATGTAACACTTCCAAGTGAGAATAGAAAACCACTGGTAGATTTTCTATAAACCTACAAATCTACACTCGCCTCATAAAACAATGCATAATCCAAAGTAGCACTCACATAATGTCGAGTGCACCTCAGAGCATCCAAATGTGGCTTCCTGGGAACCTACATAAATTGACTTTCAAGTCCAACAGTATAACTTAGATCAGGCCTTGTAATTGTGAGATATATAAGACTTCCCACAATTTTCTTGTACATAGTAGCATTTTGCAATGCTTTACCCTATGTAGTATCCAACTTCAAATTCTCATCTAATGGCATAGAAATTGGCTTACAATCAGCCATACCATACTTTTGTAGCATATTCAAGGCATATTGCCTTTGCGACATCCATATACCTGTTTTTGTATGTATAAACTCATTGCCCAAGAAATAGCGCAACACACCAAGATCTTTCATGTTAAGTTCCTACATAAGAAGTTTCTTTACCTCTTTGATGCTTCCTTCATTATCACCACCTACAATCAGTTCATCAACATAAATAGCCACAATCGTGATGCCATCATTAGCCTTCCTTCCATATAGTGAGTGATCTACATCACACATAGAAAACCCAATGCTAGTTAAGTAATCAACAATCCTTGCATGCCATGCACGAGGGGCTTGCTTCAGCCCATACAAAGGCTTTTGCAACCTGCAAACATATTCTGGATGCTTTGAATCTTCATATCCTTTTGGTAGGTCCATATATACTTCTTCTTGTAACTCACCATGTAGGAAAGCATTCTTCACATCCATCTGATGCAAAGTCCATCCTTTTGCTATAGCTAATGCAACAAGTGTTCTGACAATAGACATTATAGCTACAGGTCTGAACGTTTTCTCATAATCAAGGCCTTATGTTTGTGCATATCCTTTAGCTACCAATCGTGCTTTATACCTGCTTATGCTACCATTAGCATTATGCTTTAGCTTGTAAACCCATTTGTAGCCTATGGTTTCCTTCCTTGCGGCAATGGAATTAGCTTCCATGTATCATTTCCATAAAGTGTAGCCATCTAGTCTTCCATAGCTTTTTCTCAATCTGCAATTCCAATTGCATCTTCAAAGCAAGATTGTCAAGCATCTTGTATTACCTTTGTCATGTAGGCACAATGATGAGAAATATAATTGTCATACCTCAATCGTCGCATTGAATTCCGCATCCTTCGAGATCTTCTTGGTCCTAGGTCACTTCTCCTTATATCATCTGCATGTGCCCTTCTTACCCCTGGAGTCTTCACAGAGGGAGTCCAAGTTCCTCATCAAGGCTCTTTTCTGAACCACTTGAATCTCCATCAATGTCTTCAAAACCTGCACATGTTTTATGACGTGCAAAAAAGCTTTTCTTTACCTTTCTTGGACGTATTTGATGAATTTGTTGGACTGAAATTTCCACGCAATCTTCCACTCCATGGATTTGAGTTGGAACTATTGCTTGGTGATGCATCTGGTCCACTCAAAACTTGAGATTTTGCACTTGCTTTTTCAGCATTTCTTTGTCATTTGGTTCAAGATTCAGTCCTTCTTTGGCATCTGCATAGAAGCTTGACATTTCATCAAATACCACATCTCTGCTCACCTTTACCTGTCATGTGAGTGGGTTCTAACATTTCTATCCCTTTGCTGAAGGGAGTATTCAATGAAGATACACTTTTTCGCTTTTGGATCAAGCTTTGTCCTCAATTCATCTAGGACATGTACATATGCAATACATCCAAAAACTTTCAGATGTGATAAGTTTGGCTTTTTATTTGTAAACTTCTCTTCAGGTGTAACTTGATGTACCGTAGGAGTCGGAGTTCTGTTCATGATGCATACAACAATATGCACAACGTCTACCCAATAACAATGACGCATATTCTTCTCAACCATCAAGGCTCTTTCTATTTCTAGAATACGTCTATTTTGACATTCAGCAATGCCATTCTATTATGATGTGTACCTGCATGAAAACTGATACCGAATTCCATGAATTCCTACGTACATGAACTCCACCCCTAATAACGCCTTCCCTTCCTATATTGGGATTCATGACATGAACAATGACGTTCCGCCCTCCTCCTCAAAGAGTAAGTCATTCGTTTTATGAGACATTCATAAAACGAATAGTGGGATTCATGACCTGAACAATGACGTTCTGCCCTCCTCCTCAAAGAGTAAGTCATTGACGGCGCAGCATTTTCAACGTTCCCGTTTGGAAGCATCCAAGAAGACGATGCCTGAAATACTCATAAAACCCTCTTGAAGTCGCCACATCTATCGCGGCCCTTCAGAAAGAAGAATAACGTGCTTCGAGCTCTCTATCTCAACAGCGGAACATTTTCAATTCCTAGTTTGAAGAAGACAGCTTGTTGGTTTCATGTAAGAGGAACTTTCGATCTGTCTTTCAGGTTATGGTCGGTGTCTACTATGCGCCGAGCACATTATAAGTATTTGTGGGCTAGGAACACATCACTAATTCTACATCTGATACCACTGAAGGTTGCTCTATCAGAAACACTCTTCCTGCTGAGCCTTTCGTGTAGGGCAGCAAGGCAGAGACATGGCTGTGCAGAGATGCTCCAAAGCAATTCCCTGTGCATGCATTATGCTGTTGTTGATCATGCCTATCACTGTGTGTAGCCATGCCTATCACTCCTACCTAATGATGCCTATTCTTTGTTGCATTTCCCTGTACGCTGTTACTGCATTCTTTCTATTCAGTTCCATGTATTCTGCATCAGTAGAAGAAGCGTATGCATCGCTCTTGATATCCTTTGCTCATAACGAAGGAACAGGTTTACGGAACTAGCCTTAACATCTTGCTCTGATCACAAACCACATTGCGGCGAACTGGATGCTGCAACAGAACGTTTTAAGCGATGTCGGAGGTGATCTAGCCTATACCTGTGAAGACGCAGGAAACTCACAAACATAGGTTCGATTATATGAATTCAGTTGCCTTCGTTCAATAATTTCGTTGTAGTCGAAGCTGCTACTGATTTGTAGAAGATGTTTGTACTATTAGCCTGAGGATTAGGTCGAGAATTTTCCCTACAGTGACAAACAACAGAAGCATATGGACAGATATGAAGTTTTCAGAAATACGCTGGGTTGTGGTAACAAACGTAGGAGATGTATGAGGCAGAATAATCTTCAGCGCATAATCTTAGCTTCAAAAAGATGCAAACACTTCGTTTTGGTCTTGGATACGCTGGCAGAAGCATGCAGAGTTTTACATCCTCACCCTTTATATCTTAACACACGAGCACTTCCTTTTGAGTTCTTTGGAGATCTGACTATGTTGGGACCTCCTGGATGAAAATGAGTAGGTCTTTTTTTCTCCTGGTACAGTCATCTGATGTTCACCTACATGTTAAAGAGTGCTGTGCCCGTTATCGTTGAATGATGAAGAATGTCCCCGCTGTAGTTCTAATCTAGCAGACATTCACAGAAGCACCAAAGCTTCTAAATGGAAAGATATCCTGCTGAATTTGTGTTTTTCCTCGAGATGTATTACATACTCCTCTTATTCTTGTTTGTCTCACCTGCTTTCAACCCGACCCCCCCCCCCCCCCCCCCCCCCCCCCCCCCCCCCCCCCCGGCGCTGCGTTGTGGTCTCCTTCTCCTGTATTAATTTCCCTTTTCTGTTTCGAGCAGGAAAGAAGAAAAGAAAGCAATCCGCTCGTTTTCAAGTAGCGTAGTTACTTGCTCTTGTATTTAAGAGTCCAATAAGAAAACAGAACCAAGTAATTTCTACGAACACCGTTTTCACCAAATGCGCTCTTTCTCAGAACCTGCAATGCAGAGATTGTGAAGAAGTAAAATGTGTGCTATGCCGCAAACCTTCATGTTCATGTTCACTGCCTTGAGTTGTCCATTGCCTTCATTTTCTTCTACAGCCGTCAGGAATAAATTTCTCTCTGCGCGCTAAGTCATTCAACATAATCCGAACCACATTGTGCCCCCACGATTTATCTTATAAGGTATAATAATATCTGAAAACGAAACGATTTATCTTAGAAGTAAGATTGGTAGAGAGAAAAGTCGGTTATCTTAGAAAACTAATGGTGGAAATTGACCATCCTCTCTTTCTCTCTTACTGCAATTCCTAGCCCCTTGGTTTCTCCATCTCTCCTTTGCCATCCCTCACTTCCGCTATCCCTCCATCCCTCGACCCGTAACATCTACCATTCCTCCATCCACACCCCCTCACTTCCACCATCCCTCCATCCCTCACCCCCTCACCTCCACCATCGCTTTGTTCCACACTCCCACCTCTACATCCCTCCATCTCGCAACCCCTCACCTCTGCCATCCTCCATCCCGCACCCCGTGCTTCCACCATCCCTCCATCCCTCATCTCCTCACCTCTACCATCCCTCCATCCTGCAATCCCTCACCCCCACCATCCGTCCATCCCTCACCCCCTATCCTCCACCATCCCTCCATCCTACACCCCTTCACCTCCACCATCCCTCCATCCCACACCCCCACCTCCACCATTCTTCTATCGCACACCCCGTCACCTTTTGGATCTGTTATAGGTCGATCTAACCATTTTATATGCCAATCCATACGTGTCATAGGTTTTGGAAACTGACCTCTTTCAAGCTTTCCATTAAAATGAATCGCTTCTATTTTAGATCTTAATGGATGATCATGGGGCAAGAATCGTCAATGTCGAAGATAAATATTTTTGTTTAGATTCTTACTATAGATTGATCTCAACCAATCACCACAATATGGACAAGCTTTATAACCCATTGTGGATATTCCTGCATCATGAAAATGATAAAAATATAATTAGATTAAATCACATTTATTTGTATGCATATTAAATAAAAAAATTACATCAATACCTGAACAAACACCATATCTTGGAAAATTGTGAAAGTCCAAGCCACAACACCACGAATCCTAATATGTATTTCATTGATGCTTTTTGATACATCAATGACATTAATAACTCTCCATAACTCTTGGAGATCCTCAATGAGAGGAGCAAGAGATATATTCATATCTTTAAGTTGTCATTTTTCATGGCATTAAAAGTGAAAGCATTAAATGTTCCTTTTGAATGCTAAGATATGGCGGAAGATTGTAGTTTAAGACTACCACTGGCCATGTTGACCATTTACTAGATTTCATGGAGAATGGATCAACCCAATCTAATGCAGCACCTAAGTTTAGATTTTGTGGATTTTGTGCAAATTCAGGCCATGTAGAATCAATATGCTGAAAAGCAACACTATCATTAGGAATTCTATTTATTCCATGAGTACTTTTATGATTATGTCCCCATCTCAAAAGCTTTGATAATTCGAGGCTTTGAAACATATGTCTAATCTGTGGAGCCAATGGAAAATATCTTCATACCTTTTTTGGGATTTTACCTTCTTTATCCTTATATCGAGGAGATTGACATTTGGGACATGTCAAAGAGCATGCATATTCACCTCTATATAAAATACAATCATTATGACATGCATGTATACATCGATAATCTATATCAACATTGTTGATTATCTTCTTCATTTCATCATGTGAGGTAGGAAAAATATTCTGACTTGGTAAAAACTTTTAGGATAATAACCTATAAGTTCATAAAAAAAGACATATTAATAAAAATAAATAAAAGAATATATATATATATATATGCATATAGTTTTATATATGTGTATGCTTATGTGTATATGTATTTGGATGTGTATATGCATGTGCATGCATATACGTATGCGTATGTGTATATGTATGTATGTGTGTATATGTGTTTTATAGGTGTATATCTATGTAATATAGGTATGTGTATGTGTATGCATATATGTATGTGTATGTGTGTATATCTGTGTATGTATGTGTATTTATGTGCATGAATGTGTATGTATGTATGTATATGTATGTATGCATGTGTAGCTCTTTATATTTGGTTTCATTTTTTTTTCTATATTATGGTTTGCAAAATTTCATATCTAGCATTGAATCGTTTGGTTATTTCCCATTTTATAGTCAATCTATTACTTGCTTTGATAACTAAGACTTACATATTTGTTTACAAGGACTAAGTATCAACTAACTATGGAAGTATTAGGTTGTTTGAAAATAAGACAAGCAAAGTTATATCGACGATTTTGGAAAATGGATGAACAATTCTAAAGGTTGGGCAGACATGAAGTGTTCATTCAATGCAAGTTCTTGTTCTTACCGTAGCTAAGGAAAAAGCAAAAGCATGCATTGGATGAAAACTTTGTGTCTGCCCATCCTTTAAAATTATTCTTCCATCCTTCAAATTCTTCAAGGTAAATTTACTTCTCCTATTTTTCGAACGACTTAATACCTCCATAGCTAACTCATACTTAATATTTGTATGCAAAGTTCATAAAAGAGTTAGCAACGCAAGTATTAGGTCAACTAGAATAGGAGAAGCAGATGTGTCAGGAGATTCTAAAGGTTGGGCGGACAATTCCAAACGTTAGATGCAGAAAATATCTTCATTCGATACACGTATGTATAATTTGACTTTACTCTCATAACATTTGTATATGTATGTTTATATGTATACATATATGTGTATGTGTGTATGTGTATGTATGCATGTTTAGCTCTGTATATTTGATTTCATTTCTATTTTTCTTTTTGTTTGTTGGAGTTTATAGACTTTCATATAGATATCTAGACCATTGAATCATCTGGCTCTCTCTTGTTTTATAATCAATCTATTACCTTCGTTGCTTATTAAGGCTTACATATTTTTTTACAAATATAAAGTATCTATTAGCTATGGAGGTATTACGTCATTTGCAAAATAGGAGGAACAAATTTATCTAAAAGATTTTAAAAAACGCATGAAGAGTTTGAAAGGATGGGCGGACAGAAAGTGTCCATCCTTTCAAATTATTTTTCCATCCTTCAAAATCATCGAGATAAATTTGGTCCTCCCATTTTCCTAATGACCGTATACCTCCATAGCTAACTGTACTTAATATTTATATGCAAAGTTCTTAAAAGAGTTAGCAGCACAAGTATTAGGTCGACTAGAATAGGAGAAACAAATGTGTTAGTAAGATTCCAAAGGTTGGGTGGATAGTTCTAAAGGCTAGATGGACAAAATATCTTGCTTCGATAGAGGAATGTATAATTTGACCTTACTCTCATAACATCTGTATCTCTGTGTATGTGTGTGTATATATGTGTGTATGCATTCATCGATAATTATGTGTATGTCTATATGCGCATGTATTTATATGTAAATTTTTATGCATATATATATATAAATAGATAGAAAATTGAAAATTATACCTTAATAGTGCCAAAATAGATACAGTACTCCATCCAAAATGATTTTGAAGATTGAGAATAAGTAAGCTTGCAGTTAGTCGTGTCAAACGACTTCTTTCATATACATGCTGTAGACATTCCTCTCGTAGATATTTCTCATTTTTAGACATATCAATTCTCTCATTGTCATTTTGATATCAATCCTTAATAAAATCATCCATGCCATTATCTTCATCATTGTCACACAAATCTTGTACTTTATCTTCTTTTGAGTATAGATCTTTCAACCATGCATATTTCACAAGATCACTTTTGTGTAGCCTCCTCATAGAAGCTTCTGATAAATGAGGTCTTACTGGCAAATGTGAATGGTATGGAGAAATATCATCAATATCATACGTTGGAATCTACACACAGGAATAAAAATCATTAGTATTCCATAAATGAATAAAAAGTAAACTTTAAACATAAAATTAAATTTATAAGTTATTAAATATGGATAGAAAAATTTTATTATCTCTCTATCTAAAAGGTGATCTTCGAGGTCTATGCCATCCATAATTTACTAATAATTCATCACGAGCATCACTACAACATATCGAGGGAATACCGACAGTCACTGTACTAACGGTCACCTGTCGACGTCGGTATACCCCTCGGAGAATTCGGGAAAGCTGTTTTGCCTCGCAAAGACAGCGTCGGTATGAGCGTCGTTATAAGCGTCGGTATAGGCGTCGGTATTCTTCTGCAACTACCGGTGCTTATACCCACGCTCATACCGACGCTCTCTTTTTAACCGAGTGCGAACCCGAAATTCGTCATTCTGAGCGTTTTGAATCTAGAGCTTCTCCTTTCACGTTTGCGCGCGCCAACAGTAGATATCTCTGTTTGTCATCCTCTCTCTCTCTCTCTCACCCTCTCTCCCTCCCTTCCCTCTCTCTCTCTCTCTCCCTCTCTCTCTCTCTCCGTCTCTCCCTCCCTTCTCTCTCTCTCTCTCTCTCCCCCTCCCTCTCTCTCACTATCTCTCTCTCTCTCTCTCTCTCTCTCTCTCTCTCTCTCTCTCCCTCTCTCTCTCTCACTCTCTCTCCCTCCTTCTCTCTCTCTCTTTCTCTATACAGACCTCTATCTTGTTAGATCTGAAGTTTTGGTAAGTAGATCGCACATATTCTAAAACTCTTTTTTCTTTTTTTGTGTTTTTTCTTTACTAATATGTTCTTTGTTTGGTTTTGCAAGAGATTTTGACATCAAATCTTTGGAAATTCGACGAAGAAGAATTTCAAGTGGATTTTGTCGACCGTGATTCAAACAATTCTCTTTCTTTCCCTCTCCTTCCCTCTCTCTCTCTCTAAACACACCTCTATTTTCATAGATCTGACGCTTTGGTAAGTAATCGCACATATTGTATCACTCTGTTTTTTTCTTTATGTTTTTGCTTTTCTAATATCTTCTCTCTTTAGTTTTGCAGGAGATTTTTGAGAGCAAATCTTTGGAAATTCAAGGAAGGAGAACTTCAAGTGGATTTTCACAACCTTAATTCAAAAATTACATCAATTTAAGTAAGACATATATCACTCGTTTATCTTTCTTTATATTTTTGTTTTCTAACATCGATCTTCTCTCTTTATTTTTGTATTAGAGAGAGAGAGAGGGATATGCATATGCATACATACATGCATGCATATGCATACATGCATGCATATGCATACATGAATGCATATGCATGCATGCATGCATATGCATACATACATGCATGCATACATACACGCATGTATTGCATATGCATGCATGCATACATACATGCATGCATATGAATACATGCATGCATATGTATACATACATGCATGCATATGCATATGTATACATACATGCATGCATATGCATATGTATACATACATGCATGCATATGTATACATACATGCATGCATATGCATACATACATACATGCATGCATACATATGAATACATGCATATGCATTCATGCATGCATATGCATACATGAATGCATATGCATACATGCATGCATATGCATACATACATGCATGCATACATGCATGCATATGCATACATGCATGCATGCATATGCATACATGCATGCATGCATGCATATGCATACATACATGCATATGCATACATGAATGCATATACATACATGCATGCATGCATATGCATACATGAATGCATATGCATACATGAATGCATATGCATACATACATGCATACCTACTTTATATTTTTGTATATGTATATGTATACATGAATATATGTATATGTATATGCACACATACTTTATATTTTTGTATATGTATATGTATACATGAATATATGTATATGTATACACACACGCATATGCATATGTATATGTACAAGTATATGTGCACACACATGCATATGCATATGTATATGTATACATGAATATATGTATATGTATACAAGCAAGCATATGCATATGGTATATGTATACATGTATGCATATGCATATGCATATGTATACTTGAATGCATCAGATGGGATCTCCACGTACACCTCGGGGTGCACATGATCATGACGAATCAAAGATCTATCATATCCGTAATGGAGCTCCAGTTATGGATGCGGCAGGAAAGTCAATGCGTCAGTAGATACGACAGCTCTGCTCTATCGAATTCAATCATTTAGTAATGTTAAAATGGACCGAACAGGATAGAGACTCTAAAAATTATATCACACAATGTATATATGAAGAGTACCGGCCAGCACCTGGCAATCTTATTGTGAGTTCCGAATGGATACAACATAGAGCACGTGAAGTGATGTCGCATCGACGATCGGAAGCTCACGATGCTTTCAAAGCAGGCTTACGGAAGCCTGTATGGCTAGATGTCGAAGAATGGGAATCGATTCAGGATGAGCATCAACATACTCCTGATCGGTATCGGCAACAGAGAGATGCGGTGGCCACTTGTTTAGATACGGTTGGAATGTCGCATTTAGGTAGCGGCAGATACGACAGTATGTGCTACCAATTTGTAAGTATGATGTTAATTATTGAAGTTGTTTGTGTTAAGTATATTATGTATATTCATCTAACATTTTGCATATTTACTATAGGAGTTGGCAGTGGGTCGTCCTCCAACACGAACTGAAGAATCATATGGATATCGACATGGAATGACTGCACTGTTACAAGACTTAGAGGGACGCGGTGCAATCCTCTCATGGGAGAATATTCTTGATTAGGTAAACTTATATCTTGGTTTCGTGTTTTTAGTTGTTGTTTATAAATGTCATGTTAATTGGTCTTATTTTATACATATGTTTTGTTGCAGTATTGTAGGTGTAAATATTTTGATCAATGCCACAATTTTGTATCACACTCGCATACGACAATGATGAACCACAATTTTGTATTCGATTCCTATATGGAAGTATTTTGTCACATTGCCACAATTTTGTATTACACTCCTATGTGGCAATGATGTACCATAATTATGTATTCCATTCCTATATGGAAGTGCTTTGCCACACTTTTGTACATTTTTCATTTATGGAATATACGACTTTCTGTACATGAATCATTATTCACTTTTACTCATATAAGTTTATGTTTTGGTTACCATTAGAGTACATAACACATGTACTCAGTTGGGCAGAGTGTATTGTCTTAACATCATGCTGTAGCAAAAGACAACACACTCTGCCCAAAAAAATTTGTGCAGGTATGGTCGTCGGTATACGCGTCGGTAGCTCCAGTATGGTCATCGGTATATGCGCCAGTACACCCAGCGGGCCGTCGGTATATGCGTCGGTATCGACGCCGATATAAGCGTCGGTATTTGCGACACATATACTGACGGTTATATCGACGCTTATACCGGCGCCATACTGGCGCTTTCTTTCCAATGCTTGTACCGACTGCTACACCGATGTCGCAAAGAAATCCCGCCCGTTCATTTGCCTCGGTAGCAGCCTTGCTATACCCTCGATATGTTGTAGTGCATGTAATGTTGTAATAGCATTGACAAATATGTATCTTGATAAATCTCTACTCATGTATGGTGATTCATGACTATTTTCACGCTCCTCAAATGTGCAATTAGTCTTTGACTATTACGTAATCCTCCACTACTATTTATTAAACCTACGATACTTCCATGCGTGTAAGGTCTTCCATCAATATATAATCTTTCATTTTCTACATGTTAAATACTTCTACTAGTAAGGGATGTTGCATTCAAGCACATTCCATAAGTACTCATGCTTTGAACATAATGTCCAAGTCGATGCCAATCTCCCCATCCATATATAGGACCACAAAATGACATAAGCGTGACTTCACAGTTTGGAGGCACATATAAATCCTCTACAATAAAGAGACCATTACCAACATTAGTAATAGTGGATGGAGCAATCATATAGCGATTACCTCGAAAGTTGAAAACCTCTCCGTCTAAAGGAAGTGGTCCTCTATTCCATCCTCCATATCTTCTTCTATCATATGCTTGTACTAGAGAATGATCACGTGCTGGAAATGGATAATCTCCTACCGTTTGAGTCTCTAAACCAAGAGGTAGAGGATTTCTAGAAACCTCTGTTTGTAATTGATGAACAGCAAGTCCATGACCTGTACGAGGTATATTAACATTATGAGCAAAATTATCATCATCATCATCATCATCATCGAGCAAGTATTCCTGTATATCAAGAGTAATATGATTTTGTATATGGTTTTTAAGTAAAATAATGACATTAATTTATAGAAAGAATACAAACCTAAGCATTATCATGTTGACCAGTTGATGATGCATGCCCAAAAGTACCATGCTCTACCTCATGTTCAATACATTCCAATTCTGGTCTTTGATACATGTCATAGCAAGAGTTACACCAAAATATAATATGCTCTTACTAGTAAAATTCATCATAATTCCTATCAGAAGACACATGTGAAGTCTTTGCATGCATAGGTGGTGGTGGAGTGCCCTCTCATTGATTAAAATCTGATTATAACAAGAAACAAAAAAATATATCAGTTATGTACCATCAAATATATTTAAAATTAAAAGTTTGATATAATTACAATATATAGTCCTTGCACGATTAGGAGATGGAGTGGAGTTCCATTTGATTGATTGGAATCTACAAATAATCGTATTTAATATTAATGTGTATGTGGGAATGTGGGTATGTGTATCTGTGTGTATATATGTGTATGTATTCTGATTCTTTTTTTACTGTTTGATATTAAATTAGCATGAGATATTATATGGTTGAAAAAAATAAGAGGTGACCTAACATACCACGTGAGACATGGTAGTTTTTTCGTAGATAGCTAAGTCTTGAGGAGTCATTTCCTTAGTAGAGGATAAACAAATTAATAGTTTATATTTATAATTTTTATATATTCTAGTAATGTTTTACATTTAATTTATGTATTTCTTTTTTCTTTAAATAAAGAGCCTGCTACAAAGAAGAGAGTTGAGTCGGGCCACACATCCCACGTAGGCCAAATGGGCCATCATGGTTTTGTAGCTACATTTGTAAGTATATGTGTTATTGTGAGTATTTTTTTTATTTTAGTTAAAATGCAAGAAACTAATCTTTTTTATTTGTTTAAACACAACGAAAGGATTATGCCTGATATCCTACGAAACATGAGATCGAGTATGCTATACATTTTGGATATCGGTGTTTGAGCGAGTATATGCGAGATCATCCGGATGCCTTTGTTAGTATTATTAAATTTTATATAATTATTTTAGTTTTATGGATGTTTTAATTGTTTTACTTATTTATGTTTGTTATATGTAATAGAGATGCAGATATGGATGAGGTGGATAGACAGACATAGGAGGGATGATCTCGATCGTCAGAGGGTGAGCATGATGTTGATGATGATTATGATCATGATTATGATGATTAGGATTCTTGATTATGTGCATGTGCATGTGCATGTGTTAGTGTATATGTGTATGTATGTGCATGTGCATGTGTAAGTGTATATGTGTATGTATGTGTATCTGTAGGTGTATGTTGTGTTTATGTATGTATGAACATGTGCATGTGTAAGTGTATATGTGATGTCTATATGTATATGTATGAAACATGCATGTGGATGTGCATATACATGTATTTAAGTATATGTAATGTGTATATGTATATGTATATATATGCAATAATGCATGCATGCAAGTCTTTTTATGTGGTTGTAGAAATGTTTGTGCATATGCATGTGCATGTGTGTGTATGTGTAAGTGTATGTGCAGATGTATGTGTGTGTATGTACATGTGTATATGTGTGAACATGCATCTTCATCATGTATAAGTGTATATGTGCATATGAAAAAGTGTGATTAGGCTAACTTATGAAAATAACATAGAGCAAATGATATACAAAGAATGGAAATAGTACTTACAATAGTTAGTCATATTTTTTTCTTGGTTAGCTGCTTGGATAACCTACAATAAAGAGGGAGAGAGAGAGAGAGAGAGAGAATTCAAAGAGAGAAAGAGGTAGAAAGAGAGAAACAGAGACAAAGAGAGACAATCGGATAGAGATTAGGCAAAACAAAAATTCTGCATATACTTGTTTTAGCTCCTAAGCGTAGTGTAATTGCGAACATTGGAGAGCTTTTCGATCAGATGTGTGAACATGCTGATCTAAAAGCCTCCAACACTTTGATTTTTTTCATCAACACGCCGTCGTGAAAGCGATGTTAAGGCATCGTAAAAACCACTAAAATTGGCTTTGCATAAGCGATGTTAGTTATCGTCGCTTATGCGATGCACAAAAGTGTCGCTTATGTGATGCTTTCTTAAAGCACTACTTTAGCGATGCACTGCAAGCGTCGCACATATCCTCGTGCCACATGTCGAAAAAAACGTCTTTTTGCTCATCGTTTAATTGACGGTCGGGGCTCGACGCTTCTTGCAACAATTTTTGCAATTTTATAGCGACGAAATTGTGTTGCCTTAACCGTCGCTATGCGCCCATGTTCCTTATAGTGAGATGGTCCACAATCTGTTGAAATAGCTTTCCAAATTGCTCCCAATAGGTTGTACTTCAAAACAATGCTTCAAAGAGGGTTGTTGAAGATGAATGGGCAAAGTACAAAACTCTAAAGATAAGGGAAGCTGAAACCAAAAGGGGTCTTGCAACCACTCTTTGAAAAGATCTTCAAAAGGGATTTCCATAGCAACAAAAATCTCAAGATTTGGAGAGGGTTTATACAAGATATGGCTAAATATGTGGGCTAAATTGGCTAATAACAACCCTTGGCTATGGCTTTGGCAAACAAAAATTAAAAACAAAATCGACATTGATTGTCTTCTATAGCGCCGCCTTGAATCTGAGAAATAGGTGCCATTATCCCACATATCTTTGTCAAATGATGAGAAAGTACATATGGTCTCCGGCTTCTGAGTTTCATCAAAGAACAAAACAATACAGAGCACTCTCCCTAGTCTTTGCCTATTGAAAAGCTGCACGGGAGTCTCTAGCGAGAGCAATGCTCTATTGAGCAACAAAGCGGATGTGCCCGCGTGGTTAGTCATATATCCCATATGCACTGTTACAGCAACACTAAACTACAAGTGAACCATCATTTGCACTTTCTTGCACACGAAGGATTCGTAGCCGGCTGAGCTCTTTGTTGGTTGACCACCACGTGGAAGAGAGTAGATATCTTCGTCTCACCTGGGCACTCAAACGTAATCAACACTGGAAAATCCCAAATTAGATGCACCAATCTCTTCACAAAAAGAATCTTCTCTGGCAAAAAGGCCCAGAAACAATCTCATCCAAGAACACTTTTGCCTATGCGCGAATCCACTGGTGGCACTATAGGAGGCTCGAAATTCATGCTCATAATTCGACAGATGAATGGAGGAAGACGATGGCAGCCCCAAAATCTAAGAAAAACAATCAGGCCAAAAAAAATGGCGAAACTCCCAAGAACATTTGTTGCTCTGATACCAATTGTACGAAATTTCTTGAATAATGTGTATGACTCTCCTCCCATCCATATATACCCTCTTGCACCTTAAAAATAGCAATGGTATACTCTAAAAATGGTAATGATCAAGAATAGTCTAGTGTGAACATGTGGCCATGATGCAAAATTTATTCCCATTACTACCCAAGTACTCCCATTACTGCCAAGGTAGCTTAGGGTATCCCCCGAGCATGGGACCTTGGCTAGTTGGCCCTTGTCCCTCATACACATGAACTGATCCCTATGGATCATATGGTTTGATCCTTGGGGATCAATGATCCCTGTGGATCACATGCACTGATCCCTTTGTATCAATGTCCGACACACACACACACACATATGCATAGCACTTTGAGTCAACTATCACAAAACACACACACATTTAACATTGATACTTAACTTACATACACTCATGCACACACCATACCAACACACGACTCACATAGCACACCCACATAGTTAACACTTGACTCACACAGCTAACACATACAAGACCACACGCATCTTTAATTTTTTTTATTTTAGTCTTTTGTTTTATTTCATTTTCTTATTACTTAAAAACATTAGGCTTAGTATATACATTATCTTTTAATTCACATATATTAGATCACATGAACTTCACTTAGCACATTAAACCACATACATAGGTATACATACACATATCCACATGCACACATAAACACAAAGACACACAATATTCATATATATATATATATATATATATATATATATATATATATATATATATATATATATATATATATATATATATATATATATATATATATATATATATATAATCACAAACAAGTTCACACACATATTTAACATCCACATGAGTATATACACATAGCACATAAACACATACTCTCACAAACATTCCCACATGCACAATACGTACAACACACGTAAAGATACACATTACACATAAACCCACACAAAGATACACAAATACACACATACCCATACATATATAGACACAAAAAAAATCACAGAGCACTTAGGGTACCGACATATGCACTTGGATAAATAGATACATATACACACAAATATGTATTTAGCATACTCTCACATGATTTACAACACAGAAAACACACAAAACCACTGAGAATTTCACACACAAAAAAAAGGACACACATAAGAAACACAAGTGGGAACACACATATATACACAATTAACCAACATACAGTCATGAACATAAAGAAGTCTCTCATGCACATTCTAGTGACTAAATAATATTTTTGTTCTCTCCCTCAAGAAGAAAAGAAATCAAGGTAGAAAAGAAATCAAGCATAGTCAGCAAAAGTATTTGAGAGCAAATGAGAGAATAGATTCAAGAAAAACAATTTTCTTATTTTGAAGAACCCTCTGCAAGGGAGTTTCTTCCCTATAAAAAACTAGAAGAGAAAACATACTCGATAAGGTTCGGATCAAACATGGAGCCAAAAAGAATATTTACAAATGAAGATGAAACTATAGGGAATAGTAAATAAACATATGCTTACTTTGAATGTTTCCTTATGAACAAGTTACGAACGGGTTTCAGGTAAATTTATTAAGATTAAGAATGCATCTTATTATTCTCCTTCAGTTGCATTCTTTTGTAAAGAACGATGATGTTC
Organism: Ceratopteris richardii; assembly: GCA_020310875.1. Taxonomy (NCBI): domain Eukaryota; kingdom Viridiplantae; phylum Streptophyta; class Polypodiopsida; order Polypodiales; family Pteridaceae; genus Ceratopteris; species Ceratopteris richardii. The sequence goes on along the minus strand of CM035424.1, from coordinate 58,713,876 downwards.
TTTAGGTGGCATGCCCTTCTAGTCTTCATTACAAATGTGTCATTAATTTGGTTATGATTCCTTTGGGCATTCACAAAATGTGTTATATTGTACGTTCATGTGATGCTTTCGTGTGAAGATTTTGGGGTATGAACTCGGTTAGTTGATAACGTTTGAATAGTTTGGCTCTTCAAGAAGATAGAGACATTTTGATGAAGCCTAAAATTCAAATATCACTTCGAAACACAAAAATACAGGAAAAGTTGGAGACTGAATGAGGCAGAGTTGAAGACATAAAGCTGTGACAAAGGCTTTTCAAGGTAAAAAACGTTTCAACGTCCATATTTGCTTGCATTTGGACTTGGTAAAATTGTATGACATCTACACACACAATGGCTTTCATGACAACAAACTTAATGTATTATGCTACATGACCATATTTAGGATAAGACCATTACATGTAACACGCTTCGTTGCTATGCGATTGAACGAATGAAAGGCTTCTATCCATGAAATTATCAAGAGAGATTATTTGAGATAAAAGAAATAAATAAAGGATTTAGTGAGTTTTTTATTCAATGATGTTATCCTTTTTAGCAAACTTACTCAACAATATCTATTCACGCATTATTTTATAGTTACCTATCTAGAGAGGAAGCAAGGAAAATCGAAAGGGGTTGACAAAAGAAAGAAAGGTTTGTTTGGCATTGGGCTCTTGACGTGGAGGTTTTGTGTTCAGCCGCTGGATTAGAAATGTAATGGCTTTGTGGAGTTTAAATCAGTTGAAAGCAATTGTTACCTTGTCTTACCCACGAGTAATATGCCCATTCACATGTAAAGTCGTACTTTCGATGTTAAAGCATCTTCAAAAATTCCATTGCGTCGGAATTGACTTTTTATTCATAGCACGGAATTGCGTTGGAAGAGAATTCTTCGTAATAAAAAACCAAATTGTACGAATACATGCTGACATGTGCATACCAATTGAACTCAAGACACTCGAGTTCGATATTTTGAGAACTAATGAAGGCAGATGCACCGAATCGTAAATCAAAGACCAAAGATTAGCAAGCATCATCGGAGAGCGAACTTATATAGAAAAGAACTCATTTATGGAAGTCCTTTCAGATGTGTATGTGTTGAAAAAAATTGTCGGTAGAAGAGTAGCAAAATCATGAAAAAGTTCTGCGCGAGAAGGATTCATGACTTGAGTGTGGTACACATATACTCATGTTGTTTTGGTTTTTCCTCTCGGTGACCTAATAGGTCAACTTCAACAACATAGTGCACTTATGCGTTTGTTTGAATTGCATTCTCATGCCCACTTATATATCTTTCTCACATTGGATATATCAACCTTAAGAGTACATGAACCATCTCAATTCATGAAGCATCATGTCCACTTATATATCTTTCTCACATTGGATATATCAACCTTAAGAGTACATGAACCATCTCAATTCATGAAGCAAGAAATCAAGCAAGGCGTTAAGCAGGAGTATTCATCAATTCAATTTCAAGCAGGAAAGAACAAAAGAAAGTCATCCGCTCGTTTTCAACGAGCCTTGTTACTTGCGCTTGTATTTAAGAGTCCAGTAAGAAAACAGAATTAAGTAATTTCCACGAACAGCATTGTCACCAAATGCGCAATGCGGACATTGTGAAGACGTGAAATGTGTGCTAGGCCGCAAACCTTCTTGTTTAGTGCGTTCGGTTGTCCATTGCCTTCATGATCTTCTACAACCGTCACGAATGGATTTCTCTGTGATGCTAAGTCATACCACAAAATCCGAGTCACATTGTGCTCTCACGATTTATCTTACAAGGTATAATAATATCTCAAAACAGGGAAACGAAAGAAACTACAACTTTCGATTCTTCGTTTATCCTTGCTCATATAAGTAAGGTTGGTAGAACGAAAACTCGATTGAGAAGTGTGTGTGTATATATATATATATATATATATATATATATATATATATATATATATATATATATATATATATATATATATATATATATATATATATATAATAGATTGGTAGAGAGAAAAGTAGGTTGAGAAGTATATATATATATATATATATATATATATATATATATATATATATATATATATATATATAATAGATTGGCAGAGACAAAAGTCGGTTGCTAATGGGGTGGTCGATAATATATAGTTAAGTTCCTTGATAATACATTGGTGGAGAGAAAAGTAGGTTGAGAAGTATATATATATATATATATATATATATATATATATATATATATATATATATATATATATATATATATATATATATATATATATATATACACATGTACATATACGTATACATATACATATACATACATACATACACACATGTATGTATATATATAATTATATATATATATATATATATATATATATATATATATATATATATATATATATATATATATATATATATATATATATATATATATATATATATATATATATATATAATGATATTTTGATAATTGGATGATCAAGAGTTTGATGCTCCCTCATATGAGCAGAGTTCCATCTCATATGGTATCTAGTTCTTGTAATAATTGAATTTTTGGAATGCCAATATAGTCCATTCAACCTCGATTGAAGATCAAGTCCACACTCTAAATAGTGCAACAGAAATGAATTCTATAGTGAATAGTGGTCTCTCTATGTCTGTCTAGTGAAGGTACTAAATAGGTTGTCGTGGAGGCATTGGTTTTCTGACTAGAAGCAAGTGTTTTGAAAGGGATTTCTTGCCTTAAGAGTGTGTGACATTCTAGTTCAAGTGACCAAACTTTCTCGGGTTCATATTGTGACTGGGTTATAATTGCTTATAATTTGGACTTTTACCTTGTTTTAGACAAATATTTTTGTAATTAAACAGCTATGGGAATAGATGCCTTGGGAGGTCCTCCATTTGAGTTCTATTGTAGAATCCGCTCACTTAAACATGACGTGTCCAGCACTTGAGCTAGCCAACCTATCACTAAAAAACAGTCATTAGAGCAAGGCTCGGAGGTCAGCAAATTTCTCTTCAAAGTTGCTCT
>CM035424.1:58680831-58705831 GCA_020310875.1 Ceratopteris richardii | reverse complement strand
CGGAACTAGCCTTACGATCTTGCTCTGATCACAAACCACATTGCGGCGAACTGGATGCTGCAACAGAACGTTTTAAGCGATAATTTCGTTGTAGTCCAAGCTGCTACTGATTTGTAGAGGATGTTTAAACTATTAGCCTGAGGATTAGGTCGAGAATTTTCCCTACAGTGACAAACAACAGAAGCATATGGACAGATATGAAGTTTTCAGAAATACGCTGGGTTGTGGTAACAAACGTAGGAGATGTATGAGGCAGAATAATCTTCAGCGCATAATCTTAGCTTCAAAAAGATGCAAACACTTCGTTTTGGTCTTGGATACGCTGGCAGAAGCATGCAGAGTTTTACATCCTCACCCTTTATATCTTAACACACGAGCACTTCCTTTTGAGTTCTTTGGAGATCTGACTATGTTGGGACCTCCTGGATGAAAATGAGTAGGTCTTTTTTTCTCCTGGTACAGTCATCTGATGTTCACCTACATGTTAAAGAGTGCTGTGCCCGTTATCGTTGAATGATGAAGAATGTCCCCGCTGTAGTTCTAATCTAGCAGACATTCACAAAAGCACCAAAGCTTCTAAATGAAAAGATATCCTGCTGAATTTGTGTTTTTCCTCGAGATGTATTATATACTACTCTTATTCTTGTTTGCCTCACCTGCTTTCAACCCGACCCCCCCCCCCCCCCCCCCCCCCCCCCCGGCGCTGCCTTGTGGTCTCCTTCTCCTGTATTAATTTCCCTTTTCTGTTTCGAGCAGGAAAGAAGAAAAGAAAGCAATCCGCTGGTTTTCAAGTAGCGTAGTTACTTGCTCTTGTATTTCAGAGTCCAATAAGAAAACAGAACCAAGTAATTTCTACGAACACCGTTTTCACCAAATGCGCTCTTTCTCAGAACCTGCAATGCAGAGATTGTGAAGAAGTGAAATGCGTGCTATGCCACAAACCTTCATGTTCATGTTCACTGCCTTGAGTTGTCATTGCCTTCATTTTCTTCTACAGCCGTCAGAAATAAATTTCTCTCTGCGCGCTAAGTCATTCAACATAATCCGAACCACATTGTGCCCCCACGATTTATCTTATAAGATATAATAATATCTGAAAACGAAACGATTTATCTTAGAAGTAAGATTGGTAGAGAGAAAAGTCGGTTGAGAAGTATATATATATATATATATATATATATATATATATATATATATATATATATATATATATATATATATATATATATATATATATATATATATATTAGTTTTTCATAATTGGATGATCAAGAGTTTGATTCTCCATCATATGGTCCGATGATGTGACGAGCTTCATCATGTTAAGAGTCACACACGCACATACATACATACAAGGAATCTCACACATGTCTTGTCGTGAAGACGCAGAGTTTGGTGAATCAAATTAAATTAAGATGTGTTCCAAAAGACGGTGCACGCAGGGCATATGCGTTCTGATTTTTGCTACAATACACTCAGAAGGAAGTATGAATATAGAAATAAATCATCATGGATCTCACAAGGCAATAGAATAAATAAGTTAGGTCTGACTTCTGATTTTAAATATTCATTCATCATAACATCTTCATGAGTCTTATCGAAAAACAATTCTTTAATCTCCTTAAAAACTCACGATTATTAAGCGAACGCTCCAAAAGAGAAAGGAGGCTTAATAGCTTTGCCCATAAACAGAAGTATTGTTTTATTCGTCAATGCAAAAGAGTAATCTTTGATGTAAAAAGACATTAGAAATAGCCTTAAAAGATCATCTTTTGAAAACCAAACATATTAAATGAATGTATTATTAATGTAAAAGATAAGAATCAAAAAATTAAAAGAAACTATTTTCCTTATTGTAATCATACTTCAAAAGAAATGCACGAATCTGTGTGACACAATCCAGAGAGTTCGAACTTGTGATGCCAAGAGGTAGACATATCTCCTAACGATTGAGCTCATTCATGTGGATATAAATACCACATCACTCAAATAGAGAAGAGTCTTGAACGAAAGAGGTGGCAAAAGAGGAATCAAACAGACTTTGATGTCATAAAATTTCTCAAATGGAACGGAGATAAGGGAGAGAGCTCACACACACGCTCTCACTCTCAAGAAGAAGCACACACACAAATTGACGCAAGGAAGAATGATCTTCTTCTTCTTCTATTACATAAAAAGGAATGTACAAGAATGACCTAAAAAACAAGAATACAACAAGTGCAATATAAAAAGATTAGTACATAAGAAAAAAACCTAATGTCAGCGAATGAGTGAGCTGGCAATGAACAAATGTGCCATCACTCTCGGTAGATAAATGTAATAAAGCTCAATGAAGTATCCTTGACATATATCGGCGTGACCATTATACATGTCAAAGAAACAAAAAACTGGTAGGTGTCATCTTGGATCATCACATGATGAGCATGATATCTCAACACTCCCCCTCAAGCTCAAGGCCATATCTTGTAATCGAAGCATGTCCCAAAACTTCTTCAACTTCTCAGCTCCAAGTGCTTTGCTGAAAATATCAGCAACTTGCTTATACAAGATCAGTATTGCCTTGCTAATACCTTCTCTCTAATGAAGTGATAATGTACCTCGATATGCTTTGTTCTAGCATGAAAAATAGGATTCTGTGCTAACTCTATGTTGCTAAGATTATCGCAATAAATAGTGATAGGGTTTCCCACATCAACACCTAAATCTGCAAGTAGCCTTTCTAGCCATGATGCCTCACATGCTGCCATTGCAATTGCTCTATAATGAGCCTCTGTACTCAACAAAGCAATAGTGGGTTGCTTCTTGCTGCTCCATGTAACACTTCCAAGTAAGAATAGAAAACCACTAGTAGATTTTCTATAAACCTACAAATCTACACTCGCCTCATAAAACAATGCATAATCCAAAGTAGCACTCACATAATGTAGAGTGCACCTCAGAGCATCCAAATGTGGCTTCCTGGGAACCTACATAAATTGACTTTCAAGTCCAACAGTATAACTTAGATCAGGCCTTGTAATTGTGAGATATATAAGACTTCCCACAATTTTCTTGTACATAGTAGCATTTTGCAATGCTTTACCCTATGTAGTATCCAACTTCAAATTCTCATCTAATGGCATAGAAATTGGCTTACAATCAGCCATACCATACTTTTGTAGCATATTCAAGGCATATTGCCTTTGCGACATCCATATACCTGTTTTTGTATGTATAAACTCATTGCCCAAGAAATAGCGCAACACACCAAGATCTTTCATGTTAAGTTCCTACATAAGAAGTTTCTTTACCTCTTTGATGCTTCCTTCATTATCACCACCTACAATCAGTTCATCAACATAAATAGCCACAATCGTGATGCCATCATTAGCCTTCCTTCCATATAGTGAGTGATCTACATCACACATAGAAAACCCAATGCTAGTTAAGTAATCAACAATCCTTGCATGCCATGCACGAGGGGCTTGCTTCAGCCCATACAAAGGCTTTTGCAACCTGCAAACATATTCTGGATGCTTTGAATCTTCATATCCTTTTGGTAGGTCCATATATACTTCTTCTTGTAACTCACCATGTAGGAAAGCATTCTTCACATCCATCTGATGCAAAGTCCATACTTTTGCTATAGCTAATGCAACAAGTGTTCTGACAATAGACATTATAGCTACAGGTCTGAATGTTTCCTCATAATCAAGGCCTTATGTTTGTGCATATCCTTTAGCTACCAATCGTGCTTTATACCTGCTTATGCTACCATTAGCATTATGCTTTAGCTTGTAAACCCATTTGTAGCCTATGGTTTCCTTCCTTGCGGCAATGGAATTAGCTTCCATGTATCATTTTCATAAAGTGTAGCCATCTAGTCATCCATAGCTTTTTCTCAATCTGCAATTCCAATTGCATCTTCAAAGCAAGATTGTCAAGCATCTTGTATTACCTTTGTCATGTAGGCACAATGATGAGAAATATAATTGTCATACCTCAATCGTCGCATTGAATTCCGCATCCTTTGAGATCTTCTTGGTCCTGGGTCACTTCTCCTTATATCATCTGCATGTGCCCTTCTTACCCCTGGAGTCTTCACAGAGGGAGTCCAAGTTCCTCATCAAGGCTCTTTTCTGAACCACTTGAATCTCCATCAATGTCTTCAAAACCTGCACATGTTTTATGACGTGCAAAAAAGCTTTTCTTTACCTTTCTTGGACGTATTTGATGAATTTGTTGGACTGAAATTTCCATGCAATCTTCCACTCCATGGATTTGAGTTGGAACTATTGCTTGGTGATGCATCTGGTCCACTCAAAACTTGAGATTTTGCACTTGCTTTTTCAGCATTTCTTTGTCATTTGGTTCAAGATTCAGTCCTTCTACATTTCTATCCCTTTGCTGAAGGGAGTATTCAATGAAGATACACTTTTTCGCTTTTGGATCAAGCTTTGTCCTCAATTCATCTAGGACATGTACATATGCAATACATCCAAAAACTTTCAGATGTGATAAGTTTGGCTTTTTATTTGTAAACTTCTCTTCAGGTGTAACTTGATGTACCGTAGGAGTCGGAGTTCTCTTCATGATGCATACAACAATATGCACAACGTCTACCCAATAACAATGACGCATATTCTTCTCAACCATCAAGGCTCTTTCTATTTCTAGAATACGTCTATTTTGGCATTCAGCAATGCCATTCTATTATGATGTGTACCTGCATGAAAACTGATACCGAATTCCATGATTTTTTAGAAAACTGCTAAACTCATTTGACATGTATTCACCTCCTCCATCAAATCTTAATGTCTGAATGTACTTCCCTGTCTTCTTTTCCACCACAGCTTTAAAAATCTAGAAGTGAGTGAACACCTTGCTCTTCTCTTTCATGAAATATACCCATACTTTGTGTGTATGGTCATCAATGAAAGTAACATAAAACCTGCAACCGCCCATAGATGTGGTCTTTGCTGGACCCCAAACATCTGTATGTACTACTTCTAGTACATTCTCACTAACAAGTTTGTCATGTGGAAATGATGCTCTTGACTGTTTACCAAATTGAAACGTTGCACATACCTTTTCCATTTCTGCAGCTCTCTCCTTTGACTGCATCAGTTTCAGCCTCTACAAGTTTGCATGTCCAATCCTTTTGTGCCACATCTGTATATCTGCAATAACTCCTGCACCTTTTGCAAACATGGCTGCATTCATTTCAGGAATCTTCACATTTAAGGTGAACATACTACCCACCTTGTTTCGTTTGGCAACCAATCGTTCATCGTGCTTGTACTCTTCTACATATAATCCATCAGCATTGAATCTGAATTGTAATCCCTGGTCAATCATTTGTCCAACAAAAACCATATTATTTGTTATATTTGGAACATGTAGCACATCAGCAAGATGTTTTACCTTTCCATCCTCCATCGATAGTGCTATGTTTTTAGTATGCTCAATAAGATGTGATGTGCATCACCTATTTCAACATATCGAGGAACTTGCGATTTCTGTAAAGTACTAAACCATTCTGCATGCCTGGTCATGTGATTTGAAGCACGTGAATCAACATACCAGACATTATCATTTGATTTTGAAACACCAGCTGAGATCATATTCATCATGTGATATTGAACCATGAACAACTTCTCAGAATCATCTGCACTTGTGGATGCATACGTATTCTACTGCCTTCTGTTATTTTGATTCTTCAACCTACAATCACGTTCAAAGTGTCCAGGTTTACCATAATTCCAACATCCTTTACTATCATTGCCTTAATCATTTCTTTGGAAATTTCTATGGCCTCTTTGGCTCCCCTTGCCTTGAAACTATCCTCCTCCTCCTCCATGATTCTATTGTTGACTTTGGTCTTGGTTACTATTTCCTCTTCGACTTCCAAAACCTCTACCTCTGCCTCTTCCTCTACCAGAGTAGAATACCTGCTCAAAACTAGATTTTCCTTGGGAGTTTGAATCCTCACCATGATTCTTTTCTTCAATAATCAGCATAGATACGAGATCAGCAAAATTCATAATATTTTCCTTATAGAAGTTCTGAACTACTTATATGCAGCTCCTAAACCACGAAGACACACTTCCACCTTATCATCATCATCTACATTCACACCAACAGATGCAAGTGACTCACATATGCTTTTGATTTTCAAGGTGTAGTCACTTACCGAGATGCTCTTCTTCTCCAATGTATGTAGCTCCTTCTTGAGTTGCAATTTCTGTGGCTTTATATTGGTCTCGTACAATATGACCAAACTGTTCCAAGCCTCTTTTGGAGTCTTGGCATCTTGTATATGTCCAAGCATGCTGTCTTGTATGCTAAGAGATAGCCACTACATTACCTTTCGTGCTCCTTGATTCCATTCCTCATATGCTCTTACCTTATCTCTAGTCTGATTCCTTTCTAGTAACTGTAGAGCATTTTCATTCTCTCCTTCGATGTACTTCCAGTAGCTTTTTCTCATTAGGAAATTTATCATTCTGAATCTCCACGCATGGAAGTTATTCTTGTCGAGCTTATCGCTCATAAGCTGACTCATTCCATCTGCCTTTGCAATTTCTCTAGCAGTTCATAACACTGCAAAACACTACAAGCAACACTTCTGCTTGAACACTGTCTCACTATGACGTGATAGTTGGATCTAAAAAAAACACAATTTCCATGTATCAATAGCACATGGAATCGCTTGAAATTCTAGATCTTGAATATATGAGTGTTTCCAAACACAATGCAAGTTACAGTTTCAAAAACTGATCTAGTTCTTTTGTGGGCCCCACCTTATGAGCTCGAAATGGAGGTTGAGATGGCTCCGAAACTTCGATCTACCAAAAGCAAGTGACCCTAAAGGGATAGCTTAAGAAAATATTTTGAGGTCTTCTACCTTCACACCAATTTTTGTAGCAAACGGAGGTCATTTGTGAACCGCCTTTTCCCCATTCCTTGCTGCATACTCTTCACTATCGCCTTCTCCATGAGCTTTCTATAGCCACGCTGACTCTGATACCATGTCACGAGGAAGGAGGTAAGGAAGAGAGCTCACACACACACTCTCACTCTCAAGGAGAAGCACACACACAGATTCAGGCAAGGAAGAATGATCTTCTTCTTCTTCTTCCATTACATGGAAAGGAATGTACAAGAATGACCTGAAAAACAAGAATACAACAAGTGTATTATATAAATATCAATACATAAGGAAAAACCTAATGTCCGCAAATGAGTGAGGTGGCAAGGAACAAATGTGACATCACATTGAGTAGATAAATCTAATAAATCGCAATGAACTATCCCTAACTGTAGTGTGGCGAACGATGATCTTCATATTTCATCATTTGACCTCATAGGGCTATTGCAATGTATGACTCCATATGGTTTGAAGCCTCTCCTCTCGGTCATAGAGCATTCTCCATTTCATCCTCCAAATTTTTCAGGACTTGCACTCCACCTTCCACCCCCCTCCACCCTCCATCCCCTTCCACCACTTACCACCATCCTCCAATCCCCTCCACCCTCCTCCATCCTCAATCCCCCTGCACCCCCACCCTCCAACCCCCTCCACCGTCTGCCACCTCCATCCCCCTCCACCCATAACCATTACCCTCCAACCCCCTCACCCTCCTCCACCCTACAAACCCCTCCACCATCCACCGTTACTCTCCAACCTCCTCCATCCTCCACCATTACCCTCCATCCGCCTCCACCCCCATCATCACCCTCCAACCCCGTGCACCCTCCATTCCCCTCCACTCTCCACCATTACCCTCCACCATTCTCCACCCTCCATCCTCATCCACCCTCCATCCCCTCCACCACCCATCGTTACCCTCCAACCCCCTCCACCCTCCACCATTACACTCCATCCCCCTCCACCCCCCACGGTCAACCTCAAACACCCTCCACCCTCGTTCATCCTACATCCCCCTCCACTCTCCACCATTACCCTCCAATCCCCTCCACCCTCCATCCCCCTCCACCACCCACTGTCACCCTCCAACCCCCTCCTCCACCCTCAATCCCCCTCTTCCACCCACCATTACCCTACAACCCCCTCCAACCCCCTCCACCACCCACCGTCACCCTCCAACCCCCTCCTCCACCCTCCATCCCCCTCTCCCACCCACCATTACCCTACAACCCCCTCCACACTCCTCCAACCTCCATCCCCCTCCACTACCCACCATTGTCGGAAGTATTTCATCCCTCCTAAAATATTATTAAAAAATTAAAGATTAATTGGTCAAATTAAGTTTTAATAATTCACACAATTTTAACTTAAGTTTGATTTTAAATTTTACAGGACATGAAGTTTTGATGATTTGGGTTTTAGTGTAGAGATGAAAAGTATTTAGAAGGAGTTTTCAAGTGTAGTTGTGGGTATTTAATGAAAAATGAAGGATTAATTAAGGGCTAAATTATGGTTTGAATGTAAATTAAAAGTTATTCAAGGGTCCAATATAGGGTTTAAATATGATTTATAGGGTAAAAGTATAAGTTGAAAGGATAATTAAGAGTTTAGATAATAATTAAAAAGAAAACTAAAAGGTTTTGATAGGATAGAACCTTAGTTTATGGGTTAGATAAGGGTTGGGGTGAGATTTATAACTAAAATAAAAGATTTTGATTGATTAAAAACATGGCTTAAGGGTAGTCTAAGGTAAACCTATGGTGAAGGAGTTAATTAACTAGATTTTTTTCTCTGAAGGAGTTAATGTATAGGGCAAGAGATGTTAACTTGAAACCTTCATAAGTATTTTAAATCTAAATGAATTAAATAAAATATTAAATATGTTAATTCATTATTAAAATTATTTAAATAATATTAAGGTTATTCAAAACCTAATTAAATAATTGAAAGGTTGTATTTAATTAATTCTAAAGGATGATAAAAGTGTGAAACTAGAAAAGGTCAAGTGAATATTTATTTTATAAGTGGATATTGAATATTTTGGTAAAAGAAAAAGAAGCAAATCTCATGCCTTTTTTTATGTTGAGTTATGCTTGAAGGACTGCGGAGTAAATGTGGGCTGCATAAATGAGTTAACTTAGGAAATTGTGGGCCATGGTGGGCTACTCACATGTATAAAGGAGGTGAGTCGTATCCAGGAGCTCATGTTATTTTGCATGTACTTCATTTTACTCTAAACTTTAGGCCTTGATTGACTATGCACATATTATTCATGTTGTCCATTCTTGTAGGAGGAGAGATAAGGCCATCTCTCTTACTTTCGAGAGATCATTGAATGCAAAACAAATTTGTTTTTGTTTTTCCATATTGCAGTGGACGTAGAGAGAGGGCGAGTGAAGAGTTTTTTTTTTGTTTTTACTTTTCCTTTCTTCCTTCTTTCTTCTTTCTCCTTCTTTCTTTTCTTTTTCTTTAATTTTTCTTCCCTCTTTTTCTCTTCTCCCTCCCTCTACTGCTACCGATGGCGCCGCATGTTGTGTGCAATAGAGAGAGAGAGATTTTATAATTATTGTTTTATTTTATTTCTTTTTTTCTTTCCTTCTCCCTCCCTCTATTGCTACCAGCAACGCAGTGCGCTGCACGCAATGAGAGAGAGAGAGAGAGACAGAGACACAGAGAGAGAGATAGAGAGAGAGAGAGAAAGAGAAAGAGAGAGAGAGATAGAGAGAGAGAAAGAAGAGAGTGAATGTGTTTTGAAGAATTTATAAGAATTTCTATATATGTGTTTAGTATGTGTGTGTTTGATGTTTGATGATATGAAGTGTATCTGATGTGTATGTTTAGTGCATGTGATTAGTATGTGTTTATTAAGAATGTATATGTGTGTGTATTTTTTTAATTAATAGATGTTCCAATAAGTAACTTATTTAGGTTCATATTTGAATGCAATGAAAATATAAATATTGAATATAGTAGTTAGGTTGATAAATATATGATTAAGTTGATTACTTAAGTAAATGTTTGATATGAATACCTAAAAATGTTTTATGTTTTCTAGGATAGCAGAAGAAGGGATTAGAAGTAGCCATGTGTCCTCATCTTTCCCAATGATTCTTTCCCGATCTTATATTCCATTCTTACATTTCCTAACTCCTTTAATTAGGCTTCATTCTATTCATCCAAATTCTCCATTCTCAATGATTAGGATTCACTTAGTTTTGATTTTATCCCATCTCATCATATCTATTTATTTACCTTTTCCTATCCATTAACCCATGTTTTGCAACCCAAACTTGTTAGCTTAGACATGACAGAAGGTTATTTATTATGATACTAAGTGTATGTTAAATGCATTGCATTTAATTCATTAGCATGTTAGGTATGTATGCATGTTAGATGTATGCATGTATGCATGTTAGATGTATGCATGTTTGCATGTTAGATGTCTGCATATATGCAAGTTAGATGAATGCATGTTAGATGTATGCATGTATGCATGTTAGATGAATGCATGTTAGATGAATGCATGTTAGATGTATGCATGTTAGTTGTATGCATGTATGCATGTTAGATGAATGCATGTTAGATGTATGCATGTATGCATGTTAGATGAATGCATGTTAGTGTATGCAATGACATGCATGTGTATGCATGAGAAGTCAGTTTATGTATATGAAGTTAGTGTAAGCATTTGAAGTTTATGCATGTGCATATGATAGGTACATGTGTGCATTATTGAGACATGTATATACGAATGTATGCATAAGTAATGAATGTATGTGAGCATAAGTAATGTGTGCATGTGTGCATGAAAGGTGTATGCATGTGCATGTTTATTAGGAATGTGCATGTATAGAAATGATAAATGTATGCATATGTGTAAGAGTGCATGAGTGCATGTGCATATATGAAGTAGATAGGTAATAAGAATGAATGTATGAGCTTATGAGATATATAAGAAAATTAACGTATGTTAGCATGAGTTTAAAATATGTTAAGTTTTGAATATTAAATTTATAAATGAGTGTTTTTTATTCATGAAAACATACTTATTGGTTCATGGTATTTTGCAAATCATTTGAAGATGAATTTGATGAACAAAAGATTGGATGAAAATTACGAAGCTCAAATTTTGTTGCTTGTTTTTGTTTCTTAGCTTTTGTATAGGACAAATTTTAGTTTCTATCATTTATACAACACAATTAAAAAAATATTTAATCCATTTATTTGCATTTATTTTTATGTGTATGACAAAGCATCTACATGTAGTACTTCTACTGAATGTGATTTACCTTCATATTTGTTAGAAATACTTTTTCGTATTCCACTAGAGATTAGTGTCTCACAGAATACAGAAAATAATACAATTAATGAGGAATTAGTTAAGGATTGTGTCATAGAGGAAACTTTCTGTTCGCTCGATTATGGTCGTCAATTGTCTAGAGCATTACCTTTTATTTTAATTGTTTTACCCGACCTTGAAAATAATGAAGTTTTGTTTCCTCCACTTGTAAATAGAAATACTGATTGTTCCCAATTAGATTCAAACGAAACTGAAATTGTTAAAGAAAAAGTAACTAGCCAAAAGTTGATTCCTCCATCTTATAAAGAGGCGGTTAATATGTATAGAAGCGCACTTCCTTATGGTCCTTAGTAAAAATATGTGCCCTGCCATAGACACCCCGCGTGCCCCATTAACAAGACATTGACTTGATTGATCAAGCGTCACGAATCGCTCCCACATTTGAACCCGACATGAAATATAGCACAGCAAGACATGTATAATTTGTTTTCCTTTTTACATATGCAATAGATTTGTTTAGGATAAGTAGATGCATCATCTTGTAGTGGTTCATCTTGTAGAGGCAGTACTCAAAAACCTTGTAATTCCCTAGGTGTGGAGGGCTGGGCTTACGCTCTAAGTGCCTCCATGGGAATAGGCAAGTAGTTCGGCTTCGTCTTGCCACCCCTACCATCAAGAACTTGAAGAGAAAATTATGCTTGCATGCACAACATTGAGTTTTTCTTTTATTAGACATTTTTTTACTCAACAATTTATACTTAAATTTATCACGTGCACTTTAGCTTTATCACCAAGCATAAGGTATATTCACTAAACTTAAAATCTATTTGTTGCTATTTTAGTAGGACTTAAAAAATAGTCTTTAGGAGAAAGAACTTAGAATATTAGGATTTTTTTTTTCAAATTTGTTTTATGCTATTTTAGAATAGTACGACTTTTAGTTTGAAATTTCAAACGAACTTTCATTTGAAAGTTATTAGCTACTCTACAAGAATTGTTAAAAGGGTTTTTGATTTTAGCAAAACTAGAATGAAATAGTTTAATTAACTTGGTCAAAGATAAAAAAACAAGAGTATAAGAGGAAATTAAAGATCTTGTTAAAAAACTTAAGTTTCATTCAAATATACAAAATAAAATGGATGAATTTTTTTGAAATATGATGTTTGAAACTCAAGGACAGAAAGTAGTAGAGGCAATGCTTAAGGAAAAGGGGAAATTTACTGGGGTAAATACGACTAATTATCTAGATACATTTGAAGATATAGGAAAATTGCATGGTTTCCTTGTATCTAAGTGGGTAACTTATCTAGGGAGGCTTGCCATAGGGTCAGCTATAAGTGTAATTGAATGTCATAGTGAGCTTTAATGGGGTGACTTTAAGAAACAAATGCATAAGAAGTTCTACCTTGAAGATTATAGTGAGCATAGTAGAGAAGGGTTCATGAAATGGCTTAGCACTCATAAGACTCAGATTTTGGTTACACAATTTCATGGTGAGTTCGGGTGGCATATAAGGATGATCCCACAATCTTTGCTTGGGAGCTCATGAATGAACCTAGATGTTGAGTCCAAGTGATTTGTCTGGTTAATTCTGTTAAGAAGGAGACCTCAACTTGCATTCAAAAGTGACACTTAAAAGTGTAAAAAGATAAATAAGTGTTGCCTCCAAACATTCATGATGACAAAGCCATAAGTGCCTATTTTTGACGATTTAATTAAAGCTGGTGGCCAGAACCATAATTGACCTACCCCTCCAATTTTGGGGCAATCAATTAGCGCATATTCAATGAACGTGGAAATAGGCAAGGCCCTCTTGGCCTATTGAAGCCTATAAAAGCAATGGAGAAGCACTCATTGGGACATATATGTATCTCATATATGGCATCTCTTCTGGTACTCTCTTTGCACTCTCTTGCTACAGGTCTACTATACAAAGTCACTCTCTGTTGAGGTTACAGAGTGTGGGCTTCCCAGCGGAGGGCTAATAGCACTATAGTGTGAGCGAATGGCTTGGTTTTGTCATTCCGTGTGAGTCAGTGGTATTTCTTCGGAGCAAGTGTTCATATCTTTGTACTGATTAGTGTAAGTTTTTATCTGTTGTGTTCAATGTACTGGATGGAGCTCTTGTATTGATTCTTTTTAGTTCTCGAATGGCATGTTAGCCAAGAGCATCAAATTTTGGAGCATTTCTTTTACCTATCTTGTAATCGTTTGTCTGAAGTAAGGAGTGGGCTCATCCTTTACTATTGTCATTTGTCATTAATCTTCTCTCTAGGTATCTACAATATCATGTCTCTATTGTAATTGTGTCTACACATAGGAATCTTAAAAGTTATACTTCACTAAGGAGAACCCCCCTTGAGTAGACGAAGAACTGGAAGTGTATGTTGTCTTCCCTTGTTGAAACTGGATACCCTAGTACCTCCTCTATAGCTAGGCATGCAGGGTGGGAGCTTTGCATTTTTGTGTGAGTCCCTTAGCATAGTAAATAATTAGTTTTCCATTAATTTCTTGCCCTACGACATCTTGCAAGTAGGTACATGACCCATACCTCGAGGAGATAAAGAGCCTCTTCATGTACAAAGGAGCCTTAAAAAATCATCTTTACTTCGAATAGTAAACCTAGTTCCCCTCTAGCCTCTTTGAATTTATCTATTGATTTGGGTGGGACACCACTATCAAAGGAGAAGCATAAGAGAACATTAGATTTCTCCTCAAATACATCAGATGAAACATGAGTGCCAATTGAGGATCTCTCTCACTTACTCTCTAGATTGAATATCAAGTTCCCTACCTTTAAGGGACAAGCTTATTGTTGAGATGTCAAGCTCTACATGTGATGGTCCAAGATGACACGTACCCGTTTTTCATTTCTCTAACATGTATAGTGGTCACGTTGGTATATGTCAGGGATACTTCATTGAGCTTTATTAGATTTATCTATCGAGAGTGATGGCACATTTGTTTCTTGCCCGCTCAATCATTTGCGGACATTAGATTTTTCCTTATGTACTGATCTTTATATATTGCACTTGTTGTATTCTTGTTTTTTAGGTCATTCTTGTACATTCCTTTTTATGTAATAGAGGAAGAAGAAGAAGATCATTCTTCCTTGCCTCAATCTGTGTGTGCTTCTCCTTTAGAGTGAGAGTGTGTGTGTGACCTCTCTTCCTTATCTCCTTCCTCGTGACATGGTATCAGAGCTAGCATGGTTGTAGAGAGCTCGTGGAGAAGGCAACAATGAAGAGTACGTAGCAAGGCGTGGAGAAAATATGATTCACAAATGACCTCTGTTTGCTACGAAAATCGGCGTGAAGGTAGAAGACCTCAAAATACTTTCGAGAGTCATCCCATTAGGATCACTTTTTTTGTCAGATCGAAGTTTCGGAGCCATCTCAACCCCCATTTTGAGCCCGCAAGGTAGGGCCAATAGAAAAACTAGGTCAGTTTTAGAAACTATAACTTGCATTGTGTTCGATAACACTCATATAACTAGATCCAGAATTTCAAGTGATTCCGTCTACTATTGATACACGAAAATTGTGTTTTTCTAAGATCAAACTGTCATGCCATAATGCGACAGTGTTCAAGCAGAAGTGCTGCTTGTAGTGTTTTGTAGTGTTTTGTAGTGTTCTGAGTTTCTGCAGAAATGGCAAACACAAATGGAATGAGTCAACTTATGAGCGATAAGTTGGACAAGAATAACCTCCATGCTTAGAGATTCAGAATGACAAGTTTCCTAAAGGGAAAAGGCTACTGGAAGTACATAAAAGGAGAGAATTAAAGTGCTCTGCAATTACCAGAAAGGAATCGAAAGAGGACAGTTTCAAGGCAGGGGGAGCCAAAGAGGTCACAGAAATTTCCATAGAAATGATTCAAGTAATGATAGTAAAGGATGTTGGAATTATGGTAAACTTGGACACTTTGAATGTGATTACAGGTTGAAGAATCAAAATAGTCTGCATCCTATTGAGCATACAGGAGACATAGCATTGTCTATGGAGGATGGGAAGGTAAGACATCTTGTTGATGTACTACATGTTTTCAAATATAAGAAAGAATCTGGTTTCTGTTGGACAAATGGTTGACCGAGGAGTACAAGTATATGTAGAAGAGTAGAAGTAGGATGGACGATTGGTTGCCAAAGGAAACAAAGTGGGTGGGATGTTCACCTTAAATGTGAAGATTCCTGAAATGAATGCAGCCATGTTTCCAAAAGGTGCAGGAGTTATTGCAGATATAGAGATGTGGCACAAACGGATTGGACATGCAAACTTGCAAAGGCTGAAATTGATGGAGTCAAAGGAGATTGTCCATGGACTACCAAATTTCAAAGTTTCAGAAATGCAAAAGGTATGTGCAACATGTCAATTTGGTAAATAGTCAAGAGCATCATTTCCACATGACAAGCATGTTAGTGAGAATGTACTAGAAGTAGTAGATACAGATGTTTGGGGTCCTGTAAAGACCACATCTATGGGTGGTTGTAGGTTTTATGTTACTTTCATTGATGGCCATACATGCAAAGTATGGGTATGTTTCATGAAAGAGAAGAGTGAGGCATTCACTCACTTTCAGAATTTTAAAGCTATGGTGGAAAAGCAGATAGGGAAGTATATTTAGACATTCAGATCTGATGGAGGAGTGAATACATGTCAAACGAATTCAGAAATTTTCTAAAAATTCATGGAATTTGACATCAATTTCCATGCAGGTACGCACCACAACAGAATGGCGTTGCTGAACGCAAAAATAGACATATTGCTGAACCTCATTGTTATTGGCCAGAAGCTCTACATACTATTGTATACATCATGAATAGAACTCTGACTGCTGTTGTACATCAAGTTACACCTGAAGAGAAGTTTATAGGTAAAAAGCCAAACTTATCACATCTGAAAGTTTCTGCCTCTATTGCATATGTACATGTTCTATATGAGTTGAGGACGAAGCTTGATCCAAAAGCAGAAAAATGTGTCTTCATTGGATACTTCCTTGAGAAAAAAGGGTACAAATGTTATAACCCACTCACACGGCAGGTGAAGGTGAGCAGAAATGTGGTATTTGTTGAAATTTCAAGCTTCTATGCAGATGCCAAAGAAGGACTGAATCTTTAACCAAATGACAAAGAAAATGTTGAATACTCAAGTGCAGAATCTCAAGTTTTGAGTAGACCAGATGCATCACCAAGCAATAGTTCCAACTCAAATCCATGGAGTGGAAGATTTTGTGGAAATTTCAATTCAGCAAATTCATCAGATACATCCAAGAAAGTTAAAGAAAAGCTTTCTGCAGGTAGTAAAACATGTGCAGGTTTTGAAGATGTTGATGGAGATTCAACAGGTTCAGAAAAGAGCCTGGATAAGGAACTTGGATTGCCCTCTGTGAAGACTCTAGGAGTAAGAAGCACACATGCAGATGATAGAAGAAGAAGTGACCCAGGACCAAGAAGATTAGGGAGGATGTGGAATTAAGTGCAATGATTGATGTCTGATAGTTATATGGCTCGTCATTGTGCCTACATGACCAAGGCAATACAAGAAGCTCAACCTTCTTGTTTTGAAGATTTAATTGGAAGTGTAGATTGGGAAAAAGCTATGGATGAGGAGATGGTTGCACTTTCTGGAAATGATACATGGAAGCTAGTTCCATTGCCGCAAGGAAAGAAACCCATAGGCTGCAAATCGGTTTACAAGGTAAAGCATAATGCTGATGGTAGCATAAGCATGTATAAAGCACGATTGATAGCTAAAGGATATGCGCAGAAATATGGCATTGATTATGAGGAAACATTTAGCCCTGTAGCTAAAATGTCTACTGTCAGGGCACTTGTGGCATTAGCTACAACAAAAGGATGGACTTTGCATCAGACGGATGTGAAGAATGCTTTCCTACATGGTGAGTTACAAGAAGAAGTATATATGGACCAGCCACAAGGATATGAAGATTTAAAGCATCTAGAATATGTTTGCAGGTTGCAAAAGGCTTTGTATGGAGGCCTTGGCTAAGGTAAGCAAAAGCTTCGCAAGATTGGGGGAATAACAAACTGTGGATTTCAACAAACACCTATAGCCAACTGCAACTACATTGAAGAAGGATTAGACTCAAGAAAAGCTACTCGGTATACTGTGGACACTCAGATAATGCCCTCTTTACCCAAAGAAGAAGATACATTATTGAATTGGATGATGGAAAGTGCAGAGTGTTGCACGGTGGAAATCAATGAAATAGAGGAAGAAGTTGCAGATGAAGGAGTTGCAGAAAAAGCCATGCAATTCACAAGGATTTAGAGAATGAGAGGTTGCACTTGAATACAAACATTGAAGGGGCAACAAATATAGAAGTATCAGGGAACGCAAGTTATGAGCCTGAATGGAGAGAAGACCTTCCATTTTCAAATATACCTCAAGGATGGACCAGTGAACATATTGCAGAGTATAAGCCAAATTCCACTCCTGCATACAGTGCGGATGATTTCTCAAGTAAGACCAGTCCAGAAACACTTGTTCAAGAAGTAAATCTAGGAGATGAAGAGAACCCTCAAGTAGTCCACTTGGCCTCTTGGCTATGGCATTATCCCCCTTCACTAGAGAAGGTAACTTCTTTACTTTTTGCTTATAAAAATGTCTTCGCATGATCCTACAAAGATCCAACAAGGATACCACAGGAGTTTGGATTACACCGAATACCCTTAGTTGAGGGAGCCATGCCTGCAAGAAGTAGGCCGTATCGACGCAATCCAAAGTATGCAGAGGTGGTGAAGTTGGAAATTACAAAACTAGAAGAAGCATGTATAATTGTTATAGTAGTACATTCTAGGTGGCTCTCTTCTATGGTTATTGTACCCAAGAAAAATAGTGGAAAAATAAGAGGCTACATTGATTTTCGTGCCTTGAATAAGGTAATTGATCAAGATGGATTTCCTCAGCCCTTCATAGAGAAATTACTTGAGGAAGTAGCCTGCCACACTTTGTATAGCTTCCTTGATGGTTTCAGTGGCTACAATCAGATAGTGATCCATCCTGATGATAGGGACAAAACAACCTTTGTTACTCCATTGGGCACTTATGTTTATACCCGCATGTCTTTTGGCTTGAAAAGTGCACCAGCTTCATTTAATAGAACAATGTATGTGATATTGGGCAAGTGGTTAACAACCTTTCTGTGCATTTTCATGGATGACTTTTCGGTGTTTTCAGGCAAAGATAGGAGAGCAGCACTTCAAGATTTCCATGATCATTTGGAAAATCTAAAAGAAACCTTTGAGCAATGTCTCAGAAAAGGTGTGAAGTTTAATCCTTCTAAGTGTCACTTTTTGGTCACTAAAGGCACTCTTCTTGGTCAAATAGTATCTGGTGAAGGGATAACGGTTGACCCAACAAAGGTTACTGCTATCCTTTCCATGCCTATTCCACAAACCACAAAGGAAATGCAAAGTTTTTTGGGCCATGCAGGATACCATAGAAGATTTATACGAATGTATTAAAAAATAGCTAAGCCCTTATCAAGCCTTACCAGTAAAAAGGTTCCCTTCTCATGGACACCTGAAGTAGAGAAAGAATTTTGTGAACTAAAATTGAGGCTATGTACTGCTCCACTTTTATTTGTTCCTAATTGGTCATTAGAGTTTCATGTGCATACAGATGCCAGTATTCATGCTCTTGGTGTGGTTTTGGCTCAACTATCATCCCATAAGGTCGATAGACCTATCTCCTATGCCACCATACTACTTAGAAAGGCAAAAAGGAACTACAGTACGATCGAAAGGGAAGGTTTGGCTATTGTATTTGCTCTTGAAAATTTTCGGCATTACCTTCTAGGTGTGCATTCTATAGTCATATCTGACCATCAGCCTTTGAAGTACTTGATAAACAAGGCTAGAGTGGCTGGAAGGGTTTGGCAATAGTTACTCCTGTTTCAAGAATTCAATTATGATATGAATATAAATCTAGGAAGAGAGCACTACATGGAAGATCAAGTATCTAGGACCGTAATGGGTGAGAAGGCAATAGGTATTAATGATGAATTGGTGGATAGTAATCTTTTCCTAGTAGCATCTCAAGCTGATTGGTATGATGGAGTTCTCATTTTCTCACAATTGGAAAATTCCCAGAACACTTAACAACTATAGAAAAGAGAAGATTACTCCTTAAAGCCAAAGTGTACTCACTTCTAAATGGGAATTTATATAGATATTGTAAGGATGGTATCTTGAGAAAATGTGTTTATCCAAAGGAGGTAAACCTTTTGCTTGAGGCAGCACACAGTGAAGAGCATCTAAAGGGGGAGGATTTGGCTCACAGAATCATCCACAAAGGACTATGGTGGCCTCATATCTACGGGGATGCAATCAAGTTTGCTAAAGAATGAGACCTCTACGAGAGATGTGCTCCTAGGCTAACCAGATTGAATTTCCAACCATTAGTCATATCTACAGGATGGCTCCCATTCGAACCATGGGGTCTTGATTTCATAGGACCAATTAGTCCAACTAGTCAACCTCGGTGTAAGAAGTATATTTTGATGGCCACATGTTATTCAACTAAATGGATAGAGCCTAAAGGCATTGTTGACTTCACGGCCTTAATAGTTGCTAAGTTTTTGTATAAACGTATTTTCTCAAGATTTGGTTGCCCATTGCAAATCACTAGTGATAGGGGCATACATTTTGTAAATCAATTGCTCCAATTTATATTTGACAAGTAGAAGGCTTTTCATAAAAATTTTTATTTTCTCTAGAAATATTCATAAAACAACAACCATTAATCAGGTATCCTTCAAACAACAACCATTCGTAACATTTCATAAGTTTTTTCTTTTTACTTGTCTTTGGATATAAAATAATTATAAAATTTGTTCATAACTTTCATAATACTCGAATACTTTTGTTCTTGTAGAAGAAAGTCTTAACATATATTCTAAGCAAAGTGTCTAGATATATTAGAGATATGCAAAACGATCTAGCACCTTTGTCATCATATCTACAGATTGTTGATGTGTGGATACATTTGCAATTTGTATCTCCTTACTAACGATATTTTCTCTCACATACTGATAGTGAAATTCAATATGTTTGGTGCTTGCATGATAAATCAGATTAGCAACAGGATGCAATGAGATAATGTTATCTCCAAATATTTGTGGAGTTGAAGTATTCAACCCTGGATCAAAGTATAGGATCCTAATCCACATAGCTTTTTGAATAGCATTTGCAAGTCTTGCTTATTTAGCTTTAGTTGATGAGAGACAAATTGTAGGTTGATTCTTTGATGACCAAGATATCAATCTTGTACCTGTGAATGTGAGATAGCCTGATTGCTTCCATGTTAATCTCCTAGGTCCATCTTGATGACACAATTAGTCACACTTTGCTTGGGCATCTTCTTGAGTGTGGTGAACTCCATCCAAAGTTGATTCTTTCTAGCTTTGGTACTTGATGAGAAAAATTCTTCAAGAACTTCTAAGTCTAATATGAAGTCTTGTAGCAATTGATGTGTGGAGACAAAAAATCAAAGATTGAGTTAAGAATTTATGACTTGTCTAGATCATCCTTTGAGCACCATGTAGTTAACCTCTCTTGTTCTTCTTGTGTTGGTTGTTTTGATTTAGCCAAGCACTCAGGCTTGCTAAATGTACCAACAAGGTCTACTAGCTAGTTGCAATGAATACAAATCTAGTGGAAGTGATACCCCTTGTGAAGAGGAGGTACTGGGGTATCCACTTTTAATAAGAGCAGAAAATATGCACTTCCAGTACTTCGCCTACTCAAGGGAGGTCCTCCTTAGGGAAGTATACCCTTTAACATTTCAGTGAGCAGGCAGATCACAATAATTGCACAGTAAACATGGACACTCAGAGAGAGGATCAATGAATATGGCAATAGCAAAGGACAAAACCACTCCTTAGTTCAAACAGATGATTACAATGTAGGCCAAGGAAATGCTACAAAGGCTGATGCTCTGTGCTAGAGGAGGGAGGGGAGAGAGAGAGAGAGAGAGAGAGAGAGAGAGAGAGAGAGAGAGAGAGAGAGAGAGAGAGAGAGAGAAGGAGAGAGAGAGAGAGAGAGAGAGAGAGAGAGAGAAGGAGAGAGAGAGAGAGAGAGAGAGAGAGGGATAGAGAGGGAGAGAGAGGGAGGTGATGGGTGGGGATAGGAGGTGGCCGCAGGGGAGGGGCTGTGGGAGAAGAGGGAGAGAGAGGGAGAGAGACGAAGGGGATGGGTGGGGAGAGGAGGTGGCTAGGGGGGGGGGATTGCGGGAGAGGAGGGAGGGAGAGAGAGAAAGAGAGAGAGAGAGAGAGAGAGAGAGAGAGAGAGAGAGAGAGAGAGAGAGAGAGAGAGAGAGAGAGAGAGAGAGAGAGAGAGAGAGAGAGGAAGGGAGAGGGAGGGGGCGGGTGGGGATAGGAGGTGGCCACGAGGGAGGGGACTGCTGGAGAGGAGGGAGAGAGAGGGAGAGAGAGGGAGGGGGCGGGTGGGGATAGAAGGGGGCTACGGGGGAGGGAGTTGCGGGAGAGAGAGAGAGAGAGAGAGAGAGAGAGAGAGAGAGAGAGAGAGAGAGAGAGAGAGAGAGAGAGAGAGAGAGAGAGATCCCCCCTTTAGATGCCCTTCACTATATGCAGGCTCTAGCAAAAGATTTACCTCCTCTGGATAAACACACTTTCTCAAGATACCATCCTGACAATATCTATATAAATTTCTATTTATAAGTGAGTACGCTTTGGTTTTAAGGAGCAATCTTCTCTTTTCTATAGGTGTCAAGTGTTCTCGGAGTCTTCCAATAGTAAGAAAATGGAGAATTCTATCATACCAATTAGTCTGAGTTGCTATTAAGAAGAGATTACTATCCACCAATTCATCATTAATACCTATTGCCTTCTCGCTCATTGTGGTCCTAGATACTTGATCTGCTATGTAGTGCTCTCTTCGTGGCTTAATATGGATATCAAAATTGAATTCTTGAAACAGGAGTAACCATCTCCAAACCCTTCTACCCACTCTAGGCTTGTTTATCAAGTACTTCAAGGGCTGATGGTCAGATATGACTATAAACTGTACACCAAGAAGGTAATGCCGAAACTACTGAAGAGCAAATACAATAGCCAATCCTTCCCTTGCAGTCGTAATGTAGTCCTTTCTTCTTTGGTGAGTAGTCTGCTCGCATAGGAAATAGGTCTATCAACCTTGTGTGATGAAGGTCGATCTAGAACCGCACCAACAGCATGAAGACTGGCATCTATATGCACATGAAACTCTAATGACCAGTTAGGAACACTTAAAAGTGGAGCAGTACATAAACTCAATTTTAGTTCACAAAATGCTTTCTCAACTTCAGGACTCCATGAGAAGGGGACCTTTTTACTAGTAAGCCTTGACAAGGGCTTACCTATTTCTGAATACATTCCTATAAATCTTCTATGGTATCCTGCATGGCCCAAAAAACTTTGCACTTCCTTACGGCTTTGTGGAATAGGCATGGAAAGAATCGAAGTAACCTTTGCAGGGTCAATTGTTATCCCTTTAGCAGATACTATGTGACCAAGAAGAGTGCCCTTGGTGATCAAAAAATGACATTTAGCAGGATTTAATTTCAAACCTGTTTTGAGACTTTGGTCAAAGATTTCTTTTAGATTTTCCAAATGATCATGGAAATCTTGAACTGCTGCTCTTCTATTTGTGCCTAAAAGTACTAAAAAGTCATCCATGAAAATGCGTAGAAAGGTTGTCAACCATTTGCCCAATATTAGATACATTGTTCTATTAAATGAAGCTAGTGCATTCTTCAAACCAAAAGCCATGCGGGTATAGACATAAGTGCCCCATGGAATAATGAATGCTATTTTGTCCCTATCATCAGGATGGATCACTATCTGATTGTAGCCACTAAAACCATCCAAGAAGCTATACGAAATGTGACGGGCTACTTCCTCAAGTACTTGCTCTGTAAAGGGCTGAGAAAATCCATCTTGAACAATCACTTTATTTAAGGCATGAAAATTAACGCAGACTCTTATTTTTCGACTATTTTTCTTGGGTACAATAACCATAGAAGAAGGCCACCTGGAATGTTCTACTTGAACAATTATTTGTGCTTCTTCTAGTCTTATAATTTCCAAATTTACTACCTCTGCATACTTCGGATTGAGTCGATATGACCTACTTCTTGCAGGCACGGCTCTCTCAACTAAGGGTATCCGGTGTAATCCAAGCTCCTCTGGTATCCCTGTTAGATCTTTGTAGGACCATCCAAAGACATTTTTGTAAACAAAAAGTAAAGAAGTTACCTTCTGCAGTAAAGGGGGATAATGCCATAGCCAAGAGGCCAAGTGGACTACTTGAGGGTTCTCTTCATCCCCTAGATTTACTTCTTGAACCAGTGTTTCACGACTAGTCTCTCTTGAGAAATCATCTCCATTGTATGCAAGAGTGGATTCTAGCTTATATTCTCCAATATGTTCTCTAGTCCATCCTTGAGGTAAATCCAAAAAGGGGAGATCTTCTCTGCATTCAGGCTCGTAACTTCCCTTCCCTAATACTTCTATATTTGTTGCCCCTTCAAAGTTTGTATTTTCCTGCAAACTCTCATTCTCCAACTCCTTGTGAACCTCATGGCCTTTTCCTAAAACTCCTTCATCTGCAACTTCTTCCTCTATTTCATTGATTTCCACCGTGCAACACTCTGTACTTTCCATCATCCAATTCAATAATGTATCTTCTTCTTGGGGTAAAGAGGGCATTACGTGATTGTCCACTATATACCCAGTAGTTTTCCCTTAGTCGAATCCTTCTTCCAATTGTAGTTGCAGTTGGCTATTGTTGTTTGTTGAAATCCACAGTTTATTTTTCCCCCAATCTTGCAAAGATTTTGCTTGCCTTAGCCAAGGCCGCCCAAGGAGTAATGGGTAAGAAGTCTCATGTGGAAGTGCAATAACAAAAAAATCTAGAACAAAGTGACAACCTTGTACTATCATTAGTACCTTTTCAATAATGCCAAGAGGTGCAACCTGATGTTGGTCTGCTAGTGTAACTGTGAATGGCGCCGCCTTAGTGAGGTTCAAATTCAGTTTCCTCATTGTGAAATCTGGCATCAAATTAATACGAGAGCCCCCATCTATGATCACACGTGTGAGAGCTTAATCCTTTACACAAACAGATAACCTTGAGCTTTAGTAGTCTACCTGGGGTGTAGGGGGAAAATCAACCATGAAACCATCTATGCTAGGCGGTTGAATCTAGTGAGCAGAGTGTATAATCTATAACAAGTCACTCCTTATTTTTGAATCAATCTTTATGAGTTCGTATTGACTAACCTTGTGATGGATACCTTTCAAGACCTACTCAATGTTTACCTCATGTGTGTCTTCTTGCACACTTGTTGGTTGATCCCTTAGTGAAGTAGCCATCCTTTCATAAGCTCCTTCAATATTTGCTTGGTCCTTCCACCCAAACTTCTTTCCCTCCTCTTTACCCTCGAGTCCTTCTTGTTCCTCTCTACGGGTTGCTGCCGCTTGTCTGGCTCTAGTCATCATGGGCATTGAAGAAGGTGAAAGAGCATAAGATTGAGTGGTCATATCTTCTACTTGTGGGGAGACTGCAATCATACTAGAAGGGAACACCTATTTTTCATATGGCCATACTCACCACAGCGATAACACATCAATGGCCTATTATATCTAGGCTTCGTTGTACGATTCTCCATTGGAATGTCCATTATTGTTACCTATTGTACACCAAATCTGCCTTCTTATATCCTACGTGGTTCGCAAATCTTCTAATTCACGACGAAGTTGGGCAATCT